>OZ053308.1:9279527-9642886 GCA_964056655.1 Arabis hirsuta | reverse complement strand
CGGTGTAGGTGGTCATGCTCGGACTGCCAATATATACATCATAAGATTATCAAATTCATCCAATCTTTATTAATAGGTACAGAAAGATTTTAATTGAGTAATGACTAAACCTCTTTCTGCTCCAGACGTTTACTTAATTCATCTAATTCATTGCCCATGTTATTTTGCCTGAGTGCATGTTCCCACTCTTTCGCAGCTCCATCAATATCTTCACCTGATGCATTTCATGAAAATGAGTGAATCAGAAAATATTTCAAGCAGAAATAAGGATAGGGGAATGCAGATGCATTTGATGAAATAAGTTTCCAGAGAAGCCAGTGTCCAAAACCTGATGTTGCTTCACTCATTTCATAATCTGAATCCATACTTTCGAATCCCCTTTTGAGGCCATCATCTTTTGGAGAAAGTACACCATCTTCCTGAGGTAGAGTATATGATTAAGTGAACAACTCTTGTTTTCAGCAGTGGAATAAATCTATTGTGATTCCCTAATGTATACAGAAATTTACCTGTGCACCAATATTGCAATAGTCAAGAGTAGCTCTCTTGCTACGATAGATGTGAAGTTCTCGAGAAAGCTCCTCATTGGAAGACTCTAGCTTCATGATTTTCTCTCGCATAACCTTTAAAATGGAACTATATACTATTATTGATGAGAAGTTTATAAAGCTTTTAACGAATTTCAGAAGAAGTTATAAACCTGAACTTCCTCTGATGGGGTTCCCCCACGAGCACAAAGTGCAGCTTGTAGATTCTGTAGCTGTTGACGCATCTTTTGCACCTCACTACATATTAAGTCTTTATTGGCCTGCGCACCAAAATAAGAAGTCTCGCCTGTTAGATCTCCCAAGTCCACATTCTTAGTTCTGTTCTTTTTTTTTTGTCTCATAATTAGTTGTGTTAGCTGATAATGGAGCTTTGTCTGCAAAATTGATCGGTACTTACAACAGGCTTATTCTGGATATTCCGAGCACGATTTGCGTACTTGAGCGTGTTAAGAGTTTCTTCAGCATTGATGTCAGCAGGACTGATGCAAGCTACAAGAATAACACCAACAGAGAGAGAGTTAAATTTGTAAACTGATATGAGATTTCCAGGGAATTAATCAATCAACTCATACAACTTGTAAGCTTACCTATCATGACTGTTTTACTATTTCCACCAAGAGAATCCTGCAGTAATGTAAAGAACATCTTTAATGGAAAATTTGTTACATAAATCATATATACTGAAACTGGATCTACTCTTCAAGATTCCGTATAGATATTTACAGGCCAATAACGATTATGTACAGTGACAATGAGTAGCTCCACATATTATAATCTAGAAGCGCAAAGATAGAAATGAACCTGCAATAACCGAGTAAGTTTACTATCACGGTAGGGAACATGAGCACCTTCTTTTCGCTTTTTCTCATCCCCAAGTGCACTGATGACATTACCGAGTGCAAGAAGACCCCTATTGATGTGAATTCCTGTTTCAGAGAACAAAGAAGAACTGACTTTTTAGATGGAAGTCAAAGTTCTCAAAAGGATGTAAAGATGGGAAGTCAGTTTCTCTAACCTTCTTTCAATCGAACACCGCCTGAGCCTGTCCGTTTAGCTCTTTCAGATCCAGCAAGATCTACTAGATGAAGCTTGGCACAACAATATTCCTCACCCATGTCCTCATCTACTGTGTCTGTAACCACTGAGATCGAAGGGATTTTCCGGGTCTGTTCTAAGGTGATTGTGAAGATGGCATGTGACCGACTTTTGATGTCATACATAACAAAGTCATGCTAAGACATTAGGATGCATTCTGATAAAATTATGTAAGAGAAAAATTTGGTCTTATTAAGGAAAGAAACAGGAAAAAATAATGGAAGAACGGTTTATCCGCTTTTTATCATTTCTAATCTTGCCATGAATGCCTGTTTTTCGTCAATGTTAATACATCTACATTCTAATACTTGCTAAGCATCATTAGCAGTAAATGTAAGCCACTTCTTGCTTCTTATGGAAAGTTTTGTCTCAAGCCCTGAGTATAGAGATTCTCACCTAGACTGATTATTCATATTTGTGCTCCCTGTTGCCCTGGTTAGAGATCCTTGCTCTAGACAGGAAGCCATTTCTTCTTTAGTAGCTATGGGAACTTCAGTTGCACCGGATAGTGTTATTACCCCATTTGGCGATTCACGAATCTGTACAGGTGACTTACTAAGACCAACTTTTCCAGGGGTTCCATTGGCTAGTCTGTTAAACGGCACACTATCCAGCAAATCCAGAACTTCTTCTTTTAGAATCTACAGATGAAGATTTCAGTTAATATTTCATTCAAATATTAACCTAGACAATTGAAAAGACAAATAAACTAGTCTAATGTGTTAGAAATCTGAAGAGAAAAAATGTTTGACAGATATCTACGACCAACCAATTGATGATACCTCAATGAAAGAGACATGTAACTGGAACCCCATTTGGTGCTTTATTGAATCGAGTTTATTGAACAGAGCACTCATAACTTGAGGAATTAACCCATTTTGGGTACCATCTTTAAAAGCAGTCCCCATCGTGTATGTTTTCCCAGATCCTGTCTGCATCATTTGTGTAAACTCAAATGAAAAAAGAAAAAACACAAAAACAAAAACCAAATCTTGTTCCAAATTTAGAAACTAATATAAAATACCTGACCATAAGCCAGCACAGTAGCATTGTATCCAGAGAACAAACCATCAACAAGAGGAGCAACACATTCTTCAAACATCAAAGAAGATGGAGTACCATTACTTCCATATACATGATCAAACGTGAAGGAATGTGTTCCCATTTGCACCTTCACCATCAAGAATCAAACATTTCAAACAATAAGCCTTCAACATCTCAATTCTATAAAGATTATGTTAAACCCGTTCCATAACCCAATTCAGTAATTGGAATCTTCTGGTTAAGCAAATCCCATGAGAATTATCAGTATTTTAATACACTAACAATGCTCACTGACTTATCAATCACAATGCATTAGCAGCAAGCAACACAGAATTTGCATTATTTATTTTTATATACATGGTAAAAAACAAAATTGACACTGTTTTATAAGAAATAAATGTTTGTGTCAGAGTTGGAACTGGGATTTTGATCCGGATCCAGGGCAAAAAAAAGGCGTGCACAACGACGAAGATGCCGTTTAAACACCATCGGAAAAAAAATCAAAACTAGTAAACGACGGAGAGGAGACGAAACTGACTCTATTTAATCTCACATTCACGATCGAGAAAAAAAAAAACTGACCTGAGGCGTTACCGGAGAAACAGAAACGCATTCCCTGCAACCCTGAGTAATCTCGTCTCCGATCAAAGGACGAACGTTAACCGCCACTTTCACACAACAATTCGCCGGCGACGACGACGACGTCGGAGAAGAAGAAGAGGAAGAAGACGACGACGATAGGGAAGAATGTAATTCCATCGAGAAATCTCTCCTCTTCCTTTAATCAGAAAATTTATAGAATCAAAGTCTCAATTTCTTCTTCGATTTCTCGGGAGAAAGGAGAAACGAGAAACGGAGAAGAAAAAGTGAGGAAGAAGCTACTTCACTACGCTCTCTCTCTCTCTGCTTTGGGTATACGAGGTATCTTTATATTTCCATTTTTGCCCTTCACGAAACTCCGATTTTACCTTTTATTACCCTCCACGTCAGCTTCTTCTCCACTATCTATTAATCACTGGTCCGTGTGTATTGAAACAAAATTTATATCGAATTTTCAGATCTGTCTACGCTCTTTTATTTATTCATATTAAAAAATGTTTGTTGTTGTGTGTTCCACAAAAATAGAACTATTTATAAGAGAAATTAAATTAGGTAATTGTTGTGCGTGTTTAATATAGGACAAATGTGCGTGTAAAAGAGTCGATGGTTCCAAAGCTGAGCATTTAAATAAAATTGTAGTTTCCATCGTCTCTTTGGCCAAAAGACAAATAAAATTAAATCATAAAATTAAATAATGAAAGAGTGAAGACATTCGTTTTCTGGTCCTTCTTCTGCGCGGGAAAATCCCAACAGTAAATAAATAAATAAGGAAATAAACTTGTTATATAAATATAGATTATTTTCCAAAAGTGTGGGGACCACCAGAACGCTTCTTTTGGGCCTTTATTTGGGCCCTACCTCACATGTCTCTCTACAGGGCTCATTTAGTTGGTTTGTTATATATCAGTATATTGATGTTTTAGACCAAACATGTATGTATACTTTTAGTAGTTTTCTTTTGGTTTTGATTATTTTGACCATTGGACGGACAAGTCACGAAAATACGAAAATTTGTGAATTATTAAGATAACGGATAACGGATAACGGATAACGGATAACGGATAACGGATAACGGATAACGAAAATTCCAAGTAATATGGTCCATGACTTCAATTTTTAGCGTCATTTGATTTTACGATCTTTGGTTGCGTTTTTATTTTTTCCAATCAAGTTAACGACGTTAAATGCGAAATTATGTAATAGGTAAGCAAATTACAACCTATAGATATTTCGATTTTATATTATAGTTATGTTTTTGTTATAAATACTATAGTAGTTATCGTCCTATAATAAATTCTACTTTAAAGCTTGATGGTGGGTGTTACATTGATTAAGTATTAAAGTTAACTCTATCGACCTTTTCTGGTTGAAATCATGTTAGCTTTGAAACATGTCTAACTTTTTCAGTCCCCTCACTAAATTAACTTTTACCTTTCTTATTATAGATCAATTTTAAATGCATTTTTAATTATAAAAATTATTTTTGGGAAAATGAGTGGAAGTTCCTTGAGATCAAAGAAATAAAAGTTGATGTCATGGGTTGTTGTTGTTCTTTTATATGAAACTTTTCTACATTTTCTCTCTGTAATTTTAATTATTTTGTATAACGTCATTCGATGCTAAAAATAGATTATTTGCACCAAACTTTAATATAGCTTCTAATGATAGTTTCATTAGATGCTTAATTTTCAAGTTTTGGGTTTTGTTTATCTAAATTAAGAATGCTAGTACATTTTAAAATGCATTTGAATATATGTAGCTAATTTTTATTATATATAGGATTTTTTGTTGTTATAATTTATATCGTTTTGTTTTGTCATTATGGACCACCTAAATGATTATAAATATATGGTTATATTTAATCAATTAGCTAGAAGATGCATTTTCTTAAACAATTTACATAAGGTGGATACTTGTTCATTGAAGTTCTAATTAATCACAATAACACTGTGATTATAGTAATGAAAGTTAATTCCTCCAGTGAATGTCACAATAGACAAGAGCCTTTTTTATTTTATTTTTAAGGAATATACAAGAACCTGGTTAACCAAAAAAAAAAAAACCTGGTTTAGGAATATAGACGTTGCTCTCGTCTTGGGGTTCTTAAGGTAGCTACGAAAATACAATGGGCCTTTCAAGTGGACTCTAGTTAGTCCATTAGTATGATGGTTAATTTTTCCAAGATGGGATTGAAACAAACCTGGAGATACTATCCAATTATAAAAACCACATAAAAAATATATAGTTTTGTGGAAGCTCCTTACTCCATCGATTTATCAAAAATTAATTATTACTTTTATATCAGAAATTATAAAATTTGATTTCTAGAAAATATGATTTTTATCAATAATAATGCAGGTTAATGGAGACAAATTTACAAGAGATCTCCAATGTTATACAAATAGGAACTCATACAATTCGCTAGGGATAGAATTATTTTTTGGAATCCAAAATTTGATATGTTATTCACTCGGAATCACTCCGAAAATTAAGATATCCAGATAAGAATAGTAAAATCTAGGATCCATAAAAAGAAGATCCAGATAGCAAAATTTTAAGGTCCGGATCCGGATCCGGACGCATTAAATATATTATAAACATATGTATTTATATATATATAAAGTTATTTTTATATAAATATATATATATATATATATAAAAATTGATTTTAGTTCTTTTTATAATATATTATATTTATTATAAAAATATCATTTAAAATATTAACTAATATTTTTTTAAAATATTTTTTTATTTATTTATTAAATATTTTAATTATTTTTAATATTAATTTCTGATCCGGATTCGGATATCCGATGATATCCTAATTTTTAGTCGGATATCTAGAGTCTGGATATCCGGAGATTACGGATTCGGATCCGTACGCATTAAATATATTATAAACATATGTATTTATATATATATATATATATATATAAAGCTATTTTATATAAATATATGTATATAAAAATTGATTTTAGTTCTTTTTATAATATATTATATTTATTATAAAAAAATATCATTTAACATATTAACTAATATTTTTTAAAAATATATTTTTATTTATTTATTAAATATTTTAATTATTTTTATTATTAATTTCGGATCCGGATCCGGATATCCGATGATATCCTGATTTTTAGTCGGATATTTAGAGTCTGGATATCCGGAGATTACGGATCCGGATCCGAATACTCTTTCAACGGATCCGGATACCCTCAAATTCCAGGATATCCGGATCCGTCCCACCCCTACTGTTCGCGTGATTCTACACATTAACGATTATCGTGGATCTATAAAAATCAGTTAAATTATCCGTAGTTGAATCATCGTTGTATTAGTCCTCGTATGTAACAAATATAGATCCAAACGGTAAAAAAAAAAGTGTATAGTTTTCGTATATAGATTCAAATAATAAATCACCTTATTGGATTAGATTTGTATATTTTTATCAAAACTGATTAAATATTATATTTACTCGAATAACACGAAAACAATTGCAAAAGACTAGAAAGAAAGTAGCCAGTTCTATGAGTATTGCTGCTCCTAATACCAATGGCATTCATTTCGTCCTAATGATAATTGGAAAATTAGGGAGAACTGAAGAATTATCAACGCAAACTTATTTAGAAATCTAATTATAAACTTTATAAGCAATCGTCATTTATGTATCGTATGAACAACGAACTGCATATGCTATATCAATACAAAATATTAGCATAACAAAAAATTATCTTATCATGAAAAAAATAAAAATAGGACCGAATCGCTAAACTTAAATATATTAAAAAAATTTACCTGAAATTTGAGTAACAAAAGCAACCACTAGAGATCATGCTAAGCACATTCTACTGCACTAATCTCGTTTACTGTGTAACTGTCTCCATTCTGTGTAAGTATATACTTGAACAGTATCATTTTTGGGGTACGTATATGCTTCAACAAAATCATTTTGCTGTAACTATGTTCTTCTTCTTACTTATCTACATGATAGGACGAACATGTCTTCGCACTTCCAAAATATATTTATATTTGCTCTCTCGCAAAACAAGATCTGAATATGATGATTTCTTCCTCAATTATTTAACGGAAGACAAGATTAATTGCACATCGCATTAACAAATGTACATTTGATTTCTAGTTCTTCTAAAAGTCTAAAACTAGTCAACTATGTGAGGTACTTACTCGCTATCTCAATTATACTTGTGAATGGTTGTAAAGGGATTGGAAATGGGTGTAGTACTTTTGTACCAAAGTTCAAGGTAGAATACATTGTTGCCAATATGAGCGTTTTCAAAATTTTCACATTTAATTGTGTTGAACCATGACTCATAGACTATATTTATTGAACCATGTTTTTCGTTTAGTGTTTTTTATTTGGTTTAATTTCTGGTTTGTTATGGGTTTTAATCGGATCATTGACAATCGTGGTTCTTAAAACGCTATTATCAATAACTGGTCTATGTGGAGTTAATTTGAATGGGAGAATTTAGGTGGTTTAGTGATTAAAATTAGGAGTTTGGGCTGTTTAGCGGTCTTCAATAGTTTGGGATGCAAGTCTTAAGGAGTTTGGCAAAGTCAACCCACATCTTTTCATACGAAACGTAGCTGATCCGTTCAAAAAAAAAAAAATATACACGGGAAGTTCGATTCCAAGTTTTTTTTTTTGTTTTTAAACTATTTTCGACTCCCAAGTTTTTTTTTTTTGAAACTATTTTCGACTCCAAGTTATAATCATAGTTCATATTCAATTAGATACTAATCCAGATCGTGAAAAGCTAATCTACTGGAGTAGATTCACTACCTAGACAATAAATAACAGAAAAAACCCAAATACCCTTCTTCTTTTGTTTTAAATAAAAATAAGATTTTTTTTGTATTATGGCCGATTATCAATTTCGTAGCCGCCATGTTTTTCGTTGGACGTATAACCGGTGCCCTTATTCTTTTAACAAATTATGCAGGATTTTTTTGTTTATCAAGATCACAAAAATTATAAAAATGAAATTTATAAAGCGTTTATTCTATAAAAGTCGGTTAATTTTGGTACGCAGTTGTTTATAATCCATGTCATTCAGACAAAGATTTAAAATTTGTTGATAAAAAGTTTCCTACTTAAATAATCAAATGTTTTACATGTTTCGGAGATCTAACGGATAAATAGCCCATATATTAAAGAAACACATTTGAATTATCATAGTAGAGCCCAAAGCCATAATAACTTAGACCACCTTCATTGCTAGAATCTAAGGGAGTTCTTAACAGTACTTTTAATATAAGTTTTCCATCATCCCAAGTTAAGAAATTCATTAAGAGATTTTAATTTTTTTCTTCTCCATTGGTAGATTTTAAAAATAAAATTTTTAAATTTTAAATTTTTTTTTAAATCTAATTTATTTTGTTAAAATTTATAAATATACTACATTTTATACAAAGTAAAATATCTTGCATTTCATGAAATTTTAAACATACATGACATAAAAATATTTAAAATATTAATTTGCAAACTTATCATTGATTTTTATACGTTTATTTGTTTATCTTATACGTTTAAGCAAACTTTTTTAATATCATTGATTTTTAAATTGAAAACACAAAGTCATTATACGTTTTTATTTTTAACACTTTAAGTCATTATACGTTAAGCAAACAATAGTGGCGATGATGTGGTTACACAAAAGAATCAACAAAGAATTTCTATAAAATTTCAATGAAAAACATTACGTGTGGCATAATTTATATGACATTAGCAAAATAATAGTGGAAACTGTTAGGAAAAAGCAAGTGATGATAATGTGGTTACACAAAAGAATTATCAAAGAATGATAATATAACTAAGACATGTGAGAAAAAATCTACTAAATCTTGAACATCAGTGATCAGAACTCTGTTTCCATTTTCTTTAACTCTAAAACCAAATCTTAATAGTTGTAATTAGTTTTCTTAGAACAGACTGTATTACTATTTTTCTTCAATCAAACACTAAGTTGACATGAACTTGAAGCTCTAGGCAAAGAAACCGACTCCTCGAGTTTTCAAGGTTCCCACAATCTCCAAGCAGTGAAAGCTGCAATCTTTAAGTGTTTTTGCAACTGCAAGCATCCGGGAACATAACTCAGTTGTCTCCAATGACCTTCAGTGGGCTCTATAGTACACCGTTTCTCACACTAACATGATATAAAGTTGTGTTAACGTCCTAAAAATTTGCACCAGTTCTTGTAGTTCTTAAAGAGTTTTGACATGATAGCATCAACGGCTCTGTCATCGAGCTACATTTGTAGATCAAATTGTTAAAGAGTCCTTTGCTAAAGCAAAAAAGTTTAATAGATGAATATATATCTAGAAATATTGATGACAAATTGAGACAATGCCCCGATTTTCAATCATCATTGAACAATTCTGATACGGTTTGTAAACAAAGAACACGGTTTTGTAAAGATAAACAAAGATCAATGCTTTATTTATCAACAAAGAGGAACATGTATCTTACAAGAGCAATACTTTCTTACAACTCCCTTCTCTCTCACACAATTGATCCAATCTCTAGATAAAGACAAAAATGTAACCTACTCCTCTCTTAAATAGAAGAGTGACACTCCTCTCATAGGCTTTGTTGCTGACCACGTTTGACCCTCCTCTTCCTTCTCCACCGCGTGTCCCCTGTTCTGGAATCTTCTCCCCTTGTGGGCCGTAAAGGCTTCGTGTCATCCCGGGCCTTGGTTTCCTTCGGTATTAGAACAAGATGGGAGGGACCTCATCCACCCGCGTAACATTACTCCCCGCTGCAAGATCGACCTTGTCCTCAAGGTCAAAGCTAGGGAACTGTCTTTGTATAACTTGCGTCCATTCCCATGTGCAATCGTGACTTGGTAGACCTTTCCATTTGATGAGCACCTCCGGCTGCTTAGTGATGGTGTTGGTCCGTCTTCCCTAGACTACTTCAGGCTCAGCCTCCAAGACGCCCTCACTGGTGAATTGTGGAGGCAAAGTGACCGACACCAGTGAGCTCCCAATGGCGGGCTTAAGCTGAGAGATGTGAAAGGTAGGGTGTATCTTGGCTGTTGGTGGCAGTGTCAGCTTGTAGGCCACCTCTCCCACTCGGGCTTCTATCTCAAAGGGCCCATAAAACCTTGCTGCCAGTTTCTCATTCACCCTTCTGGCTAGTGATTGTTGTCTATACGGCCTCAGCTTGAGGAAGACTTTGTCCCCAACCTCAAACACAACATCTCTGCGATGGCTATCCGCTTGTTTTTTCATCAACTGTTGAGCCCTCATAATTTGTTGTTGGATCACCCGCAACATAGCATCTCTCTCACTGAGCCTTGCTTCCAAATCCGCACAACTAGTAGACCCGGTTTCAAACTTGATCAGTGTAGGAGGCTCCCTGCCATAGACTGCCTGAAATGGGGTCCTCTGGATCGCTGAGTGAAAGGAAGAATTGTAGCACAGTTCTGCCCAGGGTAGGTGTAACGCCCCTGATCATCGCTGACCAGGACGCCACAGTAGATACCCGTTGACCGGCCGATAGAGGTCAGTAGAACCAATCTAGTTTCCCCAAACCAACCTGTCTAAGGTACCTTTACCTCTTGACCACGGCCTAAGGCTTTGCAACCCGTCCCATGATCTCGAGTTGTGTTAGTCTGGATAAGATTAATATCAAATCAACAACCACAATTTCATAAAATATACATTTATTCATTTGCAACAACTTACAAGGTTTAGGTTCGGCCGAGGCCTAGAGCCCAAAAGAGTCGTAAGAACATAGTATAAACATAACTTTACAAAAGACATATAAAAACCTACTTCCGGTGGTCCTATCGTTCCGCACGCCCACTAGTGGTTCCCTCTAAAGGCTTACCTGTAAAACAAATTGGAGTCATGAGTATTTATTACTCAGTGAGCCAAGGCTCCCTCTAACAGACAATAAATATATTTCCCAACCCAAACCCAAAATAACAATCAAACAGGTAATCACACAAATAATCAGAGAATGCACATGCGGAATAGATAAATCAAACATAACATAACAAGGGACCTTCCACACTGAAGTCCTTTCTCGTGTAACAAAACCCTAAACCGCGAATTGACAACTTCCTTCCATTGTCCCTTTTACCTTACACGGCCTTAACCACGAAGGCTAAAAACCAGTGATCCGACTCTGTAATACCATGGCCCTAGGCTGCAATTCTGTTCCTCCGGGTATTACAATCGGTAGTCACGGCCCTAGGCTGCAATCCCGTTCCTCCGTGACTAGCGATATCTGAAAATGTCAACCGCTCTCTATGATTGTTAGAACGTTACATGATCCTCTTGATCACTTGTAACGCCTAACCTCACTCACAACATAAAAATTTACCTTTGACTCGCATGAATCTATTCAGATCACATGCGAATCAGCTTTCTTTTGAGATCCTACATCCACAAAGGTTAGCGGCAAATACAAACATAATCGTCCCATGACTCATGCAGCATGCAATCACACAATCAAACATCATGTGCAAACAATCAAAGAAAACACTTAACCAAATTCCTAAAATTCTAGCACGAACCTCTACAACTATAAAACATAAGAATAAACAAGCAACGTGTGCCCTACTCATCTAGCACACGACAAACATCACCAAGACTCACCTTATTCTGAATGGTTAGGGCTTAGAATCTGACTTAGGCTCTAGACTGGATCTGGTTCTTTGGTTCCACGGACTACTTCCTTCACGAAAACAGACAGAACTTAGGCTAGACTTTCGACCAAAAACCTTCCCGATACTGTGGTTCATGAACACGGTCTGGACTAGATCACGAATGCAGACAAATAATTGGGTTTTCTAGACTTTTTTGTCAGAGGTTTGAAACGAAAACTATGTAAGAAATGGGAGCTACTTGGTCCTATTTATAGGGTTTAGCAAGCATGTAGGCAAGGAGGACGGTCAGCGTGTCTGTGTCGTGCTTCGCGATGACTCGTTGCACATGGTCGCGACACCTCGTGCTTACGGATTTGTCGTGCTTCTGATTTGTCGTGCTTACGAATTTGTCGTGCTTGCAGATTTGTCGTGCTTGCGAATTTTTCGTGCTTCTGATGACTTGTCACACAAGATCGCGACACCTCGTGCTTACGAGATTTTACGTGCTTGCGGATTTGTAGTGCTTCCGATGACTCGTCACACAAGATCGCGATATCTTGTGCTTACGGGATTTGTCGTGCTTCCAACTTGTCGTGCTTCGGGCCACCTCGTGCTTAAAATCCCATCATGTTTGACGATTTTTTTCTTCCAACAACTAGGTCTTGGCTCGATTATTCCCCGTAACTGTTTTGATCTCTGGGCTGGGTATTACAGTAGGAATTGGGACCAGCTCCTTGGTTTTTCACTAGCGTAGCACCTGAGAAAGGTCTCCATGCCGCAATTGGTCACCTCTGTTTGTCCATCTGACTACGGATGGTAGGCCGTGTTGAAGTTGAGCTTGGTCCTTGCCAGCTTAAACAATTCTCCCCAAAACTTGCCAGTAAAAAGCTTGTCCCTGTCGGACACAATGGTCCTAGGGAAACTGTAAAGACGGACTATCTCTTGAATAAAGACTAGAGCAATACCTGGGCTGTCAAACGAATGTTTAAGTTTGATGAAGTGGGCGTACTTGGACAATCTGTCAACCACCACCATCACCACGTCGTAACCCTCTGACTTTGGTAGTCCTTCCACGAATTCCATGGAGATGTCTTCCCAAATCTTGGAAGGAATTGGAAGGGGTTGAAGAAGACCAGCCGGAGCAAGCGTAGAGTATTTATGCTTTTGACATACCTGACAGGCGGCCACATATTGGTGGATGTCGCTCATCATGCCCTTCCAATAAAACAATGCTCCAATCCTTTTCTGGGTCTTGAGTATTCCTCCATGACCTCCCATTACACCATCATGATACTCCCTTAGGATCAACCCCACCAAGGAAGAAGAGCTGGGTAACACCTACTTGCCTTGCCGGAGGAGCCGTTCTTGGACCACGGAGAAGTCATGATGAGTTGTAGGGTCTTGCAGTACTTCTTCCTTGAGTCTCTTGAGCTCTGGGTCTTGGTCCACTGCGGTCCCTATCTCTTCCAGTTGGATTGCAGCTGGTACAGACAAGGAAAACAGATGGGGAATGGTCTCCCTCCTGGACAGTGCATCAGCCGCCTTATTCTCCAGCTCAGGCTTGTATTGTATCTCAAAGTCAAACCCCGGTATCTTCGTCAGCCACCTTTGATACTCCAAGTTGACCTCGCGTTGCTCCAAAAGAAATTTCAAGCTCTTCTGGTCCGTCCTGACCAAGAATTTTTTTCCCATCAAGTAATGCCTCCAATCTGGATCGCAAACACCATCGCCATCAGCTCGCGTTCATAAACCAACTTGAGCAGTTGCCGATCCATCAACGCATGGCTAAAGAATACCAGAGGACGCTGATGCTGCATCAGTATTGCCCTTAGACCCGTGCTTGATGCGTTTGACTCGACCACAAAGACTGCCCCGAATTCTGCTAAGGCCAGAACCAGCACTGTGCTCATGGGCGTCTTCAAGCTCTGGAAAGCCCCTTCTGCCTTTAGCCCCTAGTTCAAGTGATCCTTCTTGAGCAGGGTTGTCAAAGGTCTAGCAATTTCTCCATACCCTTTGACGAACTTGCGGTAGTACCCAGTAAGACCAAGGAACCCCCGCAATGCCTTGATGTTCTTCGGGCTCGACCAAGTCTCCATGGCCCGGATTTTGCTCGGATCGGCTGCTACTCCCTGGCTGGAGATAATCTGCCCCAGGTAGTCAATATCTCCTCCACCGAAATGGCACTTCTTCTGGTTGGCGTAGAGCTGATGATCAGCCAGCAGTTGCAAGACTTTGCGCAGGTGCTCCTTGTGGTCTTGCATACTCCGGCTATATACGAGTATATCATCAAAGAACACCAGAACAAACCGTCGCAGATGTTGGCAAAAAACGTCATTCATGAGAGATTGGAAGGTAGCCGGAGCATTCGTTAAACCAAACGGCATGACCAAGAACTCGTACTGCCCATCATGCATTCAGAATGCCGTCTTAGGAGCATCCTCTGAAACGATCCGACCCAAAAATTTAAAAATTCTCTAACTTAAAATCCGGATTATCGTTATCACAAAGGATAATCCTCAACGGTCAAATCTCAACATGCGGAAAATAACAATAATCAATCAACAGTACATTCTAATTCAATAAATCTCATACTTTATTAAATTACTAATCCAGTTCAAGTCACTCAAATTCCAGAATAAATTCAACGACAACAAGTTCAGAATTCACTAGCAACCTAGCAAATTCTAGCAATACAACCATACAAGCGAGACCCTAGATCATCTCTTCTTCCTGGCCATGATTCCACGATCACATTTTCTCTTTACCTGCAACACATGGCAAAAAGAGTTTCGGATGTCTTCTCCATGTAATTGCTCCGCCCATTTCTGCCCGTGTTATTTGGTGTTAAATTGCAGCGTTATCCCTTGTTGGATGCTCCAATTACTACTTATGTCCATTCATTTGGGTCCAACTTCACCTTTCATTGTTCATTGGCTTGTGTACTGTTGTCATTGTGAAACGCGGTCAACTTCTAGATTGGAAGAACTCGATACAGATAACTCGCTCTCTGTACTTATTAGTGCAGCCGATTTCAAGATTGTTAATCCGACACTAGTTGCGGTATCAATCATGGGTGTTAGTTCACAGGTTGTGTTCTTAATCCCCTGTTAGTTCACAGGTTGTGTTCTTAATCCCCCACAGCGTCATTCCAATGCTTAGGCCCTATGTTGTCGAGATACGAGGACTTTTTTACAGCATTTGCTGCTTATGTATAATGATTGCTTCTATCATCTGTTTGTGTGCTCTTCACTTGCCTTTTGTAGCAGCGAATTTAGTAGTCTTGATGACTTTATTATCATCCTTTGTAAAAGATTCCTCCTTTAGTAGAGCGTAAGTATCTATATAACTACGTTTGTTTGAAAAAAAAAAAAGATTAGGGTAATTTTAGAATGATGAGTTTATTTTATAGGGGAATAATATATTTTTTTCTTTCATGTTTTGTTTCCGATGGGAAATTTTTTTAAAATAAAATTGTATATATTAATTATTTTATTAAAGATTTGTTAGCATCACTTTTTTTATTGATACACAATTTACATTATTTTATAATTGATGTTAAAAATAATAAGAATACACATCAACTATATAATTAATGTAAATTTTTATTTTATATCAGTTTTTTCATGTGATATAATTTAAAACACAACTAATATCACTTTTACTTAATCGATGCAAAATACACTAATAATGACATCAATTAATATAATTGATGTTAATACAAAATCTATATCACTTGTAAATAAATAATTCTAAGTAATACTCCCTCCGTTTTATATTAGTTGTTATTCTAGATTTAATTTTTTATTTCATATTATTTGTAGTTTTATATTTTCAATATATATTTATGATTACATTTTTATTTTTATTTTTAGCTAATTAATTATACATATTAAATTTAATTATTTTTTTAATTTATATAAAATAATCTAAAATGATAAGTATTGTAAAATGGAAGGATAATCATTGTTTTTTATGATACATTTTAATTGATGCCATTTACATTTTTTTTTAGTATGTTCGTAATTAGATGAAAAGTAAAGGGACAAAATGGGAGAATGAATATGCAATACGTGTCATCATTTTCTTACATATAAAGTCAATTCCTAACGGTAGCCAGCCACCGACTACCGACCATGGCCCATGGGTCTACTTCTTGTCCTCATTTTCTGTTCTCTCTCGCTATCTGACGTGTATACGTACGTACGCATGCATATACATATATAGATAAATATATATTATTATAATACTATATAAGTCTATAATTATGTGTACCGGAGAACAATATTTACGTGATGTTTTTTACTCTACTTAAATTCCGGTTTAGTTCGGTTTTACTGTAAAAACCCAACGTGCATGCTGTTAAGTATGGCCGTTACGTACAATTCCTATATAGTTTTGTGGAACACAAGCTTAGTGGTAACACAAAGAGATTGGTTCTTTTATGTCCCGAGTTTAAAGCTTCTTTGGTATAGAAAATTAGTTTTTAAATCAGAATATCCAAAAATTGTCTTTGGATACTAAAAAGATTAGATGATAGATGATAAGTTTCGACTTTCAAATTTATGTTTATGTTAAATACATTTCTACAGATTACAAAGATATATCAATATCTAGTGATGTAAACGATTTTGTTTGGGGGTCAACAATTCAAAGTTCGTTTACAATACTAAAAAGTGGATGATTTTTTACTTTTCTTAGCTTTCACTATATATAAACATAATATTACTTTATAATATTAATTTTTTTTTAATAAAGATCTTTTATAGTATTGTTGTGTAAACGAACAAAAGAAATCAAACACTTAGTTACTTTAAGGGTTTTTTTCTATGAAATCCTCATTTGATATGTGTCGACTATTTCGAATATATAAAAATTGAGTCTGTTATCTGCACGACTCTTTTCGGGCCTATCACAGACGCAGCCTTCTCATCCGATTTGTATATAATCAAATATTAACATATTCATGTTTTCAACGATCCAAACAAAATTTTCAACTATATAAAATAGCTTGAGTCGTCTAGTATTTTGGAGTTTTTCTCCTCCAACTACAACAGCAACCTCTCTCCTCCTCCTTTCACATATTTTATCCTCTGTTTCTTGCTTAAGCAAGAAATCAGATAATTCTAATAAACGCCGGAGCCGCAATGGACGAAGGAGCAGCGGCAGGTGACGTGGCTAGCTCAAGGAAGGGAGAAAGACAATACAAAGGAATAAGGATGAGAAAATGGGGAAAATGGGTGGCTGAGATTCGAGAACCTAACAAGCGTTCAAGGCTATGGCTCGGCTCTTACTCTACTCCCGAAGCGGCTGCTCGTGCTTACGACACGGCGGTTTTCTACCTCAGAGGACCCACCGCTACGCTTAACTTCCCGGAGTTCCTGCCGTGTACCGAGAAATTCGCAACCATGAACATGTCGGCGGCAATGATTAGGAAAAAGGCAACAGAGGTCGGAGCTCAGGTGGACGCGATTGGGACGGCCGTGAAGAATAACAAACGCCGCCGTGTAATTGGTCAAGAGGGAAGTTATGGCGGCGGGTTATTAGAGCGGGTTGACTTGAATAAGTTACCCGACCCGGAAAATCCGGATAATGATTTGGTGGGAAAATAGAAAGTATGCCGGTGGTTTATGATAGACGTTCGTTTTTACGAAAGTTCCCTTGTTTTGTCTTAGGTTCCGATCCGAATAATGATGTTGCAAAAACAAGATAAGATATATGCGAGATAGTTCGAATAGTAATGTATATACATATCAATATATTTTGTTATTATTCGGTGCAGGACATTATGTAATGGTCCGTCTCCATTCAAAGTTTTAGTTAGTTTATAAATTTCATCTGCAAGACAAACTACGTAAATGTTTTTGATGTTAGTAACCTATTATGGTTGTATGATTGATAAACAGTAGAATATCAATTCAATGAATGTGTAATATTTACATCAAATCACATCAAGCTAGCCTATTTAGCAGTTTAATACTTCATTAAGAAAAAGGTCTTCAAGTTTACGTTCTTTTTTTATTTAACTTTCCGGTTTATGTTGAGCCGACATTGCTTACTTGGGTTATTAAATGTTGTTAGGATCCGACATTGCCTACTTGAGTTTGGCCGAAATGATGGAATATGACTTGTGGCATATTACTTTTGTCTTAACTCTTAATTAAGGCCCATACTTAATGTGAGTGACCAAATATTAGTAATCTCTGATTAAGGCCCATAAAGACATTATCCGATTAAGTGGTCACCAAGGCACTAAATGGTAACCAATTAATTTGAAGAATTTGAAGAATCTGTAGAATGTGTAGAATTTTGTTACCAATTGATGAATCGAAGAATTTGAAGAATTTTGAAAAAGTTGAAGAATTTGAAGAAAAACAAAAATACATCTCTAACTACCGTTGATTTAAAAACATGGATGGTGCAAATTAGTGGATCTATATGCATGCTTTGAATAAAGAAGAAAGTTGATGAATGATTTTCTTTGGATAAGTCAGACAACAAAACTTTCACGTGAATAAAAAGAAGACAAAAAAGAAAATCACGGGTGTTAAAAAATATGGCTATAAATTCACAATTCAATGAAGCAATGCTTCACAATTTCGGTGAAGAAACAAAAATTGAAAGGATTTCAGATTTTTTTTTTTACTTTTGCTAATTTATCAAAACGTAAAAAAAATCCTGTAAGTTTACATTCTTTTCTTATAATGTTTACATATATCATCATTTAATATTTATAAGAATGTTTTTTCATACTACAATATTTATTCCACAAATAACATAACTTAATTAAGTTATATATTTTGTTAAGTATTTTTTAAAATACCTTTAAATTGAAGAGCATGAATATTGTTATAATTACTTATGATTAAAAAATTTAGTTATCAAAATTTTTAAAAATTTAGTTTCATTTATATAAAATAATTGATTACTTTTAAATAAATTTATAGAAACTATACATAATCGTAAATTTCTAAAAACTATACATAATCATTTTTATTTAAGAATTGAACATAAGTATTTATATTTTAATTTATGCATCATTAAATATGTACATAGTGTGTAAATATTATCGATTGTTTTAAAAATTACATATAA
This sequence comes from Arabis hirsuta, assembly GCA_964056655.1. Taxonomy (NCBI): domain Eukaryota; kingdom Viridiplantae; phylum Streptophyta; class Magnoliopsida; order Brassicales; family Brassicaceae; genus Arabis; species Arabis hirsuta. The sequence goes on along the minus strand of OZ053308.1, from coordinate 9,623,889 downwards.
CTAATATGTTTTTCATTGTTATAAGAATGTTTTTTATACTACAATATTTATTCCACAAATAACATAACTTAATTGAGTAATATATTTTGTTTAAGTATTTTTTAAAATACCTTTAAATTAAAGAGCGTGAATATTGTTATAATTATTTATGATTTAAAAATTTATTTATCAAAATTTTACAAAAATTTAGTTGCATTTATATAAATAATTGATTACTTTTAAATAAATTCCTAAAAACTATACATAATCGTAAATTTCTAAAAACTATACATAATCATTTTTGTTTAAGAATTGAACACAAGTATTTATATTTTAATTTATGCATCATTAAATATGTACATAGTGTGTTATTATCGATTGTCTTAAAAATTACATATAACTAATATGTTTTTCATTGTTATTTAGCAGAGCTACATCTATGAGCGGCATGGGAGATCCGGATGGTGGACCATCAAACGAAAACAATATGGTAAAATTATATTTCAAAAGTTTAGCTATACAAGAACTATACCATATGAATATATTTAATTATTGTGAGTTGTGAATTATACATTGTAGGAATGTTCTAGATGGTCGTCAATGTTGAGTTTTCTATTCATTGAATTATTAGAAGAAGAAGTGCAAAAAATAAACTATTCTTCGTCATTGCCAAATAGAGACGGCAAAAAAAATATAGTCAAAAAGATTCGTGAACGAACAGGATTTATAATTGATTGGGATAAATGTAAGAGTAAACACAATGACCTTAGAACCTTGTACGGGGTATATCAAAGGCTTGTTCGACGTACTGGTGTTTCCATTGAACCTGGTACATGAAAAATAATCATGAATCCAAGTTGGTGGCGAGATCAGAATCGAGTAAGAATTTTTTGACTGCATTCCATAAAATATTAATAATTACATATTTGTAAGTGTTTTTTATATAAGAGAAAATTATGTTGTAGGACACAGAAGGTTCTTCAAGATTAAAAAAAATCATCTACCACGCATGGATTTGATGCACAAAGTGTTTGGCCCACATTGTCCTGTAAACGATGATATGATTTCAGCTACTCAAATAGATGAGATAGTTCAAGAAGACGATGTTGAAGTAGAAGAAGAATTTGAAGAAGAAGGCTTTACTGAAAGTGTACCAGAAACTCAAGGGCAATTCAATTTTGAAACTGAATTTCAACCACAACCAATGGAAAATCATCCAATTCCGCCATCAATGCCGATTGAGATACCTTCACATCAACAACGAGTTAGGCAAGATGGTAGTAGAGGTAGTAGAACTACTAGTAGAGGACGAAGCCAATCTAGTCGGCAAACCACTCAGACTCCACGCAGACGAGCTGTTATGGATACACATTTAACTAATATCGAGTCATATCTTGCAACTATGCAAGCTCCAATCCAGATGCTCAATGCACGAAACCAAACGACCGAAGATTATGAGCGCGAATCTTGGTTAAAGTTGAATGACCTAGAAGACATAGAAAAATTTACAGATTTTTGGTGGGCATCATCAGAAGTTTTGAGAGATCCGTTTGAACAAAAAAGGTTTGTGTTACTAAAAAATAATGAAGAGAGAATTCGTTTTCTAGAAGGGGTGACAGGTTACGATTGGTCTGGTACATTTCGTGGTAGTCCATGGAAACGTCAACTCAGTGGTTCGAGTGAACCAAGTAGTAGATGATCCGCTGGTAGTGGATCGGGTTCTCTAGGCGTAGGAGGATTTGCCCAACTTGCTGGTGTTGGCTTTACAAACATTGGAGGGACCTCGTATGTGGGTGGCACTGGTTTTTCAAATACTGTGGGTGGTGCTGGTTTTTCACATTTTCGTGGTTCTGGCTCGCCAAACCAATTCGGAACAAGACACGGATTTCAAGTTCCAAAATCCAACCCACAAGTTAATGTATCTCCAAATCCTAGGGTTGTTTGTGGTGAAGGTTTGACATTTAGACCTGCATCTGCAGCCGAGTTACTCGAGCGTTTTAATTTGTCCGACTTTAATCGCTCAGTTGGAAACAATGATAATGATGGCGAAATCTAAATGAATAACTATTTTAATTATTTTTAGTGTACAATATATTAGTTATCTTTCGTTTACTTAAATTATATTATGTTATGTAATTTTTAAAGTGTTCTTTAATGAAGTTTTTTATGTTCAGGTTTCTCGCATTATCGAGTTACATTCGCGTGGATTACATAATCTCACAGAAGATGAGTTACTTGAGCTAATTTGTCTTGAGCACATGGATATCATGGAAACACTCTTTAGGCCTGTTATAGATTACTATAACAAGTATTATCGTCGACAACCAATGGGGTCTGAATGGGGATTAGGATGGTGCAACATTCAGACAAGGATTTACAACTATACAAGAGATTGCTTATATCTCTTAAGAATGTGCATCGAGGATTTCACACGGCTATGTGAGATATTACGTACAGAGTATGGAATAAAATGCACAAAAAACATATATGTAGAAGAAACTGTGGCGATGTTTCTTGTGATATGTGGTCATAACGTGACCCAACATTCAGTAGAGCTTTTGTTTGGACGGGCACAAGATACAGTTGGACTTAAATTCAAAGAGTGCCTAAAAGCATGCACGAAACTGTCTGGTAGATTGCTTAGGAAGCAGACACCCGAACAACTCCGGCAGGTACCCCCGAGGTTTACGAGATAATCATAATTATTGGCCTTATTTTAGTGGTTTTATTGGTGCAATGGATGGTACTCATTGTACAGTAATGGTGGCTGGTGCGGATGCTCCTCGTTTTTATAACAGACATTCACAGACAAGCATTAATGTTTTGGCAATATGCAACTTGGATATGTTATTCACTTACATATTTGTTGGATGTCCTGGATCAGTACATGATGCAAGAGTTTTGTCGTATGCAATGGAGCGTGACCCTACTTTTCCAACTCCTCCGTCCTCGAAATATTATCTTGTAGATTCTGGTTATGCTAACACGCAAGGATTTTTAGCTCCATTTAGAGGTCATAGGTATCATTTACCGCATTTTCAAGATGGTTCCCCCCCTAGAGGTGCAGAAGAGTTGTTTAATCGGTGGCATTCTTTGTTGCGCTCTGTAATCGAACGAACATTCGGAGTTTGGAAGAAAAAGTGGAGGATTTTATCAGAGTTCCCAAGATACGATGTCGAGACACAAAACAAAATAATCATAGCCACAGCTGGACTGCATAACTTCATTCGCCTTTCTCAAATTCCAGACATTGATTTTGATGATGCTTTGCATACTACTGCAATCCCGCGAGAACAAATTAATAACTACGGAGAAAATGAGGAAGGTGCTGAAGAAGACTTTCTACATAATGAAGAAAGAACAACAGCAGGAACTCATATGCAGATAATACTAGAGGGAATAAAACAACAAATATGGGATGCGTTTCATTAATGAATTATTGAGTTATATATATAAATGAAGTTACACAAGTAATATGTTTTAAAATTTGATATTTTTTATAACATTATAAAATGTTATAAAATGTAATATTTTACAAACTACGTTTAATAAGAAATAATTTAATTTCATTAGCAAAACATTTATATTTCATAAATCATGTATGTTTTTTTTATCAAACTATTAATTTTTCAAGAATTCATCAGATTTAGCATATTCCACTGTTACCATTTAACTCCATAAATATTTATCTTTATATATATTTAGTTATTTTTATATAAATATACAAATATGTATTGATTTTAATTCTTTTTATAGTAAGATAATTATTTTTTAAAATATCATTCAAAATTTTCGTAAATAATTTTTACAAATTGGTTTTTTTTGTTTTTTTAATTATTATTTTTGGATCTGGATCCGATCTATCCCTAATTACTACTCTATCCATTTCAAAATATAAGATGTTTTGGAGGTTATTTTTAAAATGTAAGATGTTTTGACAATACTAGGCACTTTTTAACTTTATTAAATATTTAATGAGCATTAGTATTTTGCAATAGTTTTTGTGATTGGTCAATAATAATTAACCATTTAAGTTTGAAAAAAAATTTAATTACTTTTTTAAAATTATTTATTTTTTAAAAATTAATTACTTTTATAGAAAAATTCAGCAAATTTTGCTGTTACCATTTAAGTTTGATATTATTCAGCAAATTCTGCAAAAAATCAACAGTAATTCAGCAAATTCTACAATTCAACAGTAATTCAGCAAAAATTATGCGGTTACCATTTAAGTTTGATATTATTCAGCAAATTCTGCAAAAAATCAACAGTAATTCAACAAATTCTACAATTCAACAGTAATTCAACAAAAATTATACAGTTACCATTTAGACCCCAAGTGTTTTGTTTCGATTGATTGGTTAGGTTTGTTTTTTCTATTACGGGTGTCACTGTGTCAAAGGACAATAGTGAGTCAGTGATTAAATGATATGTAATACATTTTGTTTGTTTTGCTGTCGCTAACAATGACAAAAATGATATGTAATATTGGCATGTATATTAGGTTTCTTACCTATAATTAATGATTTATCATTAGCTAAAACATAATTAGGTATCTAACAATTAATTTACATAGAATTCCATTTTTAGCCTTTCTTATTTACTAATGGTTTTGATTTTTTACTTTTACATTAAACAAAAATAAAAAGTTAAAACATAAAAACTAAACTGAACCCTTTCTTTCTACACTAATTAATCCTTAATCTAAAACATAAAAACTAAATTGATCCCTCCCACTCACGCCGCCGACAACTCTTTTTTTCCTTTTTTTTTATTAATCGACATCTTCTTATTCTATAATCATCCTCCAAATTTTTTTTTATTCATAACTTTTTTTTTTCTATCCTTCTTTTTCGATCTTTTTTTTTTCTTATTCTTCTTCTCAAATCCTTCTGCTTTTTTTTCCTCTTTTTTGTTTATAATCAATTTCACAATTCGCTTCTTCCTTTTTTCTGTCAATTATATTGTCTTAACTCGTTACCATGGATCAAAATCTCTAATCGTGAATTAAAATAGTGTTTCTTCTCCTCCGTTCAACTCCTCACCGTCATCCCCTCGTCAAATTAAGCCAACTATATTCGAAAAATCAGTGTAATGGGTTTCTCATAATAATTAACTATGTAAGTTATTATTTTTTTTTATAATAGGTAACTATGTTTCTGATAATAGTTAACTATGGATGTTATTTTGTACATTATATAGGTTGCTATGTTTCTCTAATGATAGTTAATTATGAATGTTCTACACATAGTCAACTATGTTCAAAATAGGTAACTATGTTTCTCATAATAGTTAACTATGTTTGAAAACCAGTATAATAGGTAACTATGTTTTTTATAATAGTTAACTATGTCGATCTTAATTTTTTCATTATGCAAACTATAATAGTTAACTACGTTCTGAACGTAGTTAACTATATTTGTTTAAATAAGTAACTATTACAACAGTAGTCAACTATGTCATGAAATCAATAGAGTATATAACTATACTATAAAAATAGTTTACTATATTTGTTTAAATAACTGACTAACTCAAAAATATTTTCTTGTAGTCAACTATGTATTGAAATCAATAGAATATATAAATATGCTATGAAAATAGTTAACTATATTTTTTTTAATTTATAAATAGCATGCGTAGTTAACTATGTTATTAAATAGTTAACTATTACAACATGTTTGTTTTTTGTTTAATTTTGTCAATCTTTTGATTTTTTTTTATGCAGAACACACATCTACTTTTTGCAGAAATACAATCGCAGGAGCAGTTTTTCGAGTGATTAATTTAAGAGAAGATTGTTAGAGATGTTTTTTAAGGGATTTTTACTATTTTCCTTAAAAAAATGATTGTCATATCATAGTTTTTTACTACTTTCCCTAAACAATTTCGTAAGGACAAATTTGTCCAGATTTTTCTTCTCTCTCCTAGATACCTAAATTTTATTATACACATGGTAGTTATCTAAATAACTACCCCAAAACTAATATTTAGCTAATTAACCCTATATTTTTTTATATTATTGTCGCTAGCAACCAGAGTCTCGGGGAAGTAAGGCAAACATAAACCAAAATGATATGTAATACATCTTTTAAAAATTTGGTCCCCAAAATTTTTATAAACTCACCTAGTTCGAAGTACATGTTTGATTGGCTTGTACCCAAAGTTGGTTCTGCTTCTGCTCTCTCATACGAAACGTATTATTCCGGCTGATTTTTTTGTTAATTTACGTTGGGTCTCACTTGTTTATAAGCAATAAAGTGGTGGGTGAGAGGTGGAGTGCTCGATCACTCGTTCCCTAACTTAATCTGTAATCAGGATCAGTAGCTAACACCTAGAGCTTTCAAGAAGTGTGACACGCTGACAACAACAGCAGCTAGGTTTTTGGAATATCAGAAAATTTGGAATGAGTGAATTTCTTTAAAAATAATTATGTTCACTAACCTCATAATCCAACTATAACCACAACAAGTAAAGTATGATAATACAAGCTAGGGAAAAGACACTCTCATATATACCTATGTTTCTTGGGAAATGAAGTGAAGACGTTCTTTAGTCTGTTTCAAAGCTCTACGCACCGCACAAGTTTTGTACTACTCAATCAAATTTGAAAGGTAAAGTGTAACCACTGACACTGTAGACAACAAAATTTACACAAAAGTCAGAAAGTTAAAACAACATTGGTCAGCAATGATAACTGTAAAACTTTTGCTTACTTCAACTCTTTGTCAATTAGGCACACTATTCAATTAGCGAGATAACCAAACACTGATATAGGACGGAACAGCCGATATATTATGGTTAACTGTAATTTAAAAGGTGTAAATAGGAGATTGAACCTCATTTACAACAAATTCAAAACAATTTTAAAAAGACCAACTTCAGCCTCTTACCTCACGACCAACACAGTAATTAAGCCTCCTAGACGAGGTGATATGGATAAACAATCCCTAACCCATAAGCCAGACTGAACACGTTTCTTGGTTTCATTGAGAATCTCAAATGCGCCCAATATTCCTTTCTCACTAATTTGTTTACCGCCATCCAAATAAGAGAAAACAAATTCGAGCTACAACATAACGGTAAAAAAAGACAACTTAGATCCATGTATTAGAGTACAAGGAAAAAAGAAAAAAGAAAAAACTCGCATTGAACTTTAAGATCTTGAATGATGAATTGCTGACAATTGCAACTCGGTCACCACTGTTAGCCTAATAAATATTCTGAATCATTTCAAATAACACAAAAACATTAGACGTGTGAATATAGCATTGAAAGATCACTACTACAGAGTCTTCCTCGAGTCACTCAGCTGGAGCAGTACTACAAAGATTTTATGGAGTCACTCAGCTTAGGCGGGAAAACAAGCAAGAGTTGACTTATGACGTGGCACCTTGGACCAAGCAACAAGCAAGTGGAAGCAACTTGTAGCAGAGTTGGTCTGATTTTCAGGAGCAGATGGGATATCTGACAAGGAGCATGCTGAAGAAGCAAAAAGTCTTCTACAAGGATCCTACAACTATTCAGCGAACAAAAGGGTTTGTCCTGGTACTGTTGGAGCTGAAGTTCTCTTTACATAAAGCCAAAGTAGAACTTTTGTAAAGGCAGTTCTTGTAGAAAAAATAAGTAGAGAACTCAAAGGGTTTACTCAGGTGAGTGAATAAAAGAGATATCAGCAGGTGCTGGTTGTAAGCTAGGTAGCTTAGGAAATATGGTCAGGGGCAAATCACTAGGTTGTGATGTTGTGTAACACTGAGTATAAAAGATTGTAGGTACAATCAGTTTTCTATGAGTATTTCTGAATAAAGATAAAATTATCTTTAATTGCTGCTTTTACTGCTTTTATTAAGGTATCTGGTTATTTCATTTGGTAGCAGAGCAGTTCATCGACTGTGACACAATCTTGTTTCATCACTGGTGAGATCCTGTTAAACCATGGATCCCTCTACTGAACTTGTGGGTTCAACCAAATCTCTGCTTCTGGATACAAGGAGATATGGTTATTGAAAAGTTTGGATGATGCAACTGATCAGAGAAGAAGGTGAAGATGCTTGGACTGTAGTTGAAGATGGCTGGGAATCTCCGTTTGAGCTTACTGAGACAGGAATCAAGGCTCCCAAACCGAAAGCGAGATGGACCATAGAAGAGAAGAATCTGTCGAAGTTTAATGCTCGTGCTATGAATGCCATTTTTAGTGGAGTTGAAGAAGATGAATTCAAACTTACCCAAAGCTGGAAATATGCTAAGCAAGCCTAGGATGTGCTTTAGAAGTCGCGTGAAGGCACTTCCAGTGTAAAGAGAACTCGCTTGGATCAGCTTGCATCAAGGTTTGAAAAACTGAAGATGAAACCGGATGAGACTATAGTCCAGTTCAGTTCGAAGATCAGTGGTATAGCTAATGAGGCTGAATTTCTGGGAGAGACATACAAAGAACAGAAACTTGTCAAACAACTCTTGAGATGTCTTCCTCAGAAGTTTGATGTTCATAAAGCTGTAATGAGGGTTGGTGGAAACACTGATTCCATGAGTTATGAATAACTTGTTGGTATGCTTAAGTCTGAACAAATGGAGGTGGATGAGGATAAGTTACAGATTGCTACAGGGATTGGGTTTGTGGCTGAAGAAAGCAACACACAATATCTGGAACTGAAGGAAAGAATAACTCTTCTAGTAAAGAAATTTAGAAAAGCTCTTAAGAGAGTTGAGAAAGGGCAAGGTCGTGATGCATCTAGGTGGTCTAGAAATGAAGACAGAGATGGGAGAAAACATGATATCAAGTGCTTAGAGTGTGAAGGTGTGGGTCACTACCGATCGGAGTGCCCACTTGTGAAACGAAGAAAGCTCAAATATCTGGAATGTAAAGGCTTCTGACACACTAAATTTGAGTGTCCAAATGTTCAAAAAGGAAAGGAAAAATCTTTTTTGAGTTTCAGTGAGTCAGAGTCAGATGAAGCAAAGGAAGACTCAGAGACTGAGATGTTGAATTTTGTCGCCTTGACAGTAACCATTGACAAGAGTGAAGATCAAGTGTTTGATTCTAATGAAGATGATGAGATCAACTTTAAAAAGCCCTACAAAACATTGTATGACAGCTGGATTTAGTTGAGTAATGACAAGCTGGAACTTGTTCGGGAGACACTCAAAATGAAATCCAGGATTGATCTGTTGGGTGTTGCTGAAAGACACAAAGAAGATGATTTCTCTGAGAGCAAGTCTGATGGACTGGGAAGTATAAGTATGCACAAGAAGGTCAAAATCCTCAAGAACGGATACAACAAGGAACGTGCTCGTGCAAACTTGCTTGAAAGAGAACTTTGTGAGAATCATAAAAAGATCAGGATGCTAAACAATAGCTCTGAAAGTCTTGAAAAAATCTTGGCTATGGGAAGAACTGACTCTCAGCACAGAGGTCTTGCTTACAATGGTGAAAATGAGTATGCCACGGATACGGCTCATGAATCTCATGTTTTTGTCAAAGAGAGCAAGCCTACTGAAATTTCTGTCACTAAACTTGTGAAGAAGAAGTCCTCTATCAGAGGAGTCTTTGGAAAGGTAATTCGGATTCAGAAAGACAAGGGTCGACAGACTGAAGCCACAAGAGTAAAGCTCAGAGGTTGTCATCATTGTGGCAAATCTGGTCATCAGGTCTCTCACTGTTTCAAACGCAGAGACAGACTTAGACTTTTATGCAAAACCAAAAAATGTTGGATGGAGCCATCTAGGTTTGGTTCTGTGTGGGTTCTAAAGAAAGACCTTTATAAGGGTATGATCTCTGAAGAATAGCAGTCTGGCTACATGAATCTGTATGATAGTTTGGGTGATTCTAACCTCTTAGTTAAGCATGCTGAGATGTGTGCTCATGTAGCATATACATCAACGTCTCTTCGTGAGAATAAAGATTGGTATTTTGATAGTGGATGATCCAAACATATGACAGGGGATATGCAGAGTCTGTACAACTTCATTGAAAAAGCTAGAGGCAGGGTAACTTTTGGAGACAGAGGCAGAGGAAGTATAAGAGGAAAAGGTCAGACAGTTAAAACTGATACTCCCCATCTTGAGGATGTCTATCTTGTTGACGGTCTCAAAGCTAATCTGATTAGCATCAGTCAGCTCTATGATGAGGGGCTGAAAGTGGTGTTCAGTAAAACGCAATGTGAGGCGTTGGACACAAATGGAAGCTCTGTTATCTCAGGGGTCAGGTCTGGTAACAACTGTTATGTGTGGAAGGAATCTGTCAAGTGCTTGTCTACCGTGTCTGCTGATCTTGAACTGTGGCATAAAAGACTTGGTCACATGAATAATAGAACCATGGTCAAACTGATTCAGAGAAGAGTGGTTCGAGGAGTTCCAAAGCTGGAAAGTAAGACTGACACTGTTTGCAAAGCATGCACTCAAGGGAAACAGGTTCGTATTCATCACAAGAAGACTGGTGTAATTGGTTCTACTAAATTTTGGAGCTTCTGCACATGGATCTTATGGGTCCAGTTCAGACTGAAAGCTTGACTAGCAAGAAGTATATTTTTGTTATGGTTGATGATTTCTCAAGATTCACATGGGTGAGTTTTCTCAGAGAAAAGTCTGAAGCAGTAGAGAGCTTCAAAATCATTGCTATTCAGCTCGAGACAGAAAAAATTATCAAACAAATTAGGAGTGATCAGGGTAGAGAATTTGAAAATGAAGCTTTTGACAAATTCTGCAATAGTTAGAGAATCATACATCAGTATTATGCACCTTATACTCCACAACAGAATGGAGTTGTTGAACGACAGAATAGAACTTTGCAAGAAATGGCTCGTGATATGCTTCATGGCAACAATGTCTCCACTGGTTTTTGGGCTGAAGCTGTCAACACTGCATGCTACATTGTCAACAGGGTTTACGTAAAACCTGGTACTTCAACCACTCCATATGAAATTTGGAAAGGAAAACGCCAAATCTGTGTTATTTTCATGTTTTTGGCTGTGACTGATACATTCTGAATGAGAAAGTTCATCTTGGAAAATTTGATACCAAAAGTGATGAAGGAATCTATCTTGGACATGCATCAAGTAGCATGGCTTATCGTGTGTACAACAAGAAGTCTCACAGAGTTGAAGAATCTGTGAATGTGATCTTTGATGAAAGAGGTCAATGGCCTTCTGAATCAATTCAGTTTAAGGTTGAAGATATTGCTTAGGTTCCGGATTAAGGGGGATAACGATCAGTGAACCTCAATCTTCACAGAAAACTCCAGGTAGTCACAAGGCTTAAGAATCTGCTGAGGTAAGACTTGCGGTTGTTCCTAGGAATCACTCTGAGCTGATGTTACTGGTAACCTGAATGATGGTCATGTTACAAGAGGTTGACAAATCAACTTCAAGGAAATGCTTCAGTTCTCCTGTTTTGTCTCTTTAGTGGAACCTTGTGATATCAAGCAGCCTTAGAGGATGAATTTTGGCTAGAGGCCTGCCATGAGGAACTGAATCAGTTCACCAGAAATGATGTGAGCGAATTGGTTCCTAGACCTCTAAGCCTCAATGTTGTGGGAACAAAGTGGATCTTCAAGAACAAAATTGATGAGGATGCCAACATCACACACAACAAGGCTCGACTTGTGGCTCAGGGATTTTCTCAAATTGAGGGGATTAACTTTGATCAAACATTTTCTCCAGTGGCTCGTCTTGAATCTATTCGGTTGCTTCTTGGAATTGCGTGTGTTCTAAAAAATTGGTTGTATCAGATGGATGTCAAAAGTGCATTTCTTTATGGTTTGCTTCAAGAGGAAATGTTTGTTACACAGTCTAAAGGATTTGAGAGTCAAGACCATATTGATTATGTATATTGTATTTAAAAGCTTTGTATGGATTAAAACAGGCTCCTCGTGTCTGGTATGATCGTCTTACTCAGTTCCTGCTTGAGAAGGGTTTTGTCAAAGGAAGTGTGGATAAAAATTTGTTCATTGTGCAAAAGGATAGACACATGCTAATTGTTCAAGTGAATGTTGACGACATAGTGTTTGGAAGCACTGACAAGTCCATGGTCAGCAATCTGATTGATATTATGACCCATGAGTTTGAAATGAGTTTGGTTGGAGAGTTGAACTACTTCTTGGGGTTACAAATCTGTTAGACAGAACAAAAGATCTTCATCACTCAGAGTATTTATGCTAAGAATATGATTCAGAGGTTTAGTCTACAAACCAGCAAGTGTGCAAGAACTCCTATGTGTACTACTACCAAATTGGGAAAGGATGATGCTGGTGAGCTAGTTGATGAGAAGTTGTACAAGGCTATGATTGGTAGCTTACTGTATCTGACTGCAAGTCGTCTTTGAAACGACCCGACCCAAAATTTTAAAAAATTTCCAATTAAAAACCTGGATTATCATTATCACAAATGATAATCCTCAACGGTCAACTACTCAACATGCGGAAAACAATAAACCAATCAATAATCAACATCCCATCAATAAATCCCATACTTTATTGAGTTACTAAATCAATACAATAACCAACCAATTCAATTCCAATAACAACATCTAATAGAATCCAAATCAACCAACATTAATAACAGGTTCCAAAATTACTAACAACCTAGCAATTCTACGCAAAGACCACGAAACCAAGACAATAGATCATCTCCTCTTCCCGGCCATGATTCCACGATCACATTTTCTCTTTACCTGCAACACATGGCAAAAAGAGTTGCGTGAGTATTATCATAAATACTCAGCGACGCGGTCATCCCGTCTACAGGCTAATTATACACAAGCATAAACAATAGATACAATACCAGGATGAGCATACACAAGCATTCACGAAACAATCAAACACGAACCAATCTGGGAACTCTGTGTCGATTGACACAACCTCTAGGTGTCAATTGATATACAGCCCGTGTCGATCGACACAACCACTAGGTGTTGATCAACATACAGCCCCGTGTTGATCGACACACCACCCTGGTGTCGATCGACACGACATCGTAGAACCCAGAAACGAGCCTATCCTCTCAGGGCTCGAATCCGTCGCGATTCATCGAGTCTCCTACACAATTTCACTCACAAAACACACGAAATCCAACAAGCAATCGCATTCTACCCATTCCTTACACTTATGTAAACCTACGGTCACGCACTCACCTTGATTTTGGATTGAAAAGATGAAGAACGCAAAGAACGACTTAAACCAGCCACTGATTTTTTTCTCCCAGATCCGAAATCCACCAAACAACAATCCCTTTTGCGTTCTGACACTTCACAAGCTCAATCCTCCTCAAGAACACTCCAATTCTCTCTCAATCTCTCTGATTATGAAAGTTCTCCCCAAACCTTCTGGTTTCTTTCTGATTTTCGGCAAAAAACCCTCAAAAGCGACTGCTCACGCCTTTTTATATCAACCCTAGGGTTTCCCTAAACCGATCCGCCGAACCGGATAATTGGAACCAAACCGGTCGGTCCAATTTAACCCCGTGTCGGTCGATACACACCACTCGTTTCGATCGACACACCCACCAAATTCTACTTTTTGGTTCACGAGCGTTACAATTCTCCCCCACTAACACGGATTCGACCTCGAATCACGCGACTCTATCTCACTAAGGTTAACACTTCCGCCTAAAACCCGATCAGATTCTCCTGGGAACATCAACAATGCAACGCCCCCTGGTCCGGATTAGGGCTGCCCGATTGATCGCCTAACAATCAAACAAGAACATGCACGACCAACTGTTGACCCTAAATTGGACCAAATGATCGCACAACAATCAAACAAGAACATGTACGACCAATGGGGCTACATATGCTACCAGGGTTGTCAGAACGAAGTTCTAAACGTAAGCTAAAACCCTAGACTCGACATCCACCACACACTCCTGGCCCTCGGCCAACACCACTCGTGATCACGCCTGATCCTCGAGCTCTACTAGGCTCACAATAGCCCCATTGCACTGTCTCACCACGGCTGCAATCCTGACCCCAACCCGGTCGGCACCACCTGAGATCTACTCCCGATCCCCGAAGTTCATCTAGTTTGATGCTTACAACCACATTACAGATACTATTTCTCATACTCATATCTATATACAACACTCCGCTCTCAGGATCATCACCCTTTGAGCTCTCGAAGTATATCATACCCCTCCACCTTCAGGACCGCCGTCCATCCAGTTCTCGGTATGCTCCAGCCCTTCCCACTCTCAGGACACACAGTCCGTCAAGCTCGGCTGCAGAGGAATCACACATCCCCTGGAGAGGCTTCGACCCCTCAAAGTATATGCAAGGGAACCACTTTCCCCCGGAGAGAACCTCACTGTCCCCTCTAGTATACCCAGGAGACCCACTATCCCCTGGGGAATCACTCTGTAACATGCATCTTAGGCCCCTGTCGACTGAAATCACCTCTCATGGTCATCCGAAATAACCCAAACATCAGGGTGTTTCCAGAATCCCTGGGAAAGACAGTCCTAACTCACATAAGACTTCTATTCCAGACTCCCCTAGGAAATAGGCGGGCTCTAACTCAAATAAAACCCCTATTTCCCAGCGCCATCCAACGAATCACAAGTCTTAACTCGCATAGAACCTCATCCCCAAAAAATCCTCCTAGAACATAGACAGCCCTAACTCACATAGAACTTCCATTTCTAGCCTTCCTAGCCGATAGACAAGTTCTAACACGCATAGAGCTTCCATTTCTAGCCACTCCTAGAACATGGACAAGCTAATTTCTAGCCACTCCTAGAACATGAACAAGCTCTAAGCCGCATAGAACTTCTACCGCTAGACCTCCACATGACCTACCAGTCACCACAAACCATGACATCACCAGTCATCTCATAGGAACACATGCCTTAAACACACATTTAATAAGGCAACTCATCTTATTAAATTTCAAATGTATACTCGTTACAACAACAAACGAAATACATAACAACAACATAGCAATATGCTAATACAAACTCTGAAAACCAGAAAAGAACTCAAGCCACCGCTTGCTTCTCAAACCACTTCGAGAACTTCTTCCTAATCGATGCTTCTGGTTCCCAAGTCTCCTCCTCAATACCGTTACAGTCCCACACGATTCTCACCAACGGTATACTCTTCCAACGCAGCACCTTGACTCTCCTCTCGAGAATCCTCACAAGTCTCGCCGCCAAAGTCCTGTTGGGCTGAAGATCCTCCGGAATCCAAGCCAACACCTCCTCAGACTCATGTAGACACTTCTGCAGCATCGAAACATGAAATAATTTATCAAAAGCCATCATACTCTGAGGTAACTCCAACCGATAAGCTACCGGCCCGACCCACTCCACCACCTTGAGCAGACCCATAAACCTCGGACTTAGCTTATTCTCTGAAATGGATCTGTTAGGGCCCCTCAACATCGCTGCCTTGAGATACACCAGATCTCCCAGCTCAAACTCCAGCTCCTTCCGTCTCCTATCGGCATAACTCTTCTGCCGATCCTAAGCCTCTCTCATGTGCAGCCTTAAGACATGGATCTTCTCCGTTGTCTCCTGAACAAAGTCTGCACCAAACATGCTCCTATCCCCCACTCGAGTCCAGCATAACGGTGTCCTACACGGCCTCCCATACAGAGCCTCATATGGAGTCATCCCAATACTCGCCTGGTAACTGTTATTGTACGCAAACTCTACCAGGTTCAGGTGATCTGCCCAATGACCACCATAATCTAACACACACATCCTCAACAGATCCCCTAATGTCTGAATCGTCCCCTCCGACTGCCCATCTGTCTGAGAATGATACGCTGTGCTCATATGCACCTTAGTGCCCATCTCAGTCTGAAACGCCCTCCAGAACTCTGAGGTAAATCTCGGATCCCTGTTTGACACAATACTCGCTAGCACCCCATGCAGCCTCACAATCTCACGCACATACTTCCTAGGCAAAACTGTCGTTCCATCAGTCTTCTTAATGGCCAGAAAGTGTGCTGACTTGGTCAGACGATCCACGATAACCCAAATCGCATCATACGTCCGTGACACCGGCAACCCTATCATGAAGTCCATGGTAATCATATCCCACTTCCACTCTGGGATAGGCAAACTCTGCAACAAACCACTCGGCACCTGATGCTCAGCCTTCACCAGCTGACATACATTGCACGCTGCAACCCAGTTAGCTACATCCCTCTTCATCCCGACCCAGTGATAATACCGCTTCAGGTCACGATACATCTTGGTCGCTCTTGGATGAATCGATAACATGCTTAAATGAGCCTACCTCAGGATATCCTGCCTCAGATCCTCATCCTTGGGTACAAAAACCCGTCCGTTCACCAGTATCATCCCACTCACTGAGACCACATACTCTGAACCGACCGCCTTAGAAGCATCAATTAAACTCTGATCCTTCTCCTGAGCAACCCGAATCCTGCACAACAAATCCGCCTGGTTTGCTGCCTCTAACCCCAACGGCTCCTGTGAGATCACACACAACCTCAAGGTACTGATCTCGCTCACCAGAGCCTCCATATCTCGCTCCTGATCTGAAGCAACCCTTTTCCGACTCAACGCGTCTGCAACCAGATTAGCCTTACCCGGATGGTACCCAATCTCCAGGTCATAGTCCACAACTAACTCTGCCCAGCGCCTCTGTCTCTGGTTCAGCTCTGGCTGAGTGAAGAAATACTTTAGACTCTTGTGGTCTGTGAATACCTGCACCTTCCCGCCATACAGATAAGACCTCCAAATCTTAAGGGCAAATATCACCGCAGCCAACTCCAAATCGTGGGTAGGGTAGTTGCACTCGTGCTTCCTCAACTACCTCGAAACATATGCAATAACCTTCCTCTGCTGCATCAGCACACAATCCAGACCAACTCCTAAAACATCTGTATACACCACGTAAGGCTCCCCCGGCTCGGGTAACGCCAAAACTGGTGTACTAGTCAGCATCTCCTTCAGCTTCCCGAAACTCTCCTCGCAAGCTGAAGACCATACAAAAGGGACATCCTTCCTTGTCAACTTCATCATCGACTGCGCCATACTCGCAAACCCCTTGACGAACCTCCGGTAATAACCTGCTAACCCCAGAAAACTCCTGATCTCGGTGGCACTCCTCGATCTAGGCCAACCTCTGATGGTCTCAAACTTAGCCGGATCCACAGAAACCCCCTCTGCAGACACAACGTGGCCAAGAAAGCTCATCTCTTGCTGCCAGAAACTGCACTTACTCAACTTCGCGTACAGTTTTTGCTCCCGCAACTTCTCCAGAACTAACCGCAAATTCACCTCGTGCTCCTCTAGACTCCTCGAATACACCAGGATATCATCTATGAAGATGATCATGAACACATCCAGATACTCTTGGAAAACCCCGTTCATCAATCGCATGAACGCTGCTGGCGCATTCGTCAACCCGAACGGCATCACCACAAACTCATAATGCCCGTACCTCGTCTTGAACGCCGTCTTTCGAACATCTGCCTCATCAATCGGAATCTGATGGTAACCCGACGCCAAATCAATCTTGGAGAACCAAGTAGTCCCTCGTAACTGATCCAACAACTCATCAATGCGTGGCAGAGGGTACCTGTTCTTCATAGTGACTCAGTTAATTCCCCGGTAATCGATACACAACCGGAAACTCCCATCCTTCTTCTTCACGAACAACACTGGTGCTCTCCACGGTGAAACGCTAGGCCGGATGAAACTCTTCCCCAACAGATCATGCAGCTGCTTCTTCAGCTCTGCCATCTCTGTTGGAGCCATACGGTAAGGCGCCTTAGATATAGGAGTCATTCCAAGCTCCAACTCAATCATAAATGGATCCGACTGCAATGGTGGCAATCCCAACAACGATTGAAACACATCCTGAAAATCCTGAACAACCCAAATATCCCCAACTGCAACCTCTCCAAAGGTCTCCAGCATCACTATCGTCACCAGATACGCCTCACAGCCCTTCTCAATCAACTGCTCAGCCTCCCTGCCTCTCGAGACTTTCGGATGTCGGTCTCACACCCTGAAACACCAACCTCCCTGCCTCTCGCTCAAATACCACACGTCCTCGATGACAATCCAGATGGACCCTGTACCGATCCAACCAATCCATACCCAGGATGACATCGTACAACTCCACTAGACTAATAACCAGATCTGCTGGCATCGACTCTCCCGCCACCAGAATATCCACACCACGAGCCCACCCAAAAGTAGCCAATGTCCTGCCACCAGTAACCTTAACTACTCCCGGCTGTTCTCCAGAATCGCTCCGGATCCCGCTGCCCTCCGCACACTCCGGAGTAATAAGGCTATTCATAGCTCCGGAATCAAACAATACGTGGGACTCACATCCGCCCATAACTAATGTCCCTGCACAAATCCCATGTGCTTTAAGACCCGACACTCTAACGCAGACTCACAGTTTCAAACAGACTAAATTCAATCACCACAAGAATTTAAAAGAAAAAGTCAAGTCTGAATAATACCTATGATCGGTTTGGCGCTAGATCCGCCCGCCTCTACCAACGTAAAAACCCGTTGCGCTGCTGCAATCTGAGCCAAGGGCTGGACCGCCAACGGCTGCACCGCCGCTACCGCCATCTGCTACAACTTAAGGCACTTGGGCTTGATATGCCCCGGCTCCTTGCAGTGATAACACACCTGAGCACTCCGTGCTGCACTCCTCTGCGGAAAACTGGCCACCTTGTGACCCATGCTACCACACCTGTAGCATCCTGACCCACTCTGTTCACCCTGACTGGCCCCGGAAGTTCTCTCCCACTTCCTCCTCTGACCCTGCGCAGGCTTGCCGTCCTTGCTCGATCCCGTTTGCTGCTGAGATCTCCTCTGCTACTATTGCTGCACCGGTGGACTAACCACCACAGCCTGCTCTCTGAGATCCTCCTCAATCGCCACAGTAGTCTCAACCAGCTCCGCGCTCATGGCAAACTTACTCGCCCTGCAGTGAGTCCTCAACTCAGCTCAAAGTCCCCCAAGGAACCTCCTCACCTGGGCCTGCTCGCCCTCCATGCTCCTACCAGCATGCACCAGGAGTCGACTGAACTCCAAATCGAACTCCCTCACAGTCCGATCCCCCTGAGTCAGGTTCAGAAACCTCGACTCCATCCGGTCCACCACCTCTGCGGGAAATACTTGGCATTAAACTCAGCCAAGAAATCCTCCAAGACCATCCTCGCCTCGACGCCTCTCCACCAGAGATGCGCGTCACCATCCAGATAATGAACCGCTAGATCCACCCGGTATCCCTCTGGACACCTGATAGAGTGAAAGTTCCGCTCTAACCTCCACCGCCACTCATCGACCTACTCAGGCTTGGCACCACCCGAGAAAAACCCGGTGCCAATCCTCTGCATCTGCTCCATCATCCTCAAGTAGGATGGAAACTCCTCTGCAACCGCCACACCCGGCTGCACACCAGCCACTCCCGGTTGAACCCCAACCACTCCCGGCTGACCACCAGCCACTACTGGCTACACTTATGGAGCCTGACCCGGAGCCGGTACCCCACCTGGTAACCGCTCTAGAATCAACTGCAGCAAACCCGCCAAGCGATCATCTCGGTCGTGGACCACACCTGCAGGAGCACCCCCACCTGGGCCCCCCGCACCACCAGCTACCTCGGGACCCACACTAGCCCCACCAGCCCTCACACTGGCACTTGTAGCGGTCTCACCCACGGACCCCACCTGAAACGCCTACGAGTCCGCCACGTGCTCCTGCGTGGTCTCATGGGCCACACTCGCGGCATCTGACTCACTCACAAGTCCTCGCCCGCGCCCACCATGACCACCTCGGCCTCCACGGTCCCCACGACCTCTGCCTCTAGCACCTCAAGCCATCATTCCGCACTCACCAGCAGATTACTAAGTACTAGAAAAACAGAAAATCAAATAACACATACCGTGAAATCTCATTGAAGGCTCGGAAGAGATTATCTAAGACTCCATACCCACACAACAATCAATCAACTATTCACACAATGAGTCAGTCAATCACCCGCCCTAGAACCATAAGGTCTCTGATACCAAAATGAAACGACCCGACCCAAAAATTTAAAAAATTTCCAATTAAAATCCCGGATTATCATTATCACAAATGATAATCCTCAACGGTCAATTACTCAACATGCGAAAAACAATAAACCAATCAATAATCAATATCCCATCAATAAATCCCATACTTTATTGAGTTACTAAATCAATACAATAACCAACCAATTCAATTCCAATAACAACATCTAATAGAATCCAAATCAACCAACATCAATAACAGGTTCCAGAATTACTAACAACCTAGCAATTTTACTCAAAGACCACGAAACCGAGATACTAGATCATCTTTTCTTCCCGGCTATGATTTCACGGTCACATTTTCTCTTTACCTACAACACATGGCAAAAAGAGTTGCGTGACTATTATCATAAATACTCAGCGACGCGGTCATCCCATCTACAGGCTAATTATACACAAGCATAAAAAATATATACAATACCAGGATGAGCATACAAAAGCATTCACGAAACAATCAAACACGAACCAATCCGGGAACTCTGTGTCGATCGACACAACCTCTAGGTGTCAATTGATACACAGCCCGTGTCGATTGACACAACCACTAGGTGTTGATCGACATACAACTCCGTGTCGATCGACACACCACCCTGGTGTCGATCGACACGACATCGCAGAACCCAGAAACGAGCCTATCCTCTAAGGACTCGAATCTGTTGCGATTCATCGAGTCTCCTACACAATTTCACTCACAAAACACACGAAATCCAATAAGCAATCGCATTCTACCCATTTCTTACACTTATGTAAACTTACGGTCACGCACTTACCTCGATTTCGGATTGAAAAGATGAAGAACGCGAAGAATGACTTAAACCAGCCACTGATTTTGTTCTCCCAGATCCGAAATCCACCCAGCAACAATCCCTTTTGTGTTCTGACACCTTACAAGCTCAATCCTCCTCAAGAACACTCCAATTCTCTCTCAATCTCTCTGATTCTGAAAGTTCTCCCCAAACCTTCTGGTTTCTTTTTGATTTTCGGCCAAAAACCCTCAAAAGTGACTGCTCATGCCTTTTATATCAACCCTAGGGTTTCCCTAAACCGATCCGCCAAACCAGACAATTGGAACCAAACCGGTCGGTCCAATTTAACCCCGCGTCGATCGACACACACTACTCGTGTCGATCGACACACACTACTCGTGTCGATCGACACACCCACCAAATTCCACTTTTTGGTTCACGAGCGTTACAGTCTTGATATCTGTCTTAGTGTGGGAGTATGTGCAAGGTTTCAAGCTAAACCTCGTGTGTCTCATCTCAATGCTGTCAAATGAATTCTGAAATATGTCAAAGGTACATTAAATCATGGTTTGTATTACTCTAAGCAAACTAATAAGAATCTTGTAGGCTTTTGTGATGCAGATTGAATAGGTAGTGTGGTTGATCGAAAGAGCACTTTAGGTGGATGTTTCTTTCTTGGAAACAATCTTATTGCATGGTACTACAAAAAGCAAAACCGTGTTGCTCTATCCACTGCTGAGGTAGAGTACATTTCGAAGGGTAACTGCTGCACATAGTTATTATGGATGAAACAAATGCTTGCTGACTATGGTATGTCTTCAAATACTTTGTTAATTCATTGTGACAACATGAGTGCCCTTAACATATCCAAGAATCCTGTTTAGTATTCAAGAACCAAACACATTGATAGTAGGCACCATTTTATTCGTGATTTGGTTGAAGCTAACCTCATTGCTATTACTCATGTTGGAACTGAAAAACAACTTGCTGATATTTTTACAAAACCATTAGATTTTGACTCGTTTTCAAACTTGAAAAGATCTCTTGGTATTTGTAAGCTCTAATCTTGCTTGCCTTAGCATGTTTGTACATACTAGGATACATACTTGCAGTTCTAGTTTTTAAATCTGTGTACTACGTTACACTAAAACCTCTCATCAGCCTATTTGCCTTTGAAAATAGCTGCTCATCATAAATATTCAGATCATTCCTTGTTGTACATTTTCCTTCTTTATGTTCTATCCATCACTATCTTCAAGTGATGTGATCAGTCTAGGTAGTCCACACCAAAAGGGGTAGAACATGTTGTTCTAATACAACAAAATGATAATAAAATTCAAAAGAAAAAAAATTTGAAAAGAATCTAAAAATCAAAAGATAACACAATAGGGGGTGAAAAAGGATTCAAAGAAAGTCAATCTCAAATCTTGGTCAAGAGTCTCTCGTTTACGAGCTCTTTGGTCTCTCTATCTTTCTTTGTTAAGAGGGTGTCTTCTTATTACTGCTATCTTTGCTCTAGAAATCTTCTGAATACATATGATGATGTGAAAGTCTATCAATGGTAAATCACAAAGTGTGAAAGCCTCTTTGAGAAATTGCTGCCTTCTTGCAAAACATTAAGTGTGAAAGCACTCCTAGAAAATTGTTGCCTTTGTGTGCTGTTGGGTTGACTCTATTTTTCTGTGTGTGTTAATATGAACTGCTAGTGTGTATCAGATTGTGTGCTTCATGTTTCTGGTGCGGCTTGTTTTAGTATCTTTGTGTTTCTTTCTGTAAACTCTGCATTCTGCAAAATTTATTCAGTTTTTAGTGTACATATAAAATGCATTGGGCCTTGTGTGTATAAGAAAAAAATGGTGGCCCTTATCTGTGTTTGGGCTGTCGCATGGGCCTGTTTCGGTTGTGTTTGGATATGGGCCGTTGTCTGTAAATAATTTTGGGCCGATTTTTGTTTTTGGTTTGGTTTGAATAGTCTTGTGAAGCGTGTGCAAGAGTGATTGATGTGATGGCTCGTGGCTCAAGAAAAGAAAGAAAAAGTTGGTTATTAAGTGTTGTGTCTCTCACGCTTTCTCAGTCAAAACTACTCGCACGTCTGATATGTCTCATATTTTATCTATTTTACTATGTTTTCCATGCATTTATCTACGGTTTTATACCTTTAAAGGTAGTTTTTCTCGTATTTGTAGTTTTAGAGTCTTAACAGGGAAATCAAGGCAAAAAGAGCCAAAATAGGTGTAAATCAAGTTACAGCAACTTTCATAAGCCAAAGACTCCATCAAGAACCAAGAATTCACAAGAATCAACATTCTACCAAATTGGACAGAACGTATACGTCAGAAGTTTAGCAGTGAACGAAGGACCAAAACGATTTTGAATTGAATGAAAATTTATGTGAAGATAGATCTTTGAGTCAGATTTACAATGAAGTTTGAATCATCTCAATTGGAGCTGTGAGCAGGAATTTACACTAGATTTAGTGAAGATACGTCAAGCTGCCTCAGAAACGAAAAAGGTGCAGAAACGGTCAGAATACCGGGCCACTTCATGGACCGATATTTCAAACCAATGTTGACACAAATCAAGGAATTTTGAGCCTAATACCGGTCGTGATCCATGACCGAAATCTCGACCAACATTTGGGCGGTTTTGACGTAAAAAGACCAATTTGACCAAAAGGAGACCCTAGAAAACCCTAGGCCTATATATACTTGTTTTTAGCCTTTTGTTAGGTATGCAGCCAAAAAAATAGAGTAGTTTATCATACAGTAGCAGCCACCACGAGTTCTCTTGGTGTTCTTCTTTAGATTTGGATTCTAGAGCAATCCGGTGGATGAATTCGCTTTGTATCTCGATATAGAGAAGATTCCTCTTACCCTCCCTCTTTAATTCAAATTTATTTATCATGAATTCATCATCTATCTCTGGTTTTTCGTGCATCATGTCTGAGTAGTCTTCTTTGTTAGGTTTTAGGTTTTCAATGAGTTTCATAATTCGATAATAGATTGATGATTGTTTAGGGAATACGATAGAGTCTTCATCTTTACTTATACTTAATGCATGATTGCTTTACCGCGCATTTAGCGATCTAATCTTAGGTTGATATATTTTCCAAAAGCTTGTTATATTGCCTGAACTAGTATTCGATGAGCCAAAAGCCTTAACAATTCGAAAGGTTAGTTAAGGAGTGCGGTGAACTTTATCAAACTTGAGCTTTACTGCATGTTTTCACCTTGTAATAACCTGCGATAGTTGAGTCTATTAGGGTGTTAAAACGTAGATGGTTAGTTACATCACGATAGTGGGATAACCTTAAATCAGTGCTTTGTGTTCTAGACAATTCATAATTCCTAAATCCCTAAAATCAATAAATCATTATCGTTGCATGATTCTCTGCGAAATACCTAAGTCCTAACGCCTTTCCTTTATTGATTTTCATTACAATCTACATTCGTTGCTTGCTCACTTTATTTTCAATCACAAAAACGACAAAAATATCTTGTTCTAGCTTAGTTTTATTCATTACAATTTGAAGTGTGGTTAAGAAGTCCTTGTGGATTCGATCCCTTATCTATACTAGCCGTGGTTGCTGTGCACTTGCAGGTAGTTAGTTGAGAGGTAAAACTTGACTCGCAATCAAGTTTTTGGCGCCGTTGCCGGGGACTTCGAAGAACATCACCTTTAAATTTTTGACTAAAACTCAGTCTAGAACGCTTTAATTTCAGTTTTTCTTTTTATTTCGATTTTATTTCTTTCTTTTTCAACTTTGATTTCTCATTTTTTTTATCCTTTTTCGTGTGTTTCAGGTGTTTATGCCTAGTGCTAGAAATTCTAACGAGAAAAATCTAGTTGTACCTGAGCAAGAAATCGATAAGCTTGAACGAGCCCTTAGGACACAAAGGCAACTAAGGATGGCCGATCAAACTGACGAACACGTCATAAATGAGGAGGAACGAACCCTCGCTGCTGCTCTTGATAGAGAGAACCAACCTGTGGAGCAACCACTTGGTGCCCACCTAAACCCACCGGTTCGTAATGATGCTATCCGTAACCCTCCGGAAAACATTGTTAGGAATCCAGTTGGTGGAAACGATCAACATCTCATTCCACCTAGGAATATGAGAATGCAACAACAAGCTCCACATCTTCAACCTCAAGGGAACTTAGATTTCCAACAGCCCTTGTATCCAAGACACGCGCAACAAGTCCAACATCAAACTATCGGAGATGTCGATTCCTCCGATGCTTTCTTCTTTGACAGAAATCCCATCCGCCCACCTCTACCTCAAAGGAATGATTTTGAAATCAAACCTCAAATCATTGCATTGGTGAAGCAAAACCATTTCCATGGGCTGTCCATGGAACATCCTCTTGACCACATCGATACTTTCAAAGAAATTTATAGTACGACTCGTGCTAATGGAGTTCCCGCTGACTATTTTAAGTGCAAGCTCTTCTCGTTTTCTCTAAACAACAAGGCACTTAGATGGATGAAATCTCTACCCCCACGGTCCATCACTACTTGGGACGAATACAAAGGAGCCTTCTTGAACCAATTCTACACCAAGCAGAGATCAAATTCTATAAGGAACAAGATCTCAAGTTTCAAGCAAGGACCAACCGAATCCTTCTTTGAAACCTTGGAACGTTTCAAGGAGTACACTAGGGACTGCCCTAATCATGGTTTCTCGTAAGGAAACCTATGGAATATCTTTTACAATGGAATCGATTACAAGCACCAAACATCTCTGAATGCTGCGAGTAATGGGAATTTCATGACCAAGCTTGTACCGGAGGCAAAGCTTTTGATTGAGAACCTTGCTGCTAGTGATGCTAACTGTTCTCAAGACTACAATAGGGCCATCAACACTACTAGATCATCAACCGATTCAACTCAAATTTCGGAGCTCAAGAACATGGTTTCATAACTACTTAAAAATCAAAGAGGAGTTCATGCTGTTGAAGATGTTAATGATGCAAGTTATGATCCCAATATGGAACGTATTGGAGATGGAATGGAGGAGAATCAAGAGGAAGTGAATTACATAGGAGGAAACTATGGGAATCGAAATTTCAATAACAACTTTCGATCTCACCCAAATCTGTCCTATCGGAGCAACAATGTTGAGAACCCTCAAGATCAATTCTACCCTCGACAAAATGTCAACCAAGGAGGCCAATATCAATCCAAGCAACCATTCTTTTCTAAAGGAATGTATCAAGTGAAACCACCATTCAACCCATCCCAACCAACCGTACCGGTTTCTTTTGATGCTAAACTTGAAGACATGAAGAACCAAATGCTAGAAGCTTTTGGCCAACACAAAAAGGACGTAGACCAAGTGGTGGAAAGAAGATATTTTGAACTTAACACTAGAATCGAGTCTATTGTTACTCATCTCTCTAAGACGGATACACAACTCGTTCAAACTTTGGAAGCTGTTCGAAGACAAGACGAAGAGAAAGCAAAGAAGTTTTGCAATGTTGCCTCTACTAAGGAAGAGAAGGCCGTGGTCACTCCTAAACCACATGAAGAAGAGGTTATCTTGGTTCGAGAACCAAAAGAAGAACGCTTTCCCGGCGAATCTAAGAGAGCTTACAAGAGAAGATTAAAGAGGATACCTTTGGAGAAAGTCAATGATCCGGGGAAGTTTGTTTTTCCATGCTCTATTAATGGAAAGGAGATCCACGATTGCTTGTGTGATACTTGAGCAAACGTCAATGTCATGTCGCTAGCCATGGCAAGGGAACTTGGATTGGCCGATTTCAAACCATCCAAAGTCTACATAGAGTATGCCGATTTGTCATCCTCTACACCGTATGGAATGCTTGAAAACGTCAAGGTCAAAGTAGGAGAGGGGACTGTTCCTACTGATTTTCAAGTATTGGAGATGAAAACCGGAAAGTTGAATCCATTAATACTTGGATTACAATTTTTAGCAACCGCTGGAGCCATTGTTGACTTTCCAAACCGAAGAATCTCTTTCGCGAATATCAACAAGAATTTCTTCTATGATGAAGCAGATGCTAAGCGTATACCAAGCTCTATTGGAGTTAAGGTTATGAAGCCTAGTATAGACCCCGGCGATGCCAAGAAAGAAGTCAAAGAAGGAGATCCTAAAGCTAAGATGAAGATAGTTGCGAAACTGTTCAAAGAGAACCATAAGGACGTCTATAAAGATGTCATGACAACTTTGACACCCATGAATGATGCTAAGAATGGGAACAAAGCAAAGGAGAAGTTTATCTTTGAAAACATGGTGATAAAGATCCTCGTCCCAAGAGAAGACGAGATCAACAGGGAAACTATCAAGCTTAAGCTTGAAAACACTTTGAAGCTTTTCCCGGAAGCATTAGTTGTCAAGTATGACAATGAAGATTCACTTGGAGTCATCATAGAGGCCGAAAGATCAAAGCTTAGTGAAGCTAAAGGAACCACCATTCCTTTAGCGGATCCACCGGAAGTCTAAAAATCTCCAGAGGAGTCGAGCTAATTGACTTTAAACAAGCGCTTTGTGGGAGGCAACCCACATTTTCATTTTTATTATGCTTTAAATAGTTTTTAAAATTTTTATTTTTGGTTTTCATAAGTTTATTTTACATTAATCTATTTTATTTTAATTTTTTTTTCAGGATCAAAAAAAAAAAAAAAAATTTCCTTACCCGACACGATACCGGTCGGAGGTATCGATCGACGTCCTCGACCGGTATCGCGAACAATCCTTACCGCGACATGGACGTACCGCATCGGTCACGGGTATCGGTCCGAAATCGCGACCGGTATTCGGCTTGCGATGCCCCGATCTTTACCACGACACTACACCGTCCGCAAGCCATCCCGTCCCACGATCGATGACTCGTCCCGCGCCTATGTGTCCCGATATCGGACACAATACCGGTCGACACACCTGACCGGTATCGAAGTCGTATTGCCGCATCGATCGTCCTGATCCTTCCCGAGTCTTACAGCGACACGAGGTAGCCCTACCGCGACACGAGGTAGCCTTACCGCGACACGAGGTAGATTTACCGCGGCACCCACGTCCCGATTAGGCCTCGTCCCATCGTCCCGATACCGGACACAATACCGGTCGACACACTCGACCGGTATCGAGGCCATTTTGCCGCATCGTCCCTGTTTCACCGCGACACGATGAAGACCATCCCGCGACACGCGGTATTCAAGCACCTCGACCCGCGACACATGATCATCCCGTACCGGCCGGTGTATCGGTCGTCCCACCCGAACGATACTCGAGACATTTCACCCAGACCTTACCGCGATATGTTGCCCCGTCCGACCCGCGCGTACCGGTCACGATTTCGGTCGGATGATCCGACCGATACACTACACATACCACGACCCGACCAATTCCTTTACCGCGACACGAGCATCCTCATCCCGATCCGACACATCCCGCGACTCGACCAAACCTTACCGCGACACGAGGTAAGTACCGGTCACGATTTCGGTCGGTTAAACCGACCGATATTTGACCGCATCCGACCCGATAAGTTTTCTAAACCGATTTTAACCGGTTCTCAGCCAATTTAAACCGGATTTAACCCAAAAAATCACAAAATCTGATTTTTAAAGGTTTTTCACATTTTTTTTTGTCATATGCAAACAAAACTTCATCTCTTTCTCTCTCAAATGTGTTCTTGAGCTCAAGAACCCTAAAAATCCAATTTTGGGGTTTTATCTCAATTCACTAAAATTTGTTTAGTTTTTCACTAGGAATTTAATTCCTAATCTCATATTTCACTAAACCCAAGGTAATTTCTCTCTAAACCCTCATTTTGTCTAATTCCAAGTTTATGCAAAATTTTAATTTCAATAGTTTTAGCTTAAATTGGCTAGGTTGTTGGAGAATCAATATAGGAACACTTGATTAGACATCATATATACATTATTGATTGGTTAATTACATTTGAAACACCTTTAATTAATTTTTCACAAATATGGATTTGTGAGGTTATAATTCAAAACGAATTTGGGTGATTCATGATTAGTTAATGCATCTAATCGTATGGGTTTATCATATATACATAGGATTGGTATGAATTTTGACACATTGAACACTTAATTGCAAAATTTTAGTGTTTTTAACATGTCATGACCATTAAATCCGAAAATTATGATTTAATTAGAGGATATTTATGATTTAATTATAGAAAAATTATTTTCCCTTTGGTTATAATTCTTACATATTTCTAATGTCTTGCTATGCTTTATTTTAATTCAATTTCCTTTTGGAAGTAATTCTTTTGGAAATTGTGATTTTCAAGACCGTAAAATGCTTTTTCGAGATTTTTCTTTTGTAGGAACTTCAATGGAGGATGAAATTGTTCCACGGAAGTCTAAGAGAGGTCATAAACCCAAGAAACACCTCGTGACCTACCAAAATCACGAAGCTTAAGTACCTCGTCCTACACGTTCCAAACTTAGATCGAAAAAGTCATCAAAGAAAAATGGAAAGGATATTTTGGTGGAGAATGAAGAAGAACTTGGTTACCAACTAAGAGATGAGGAGGATGAAATCACTCAAGTACCAATGCAGTTTGTGGAGGTTACACAAACAATACCTCACGTATCGCCCCCTAAGAAAAAGAAGAGGAAATCGCGAGCTAAGTCCAATATGGTTGTGACTCAAGCACCGAGTGTTGTTATGAAGCACGTTGGACCCAAAATGAATGCTAACGTAGACTACATGGCTGGTATACAACAGTTTGCTATGCTTCCAACCCTTGGTATTGATTTCGAGACACTCAATTTACTCGGTATTCGAAAGGATGTTGAATGGTATCTTGAAGCATTGGGCTTATCAAAAGTTTGTGACTATTTCTCACCCTACCTATGGGAAGCTTGCACGTGAATTCCTAGCCACGGTCACATTGTCTTACCCCAAGACAAAGACGACCACCGCGAAGGAAGGAATTCTCACTTTTACGGTTTTGGAGAAATCGTATACCTTGAGTATTGAAGAACTTTGTGATATTTTGGGACTTGAGTGTCATGAGAGGATCAAGTTCAGTGGTAGTGAAGTTCATTATGATGAATGGTCGAAGATTGGAAGTGATAGATTGAAACACGGAAGTTCTAAAGCATCGAAGATTACGCATCCGGCAATTCGTTATGTTTACTATCTACTTTCTCAACTCATTTTAAGTAGGAATGAGTATGGAGTGGTGAAACAAGAAGAGTTTTACATGCTAATATCACCGTTTGTGGAAAATCCCGAGAGAGTGAACCTCGCTTCACTTTTAGCTCGTCGTATGGTACAAATCAAGCATGATGCCGTTAAGGAGAAAATACCAAAGGGAGCATCGAGTGATTTTGGTGTAACAATCACAGCCATACTCCATGCATGTGGTGTTGATTTTCACTTAGAAGTCCCTTTGATGGTTGATAACAAGCTTGATCTCCATGCCCTTCAAAGGAAGCATTATCTTTGTGGATGGTACGAGCAATCTACAAACTTTGGGTACCTTTTCACTCCACCATATGAAGAAGAGAACAAGTGCATTCTACTCCCACATAAGGAAATCCCAGCCTTGAGTGAGGGTAAGACGTACTTTAACCCCACTCGTTCAACATGGTTTTATCGTTGTCCCGGATGTCCTCTTGTTGGAGTTTCGCTCTACTATCAATCCAAGGCACGGATGGCACGAAAGGAGAGGTCTAGAGGACCACTTGGAGGTGGTAATTTCCAGCCTTCAACATCTCACACGATGCCCCATGAGCCCCAATTTCCAGCCGCTACACAAGCCGGTTTTGATGAATGGCTTCGCACTAGCTTTGAGGAAGAAAAGGAGAAGAGAATTGCTCTTGAAGCTACGGTTTCTAGGCAAGGAAAGATGATTTCTAAGCTTGTAAAAGCAGTCAAGAAATCAATCCCACATCTCTTTAAGCGCTCTTCTCGAAGCACAACAGCCCCAACAAGCAACAACGAGTTTGGTAGCCTTTCACTCGTCTCTACATTTGAGCATGATGAGTATGTGGATGATGATGTTTCTAGTCATCCCAACACACGTGCCCTTGATGAGACCGCCACTGCCCAGAACGGACATCACTCATTAGTCCAGGCAACCGCTTCAGACGAGACAGAGATCGTCAACTACGATTCCGATGGAGATCACTTTCACGTGATAGTTCTGGATTCACCAGAGTCTATGTCACCCGTCTTTTGAGCCAGGTGTATCGACTTTTATCTATCCCTTTATTATTTTCATTTTATTGAGTCATCTCTCTCTTATGTGACTTTTTATACCGGGGACGGTGTAAGTTAAGTCTGGGGGGATTTATCGTACTAATGACATTTTTCTATTTTCTTATGTTTTGAGTCATTTTAATGATTTTCTTTGAGTTTTTTATTGAGTAAAAAAAATCTATGTTTTAAACTATGATATTCTCAGAAATTTATGCGTAGATTTTATGATCTACTAACCATTGTCACAGGGTTTGTCCAGGATATATGATTCAGAAACCTTTATGACTGGAACTCGCCCCATATAATTCATCTCGCATAAGTTTTGATGAATCCGATTTTGACTCTATTTATTCGACCACTAACCTGATTTTTAATTATTTCTCATTAAGGAGTTAGATCGGGGAAACGAATCACACATTCATGACATCTTATCCTCTTTTACCACTCTTTGTTGTCATGAATGGCCAGCTCATCTTTAGTTGGTACCCTACCTAAAACCCTTTACCTCTTTTCAGACCTCATGCCTTCTCTTTTTAGTTTCATACTTGCAGATATGTGCAAAAACGTCGAAGAGAAAAGGATCGACGCAATTTTCCAATTACTAGAAGTGCGACGATTTGGTAAAGAATGGTGGAGTACAAAGAACGATTTTATCAAAGAGCTTGGCCGTTTCATTTGGATGACTAATACATGGTAACAATTCATGCCTATACTTGACTCGTATCAAATAGATAGCGTTTTCCCCCTTTGAAAAAAAAATAAAAAAGAGAAAAAAAAAATAAAAAAATAAAAGAAAATAAAAGTAAGGGAAAACTGTTGTCTAAGAGTCTCAAGGCCAAAGGAATACCCAAGGAATGCCATGATACAAAAGAAGAGACGAGTAGAAGAGATTTCAAGTGATTCCCGGAGAAAGATCTAAGTCTGGGGGAAAAAGACGCGAAGAAAGTGGTTGGGAAATTGTGGATATCAATAGGTCCATTCTCTCTTGCGATTTTGCATAATATCTCGCACCCGGAATCTATGGTAACCCTAAACACTTTTAACCTCACCATATATATTAGCCTTTTTCAAATCCTAGCGTCATCTACCCCGAATGATTTCCTTGATGAGAAATTCGCATATATCTTAATGAATGTAGAGAGTCAAATGAAGTGCAGTTGAGATTTTTGCAGGATTGTAATTAAAACATGGAGTAGGGTGCGAAGGTTATGGATGGCGTATGATGAAGATACCCTTGGATCGATCATGTCACATACGGTATTAGTATCAACGTTATTTTCAAAAGGTTTTTCTAAGAACAATTTATTTTCAAACCTCTTTTCAATACTTGCATTTTGCTTGAGGACAAGCAAGGTTTATGTCTGGGGGAGTTGATATGTCCCATATTTTACCTATTTTACTATATATTTTACTATGTTTTCCATGCATTTATCTACGGTTTTATACATTTAAAGGTAGTTTTTCTCGTATTTGTAGTTTTAGAGTCTTAACAGGGAAATCAAGGCAAAAAGAGCCAAAATAGGTGTAAATCAAGTTACTGCAACTTTCATAAGCCAAAGACACCATCAAGAACCAAGAATTCACAAGAATCAACATTCTACCAAATTGGACAGAACGTATACGTCAGAAGTTCAGCAGTGAACGAAGGACCAAAACGATTTTGAATTGAATGAAAATTAGTGTGAAGATAGATATTTGAGTCAGCCTCACAATGAAGTTTGAATCATCTCAATTGGAGCTGTGAGAAGGAAGTTACACTGGATTTAGTGAAGATACGTCAAGCTGCCTCAGAAACGAAGAAGGTGCAGAAACGGTCAGAATACCGGGCCACTTCATGGACCGATATTTCAAACCAATGTTGACACAAATCAATGCATTTTGATCCCAATAACGGTCGTGATCCATGACCGAAATCTCGACCAACATTTGGGCGGTTTTGACGTAAAAAGACCAATTTGACCAAAAAGAGACCCTAGAAAACCCTAGGCCTATATATACTTGTTTTTAGCCTTTTGTTAGGTATGCAGCCGAAAAAATAGAGTAGTTTATCATACAGTAGCAGCCACCACGAGTTCTCTTGGTGTTCTTCTTTAGATTTGGATTCTAGAGCAATCCGGTGGATGAATTCGCTTTGTATCTCGATATAGAGAAGATTCCTCTTACCCTCACTCTTTATTCAAGTTTATTTATCATGAATTCATCATCTATCTCTGGTTTTTCGTGCATCATGTCTGAGTAGTCTTCTTTGTTAGGTTTTAGGTTTTCAATGAGTTTCATAATTCGATAATAGATTGATGATTGTTTAGGGAATACAATAGAGTCTTCATCTTTACTTATACTTAATGCATGATTGCTTTACCGTGCATTTAGCGATCTGATCTTAGGTTGATATACTTTCCAAAAGCTTGTTATATTGCCTGAACTAGTATTCGATGAGCCAAAAGCCTTAACAATTCGAAATGTTAGTTAAGGAGTGCGGTGAACTTTATCAAACTTGAGCTTTACTGCATGTTTTCACCTTGTAATAACCTGCGACAGTTGAGTCTATTAGGGTGTTAAAACGTAGATGGTTAGTTACATCACGATAGTGGGATAACCTTAAATCAGTGCTTTGTGTTCTAGGCAATTCATAATTCCTAAATCCCTAAAATCAATCAATCATTATCGTTGCATGATTCTCTGCGAAATACCTAAGTCCTAACGCCTTTCCTTTCTTGATTTTCATTACAATCTACATTCGTTGCTTGCTCACTTTATTCTCAATCACAAAAACGACAAAAATATCTTGTTCTAGCTTAGTTTTATTCATTACAATTTGAAGTGTGGTTAAGAAGTCCTTGTGGATTCGATCCCTTATCTATACTAGCCGTGATTGCTGTGCACTTGCAGGTAGTTAGTTGAGAGGTAAAACTCGACTCGCAATCAACGTCCTTTCAGTATCTCTCGTTTATCTCTCTGAAAAACGCTTTAAGTTTCTCTTTGTTCATCCTCTCTGTTTATCATATCCAAACAACAATGTCTAAAGGATCGCATGTCTTTGATCCGCTTCTTCATGAAGCCTCTCCAGCTCCGGTTGTCTCCAAACGCTCTGTCTCTCTGGACAACGCCAGTGGGTCTAACCAAAGAAAGCAAAGAACAAGTCCACTGCTAAAGGATCTCAGTCTAAGCCGGTCATTCTTTGCACTTAACAGCGCCGTCTTCGTCATGCTTTGCCGAAGAAGAAGTTTATCGATCTGGACGCCTCCTCTGTTCGACAGTGAAAGCACTGACGCATCTCCGCCTCAGTCACCAATAAAGCATGCAACCGGTGAAGTTCACATGACCGACGCTCCAGTCTCTGGATCTGGAGTCACTGACAAAGGTCCGCCTGCCTTCCTGCTCCGTTATGCCGAGAATAGTCGTCAGGTTTTGGAAAGAGATAGGAAGTATTCTCAGATCAGGGAGTGTGACTGTAAGCCTTATTCTGAGATGTTTTCTACCGCCAAATCTACCAAACAGTATGCTCTTATCCCTTCTCGATCCTTTAATAATATGAGAATCCTACCTCTTGGTGTTGAAAACACTCTTGCTGCTCAAAATCTGGTGGAATCGGCTGGTCTCCTTGCTACAGTCTGTGAGGTGGACACTTATGTTGAGGAAGTTGTCAAAGAATTCTATGCCAACGTATTCAGCATTGCCTTCCGGGATGATGGTCATAAATGTGTCTATGTTCGTGGTTCCATGTATGAGTTCACTCCAGAAATCATTAACCGGATGCTCTAACTACCTAATCCACAGTATGATGACAATACTCCGGTCACTTCTCGCTTTGATATTCCTATCGAAGATGTGGTCTCTCTGTTCACTGGTGGTGTCACTCAAGACTGGAACTCTCTGACTTCTCCTCGCATGAGTCCTGCTACGACTGTTCTCTACTCCACGTGCTGCCACAACTGGATGCCTACCATCAACAAAACTGCACTGAAGAAGGATCGTGCTACTCTTTTCTACATGGTTGCAAACAAAATGGAGTTCAACATTGGAAAGCTAATTTATGACCAGATCATTGCATGTGCAAATGCTTCTTCTAAAAATGTATGGTGTTACTAAACCTCATTGATCAGCTTCTCCAGTTTCAGAGGATTGTTCCATCTCGTTTTGTTGATCGCACATATGCTCCTCCGCTGATTTTCCAACTGGACAAGAAGAGCTTGTCTCTCTATGGAGTTTCTCTACCTGTCAAAACGGAATCTCTCGAGGAAGATCTCAGACAGCTGTCTCGCCTTCTCAAAAGCATTCAGCTTAAGGTGACAGGTATGTACTTCATCCTATTGTACTGGTTTCAGTGCTATTATCTTGTTGTTTTTACCTGTGTGTGCATCCAAGCAGGGGGAGATTATGACAAGGCATAGGGCAAAGCACCAGTTGATGAGGAGAATGAGGATGATGAAGAGACTGAAGATGAGGAGATGTGATCTGAATCTCTGTTGTGAACTAATCTATGGCTCTGCCTATGTTTTAAGACTATCTTGTGTGGCACGTTTGTGTGCTGAAACTTGAATTTATGGGTCTGTACAACTAAGACTTAAACCTATTTATTTCTGTTGGATTTTATTGCCTTCTGCTACATTATGGAATTTGGTTTTAGTTTGTGTGCATTGCCTGGTTCTTGGATTTGTACATTGCTGTGCTTGGTTGTCTGGTTTGTTTGTTATGTTTTCAGGTACTTGCGCTTGGTTTGACAAACTCAGGTAAAAAAGGGCAGATTGAAAGATCAGTACTACAAAGTCTTCCTCGAGTCACTCAGCTGGAGCAGTACTAGAGAGACTTTCTGCTTAGGCGGGAAAACAAGCAAGAGTTGACTTATGACGTGGCACCTTGGACCAAGCAACAAGCAAGTGGAATCAGCTTGTAGCAGAGTTAGTCTGGTTTTCAGGAGCAGATGGAATATCTGACAAGGAGCATGCTCAAGAAGCATAAAGTCTTCTACAAGGATCCTGCAACTGTTCAGCGGACAAAAAGGTTTGTCCTGCTACTGTTGCAGCTGAAGTTCTCTTTACATAAAGCCAAAGTAGAACTTTTGTAAAGGTAGTTCTTGCAGAAAAAAATAAGTAGAGAACTCAAAGGGTCTACTCAGGTGAGTGAACAAACAGGAAATCAGCAGGTGATGATTGTGTAAGGGGTTTACTGAGGTGAGTGAACAAAAGAGATATCAGCAGGTGCTGGTTGTAAACTGGGTAGCTTAGGAAATATGGACACGGGAAAATCACTAGGTTGTGATGTTGTGTAACACTGAGTAGAATACATTGTAGGTATAATCAGTTTTCTATGAGTATTTCTGCATACAGATAAGGTTTTCTATGAGTATTTCTGCATATTGAGATATCTGGTTATTTCAAGCAGTATCTGTTTTCCCTTGTCTAATAAAAATATTTTAGAAATTAATCATAACACATATAAATTATTCTCATGTAGAGCTGCTGAGCTGGTATATAACCAGTTACTTTGACGGGAAAGTCTATTTTGCTATTAAGCTACTAGGTTAGTACCCGTTAGTACCCGCGCATACGCACGTGAGTTTTGTTTTATATAACTTTTTAATAATAATGAAGGCATTAATATATTATGGTCTATAAGATATGAACGAAAAATTGCATAGTTGTAATCCTAGTAACACAAGTTTACAAAGATTACAGAAAACAATGAGAATCAGTAAAAGAAAGTCGGATTGCATTATTGGTCCCTATGGCATCATCAATCAACGTACAACAATATTTTGAACGCTTTCAGTTATGATGGGAAAATCTTTCTTTAAGATTCAAATTATATGGAACCAACTTGTTATCTTTAAGATTTAAATGGAAGCTTATATTATCTAACCTTTGATCTTTCCCACATGTTCAAGCTTGTATAACCCTTTAGGATCTCTCGCTTCACACAATTGTAGATACAGGTTCATGTAAACATGGAGAGTTTATGCCACAACATCAAACATGATGTTTTTAAGGTTGAACCGAACAAGTGCTAGAAACTGAAAAAGACTGGTTTCAAATAGCTTGCTTTGATTAAAGACTGGTGAATGGCAATACAGAGCACACCATCACCCTCAAAGTGTTTATAGCAAATTATAGGATTTTTTGAACGTTGAATTTGCTTTCAACATATACCGGAAGGGAATTTTGGTTGCAAACCATAATAACTAACATTCTCCATGAAATACCCTTTTAAAGTATTCACATTTGTGTATGACTTTCTTTGGCATTTAGACTTTCATCAACCGGAGTAGAAATATAATATGGAACGATGTACTTACGGACCTTACATATACTTTCCATTTTATCCTCTTCTTTCAAACCAAGATCTTTGTTTAAACTTGAGTTATCTTAGATGCGTCATTGATATACGCAGAGGTACTATTTAGATTTATTTATATAGAATTAATAGATAAATAAAATGTTAATAAAGAAAATACAAAAATAATGAGTTAGTAATCTATAACACTACATAAAACAAAGAAAAATGAGAATGAAGAACAACAAAAGACCATGTATGTTTCGTGGATCTAACAACACAGGAGGGTTAAAATTTATAATGACCTATGTAGTTTTTTATTTACCTAAACAACTTTTGTTAGCCACAAAACCTTCAAAAGAAAATGATGGATAGAATTCCTAAACCATGTCCAACCTTTCTTATAAACATAGACCTTCTGTAAATTCTCACATAGCCTGAAACTATCTAGAACTTGTCTACTACACTGAAAAAAAAGAGAGAGGCTTGTTACCACTTTGGAATTGCATATGTGGAGTGTTATCAAATTTCATCATAAAGTAGACATGGCTAAGTCTTCAAGTTTGCCTATCGCGGACATTCTTGAGTACACTCAAGAAGTACTGTAAACATAAAAACAGTTAAAAATTATAAGCTGTTATGAATAAGAGAGAGAAAGAGAGAGAATTCTGAATAAGAGAGATAAAGAGAGAGAGAATTGAGTTGTGTATTATTCCATGAGAAACACTAAGTATATATACGGATACAAAACTTGGAGAAGAAGTACAACTTGGAGAACAAGTTCAAAGGTTCTAAAACATGGGCCTATAATGGGCATCCATCTAATGGATTTATAACACTCTCCTTTGGATGCCATTATAGTAAAAATATCCCTAATGCGCAAAAAATTCGCCTTATTAAAAACTTTACCAGGAAAACCCGATTGGGACAAAACCATGGTTAAGGAAAAAAGAATGCAACGCACTATTTCTCCCCCTGATGAGTGCATAACTTGATATCTTTATGACAACGTATCCAAATGTTGAACTTGTATCTTGAAAGTACTAACTGGAAGTGTCTTGGAAAATAAGTCTGCCAAAGTTTCACTTGAACGAATTTGTAGAACATGTACATCGCCTTTTTTCTACAACTCATGGGTCTTTCAAATGATTTATCTTAATCATTCTCTTTGTTTCTCTTGAGATCATCAATGCATGATATACATTTGGGAGATTGATAGACTTTCATATATCATTGTAATGATAATATTTCTTTTTAAGTGTCTATCATTTGCATGTTCTATGATGTCTCATTAAAAACTTTTTCACAGAAAAACCATATGGGATAAAACTATGATAAGGAAAAAAGAGTACATCCACGCTCATCATTATATATTTCCCCCTCAGAAACATCTTCTTCGGGAGATGAATTCCGATCTTTCGAAATTACTATACACATAGCCTTAAAACTCATATAATTTTTATATGATATCTCAAATAATTGGACTTGTGGTTCATACCATCTTTTCTTTTATCATACAAAATCTCATTTCATTTTATGTATGTACTTTAGGACCAAACATATATGAGCATTTTCTATAAAATCCTCTAAGGATTTATTGAGATAACATCTTTTACGCTAGATGTTCGACTTGAGATATCTGAAGATAAATTTATCTTTCCAAGGTATATTCTCAAATCTTTTCCTCATATATTAATCTTTCAAGGAGTTCTAGTGGTATACATACATTGCTATTATAGCAAATCATTTATGAAATCTCCTTATATTGAATTATTCTCGGACTTTCATAAATG
Organism: Arabis hirsuta; assembly: GCA_964056655.1. Lineage (NCBI taxonomy): Eukaryota > Viridiplantae > Streptophyta > Magnoliopsida > Brassicales > Brassicaceae > Arabis > Arabis hirsuta. Next base: position 9,584,855 of record OZ053308.1, on the reverse strand, counting down.
TCATTATCCACTGATCTGTTACCAGATATTATTACCATCGTGCTACTTGTGATAACTCTGCTAGAGTTTCGATGATCTTCAACTAAGAATCATTTTATAAAAATCTTTTGATAAATACATGGGTACAATTTACATGATTATACCCAATGTTACATATTTTCTACTCATTCTATTGAGTAGAGTTCCCAGGAACATAATTCTGATACCATTAATCCTTTGGGGATCATATCTTTTACATCCTTCAGGGATTGCAATCATATGTAATTATCCAGTGTTCAATAATATATTGCCAGACTTATAACTATTGCATCCACCACAAGAGAACATATCCCTTCATAAAATATTCTTTGTCTTTGTGACAATTTGACTATTGTTTCACACAAAGACTCATTTATCTTCCACTGGTTTTACACTTCAGGTGCATAGACTACTGGTCTAATTCTATACAAGAGATTATACGTCTATTTTCTTCTTTTCCATTTGGCCAATCATTACTTTGTGTACACTTTTTAATAGACTTTATTATGATCCTCTATTTTTCATAATATCAACTGCTCATAGCATGCAAAATATTACGACGTCGATTTGCTTTTTAGTTCCATCTTATTTCAAACATGACATAGCTAGCTAGCTCTTTTCATTGTCAAGTACTTGAATATTTTCATTCGTCATGTTTATGTCTCTTCTAGAGCTCATTCGGTATCTTTTGGAGAATCTTTCTTTCCTCGATCTGGTCATTCTAATTATCTGCTCCTTTTCTTTTACGAAGATTCTTATATTTGGAACCAAATAGGTCTATCATGCTTCATGCGATCTTTAGACTTACTAGCAGTCTGATATAGTTCTTCTGGGATATTAATTCTAATTGGAGCATATACAGCTGGTATAGGTGATTACATCACTCTATTTGGGTCAGTAAATGCTTTTGGCAATCAATACGCTAAAATTGGAATTATCTTTTGGACTTTTAATTCTCATCATTTAGTCCGAGGATCATTGATAATTCATAGATACTTTTATCTTTTTCCATCTATTTTACTTTTTCCCCCTAATGTTGGAAAAACTGACTCATTAAAATGCACTCTGCGAGTGGAACCTTAAATAAATACTTCTGAGATAGCTTTAGACACTTTGTTATCATTCATATCCAACATATATTCTTATCCTTCTTTAGGTCCCATCTTAGAGCGTTGTGGTGGACCACTTTTCATACTTAAAGATTCTCATATGGGAGCTATTTAGTTTCTGACCCTAAACCAATAATGATGGGGGGATCTATCAGTTATTCATTGGCTTGATGCGAGTCATTGGGACTAAACTATTTTTGTGTATGCACATAAATTTCGGGATGTTCAACACTTATTCCTGTAGACATAGAATAATCATCAAATACTTGAGATGTGAATTCACCAACATTATCAAATAACCTTGCAAACTTGAGGTTGCAGTTTGATGACAAGGATAAATGTGAATATCTAGTCGATGCATCCATCGATTTTATTCTTCAATCGAGTCAATGCGTCCACTGATTCAATGCGTCTATTATAACCATAAAGAATCAAAAATTTCACATGGTGGGTGATCAGCCCATAACCATTTCCTTGTATATATTTCACATTACCGTTAGATTCCAAAATATTTTTATCTGGTGAAAGCCACATTATCATATTGCTTTCTCAGCAAGCAACCTATGATAAATCATTAGGAAGAAACTTCTAGTTCTTCATAGAATGTCCACATAAATTTCTTTGCATCAACATTAAACTAGGATGACCAATCCGGTTAAGCCAAATATTTAATCTTAATAAACTTCTTGTTTAGTTTACATTCTTAGTAAACTTCTCATTTACTTTGCTTCGCTAATCACTTACTCCCTTCAGAGAACAGAAACTGAGGCTATCACTTTGTAGCTACTTTCTCGGTGAATTTTAATTGGTCTTTTTTCTATATGTAAGATATCATATTCACTTTAAGGAATTGACCAAAACTGGCTATACATGAATCATGATTTCTCATAAAAAAAACTCATTATTTTCTCAGCCTTAGAAGACTAGATATAGTTTCATTATACTTTTTAAATTTCTTGTCCACGACTTTGTGTCAACAAGACAACATCACAAAATGACTACTTTACGACTTTTTGTATTAGAGATATTCTCTCAACATAACTGAGTTAAATTCACTTACAGATTTCAAGTCTTGTAGTCTTAAATATCACATTTTGGTGATCACACTTTTCCTTTGAGAACTGTTCGAAGAACTTAGTGAACATAATCTTCTGGATATGTCACATATTGTATATGAGATTTCTTAATTCTCTCCTTTGAGATGATGAAACATCAAGTTCATTAATCTCGAATTAAATCCCTTTCTAAATCAATATTTATACCGACTGGGATCATATATTATATCTTATATTTTTTTAACTTTTGAGATTTGGGAGAGTATAACACATCAATGATTTTCTCTTCCGGAGCCTTCAATAATATATTTGCTCTTCCAGAGCCTTCAATAAACTTTTTCAGTAGATATTGTACTCACACTAGATTATTTCTTTGTCAGATGTAAGAAATCTCTCTTATTTCTTACTATCTTTTTTTTTCACTTCTAGAGAAAATATGTGTTCTTGATAGAAACTCTTGATCTCGATATTGACCATTCAGGACAATTTTTATAGCTAATTCTTTGGCTTAGTGCTATTAGTGTGCTCTTATGTATAAGACGTCACATTCACTTTAGAGAATGGACCATAATCAAGTTGTTACTATTTTTTTTTCACACTTCTGGTGAGAATTTAATTTCTACCAAGAAACATCTTGATCTTGACTACTCAAGACCTAAGTTGCACCAGAACGGATACGGGGACGGAAACGGAGACGGAATTATGGGAACGAATTTTAATGTTATTTGTATAAGGAAGCATGGGGACGCCATTTTAGGCCACGTCTCCGTACCGAGGACGTTTCGGGGATGGGAGCACACCGAAAACAGCTTGGGGACATTTCGAGAGCGTTTCATGTTATCTGTGGACAGCAACTAATATAGGGAACGTTTCGGAAACTTCTTAAGATTAAAAGTAGGTGTCTCCAATCTGTTTATATGTATTTAACTCGATTTTTTCGAAAAAAACTATAAAGGAAAGAGAAAAGTCTAATAAACTCACTTCTTTATGTCCATTATATAAAGAAATCTAAGATTTTTTTTTTAAAAGATATTAAACTAAGTTTTTTCTTCTTATGTTTTAATTTATATGATACTTATTTTTTATATGGATATTTTTGCCTATATTATATTGCCGTATCCTTTTCTTCAAATTTTTTTACTTTGCCATTTTTCGTCCCCGTATCCGTTCCGGTGCAACTTAGGTCTTGAGTGGTCAAGACCAAGATGTTTCTTGGTAGAAATTAAATTCTCACCAAAAGTGTGAAAAGAAAATAGTAACAACTTGATTATTGTCTATTCTGTGAAGTAAATATGACATCTTATACATAAGATCACACTAATAGCACTAAGCCAAAGCTCACATAATTCCAAATACAAATAAGCATTAGAAACATTATACACAGAGATCTCGTTAAAGGGAATGAGTCTTAATTCAAACTGTTAAAAGCATGAATCGATAAAGCATAAACCATGTGAATAGTCAATTTATATTTAACAATTAACATATCAACGAATTCATAAGTTAAAACTATCATGCTTCACTACCAAACAATCGATGATAAAATAAATCATAAATTATGATTCCATTGTAATGAATTATGCTTCCATAATAAGTATGATTCTTAAGCATGGTAACACTTACATCGACAGAGACGTCGGCAGAAATTGGAGATGGTTACTGTTCCATGTTGGAGACGAAAAGTCAATTGAAACATTAAGCACTGTATTCACTCATCGCCAGCATCGGAGTCAAAAATCAAAAAATTTAACAGTTAAATTAGTGAGCAGAGAAGGAACCTTTAGCAACAATCACAATCCATCCACGTAATCATACTTTAATTGACCATGCATGATATTAAGCATCACGAGTAAATTCGATTTATGATGTGAGCATATTCCAATCTAAATATGATCAGATTCTAAGAAGAACTGGTTAAATTTTATATATTTATCAACATGATTAAATAAGACTTCCACAATCCATAAACCAACTCTTAACTTTTTTTCTTTTTTTTTCTTAGAATTTGGATTCATAATGCAATTTGACGTAAGATGAAATATCAAAAAAGTAAATCATGAGCCGATCTATAATTATGCCATTAATATAAATATGTCATGAATATGATTATGCATGAACAGATCGGATGTAAACATGAGATATAAATATAGTACTTATCTTAATGGATGTGGTATTTTGAAATCAAAGACAAAGACATCTTCGGAGATACGTGGTGGTGATGGTGGAAGATTTCATTTCCTCAGTTGGCTAGATTGGAATGTGAAAAGGAGACACAATCAGTATCTTTAGGCGCCTAGGGTTTTGTGCTTAGATGGCTAGGGTTTCGTGCTGATAACGTGTTATAAATAAAAGAGAGAGAAAAAGAAAGAGAATTGAGTTGTGTATTATTCCATGAAAAACACTAAGTATATATAGGGATACAAAGCTTGGAGAGAAAGTACAACTTGGAAAACAAGTTAGAAGGTCTAGAACATGTGTTTATAATGGACATCCATATAATAGATTTATAACATAAGCAATGTTTTTACCGTATTAAATAAGAGATAGATACTTATCCACGTCGAGTTGGTTTTAGATAAATGCTTGAGTTTTGTACAAGACTAATAACAAAACCGCGAGAGAATGGACTAAAGCTGCTTAATCTTCCAGTCTTTTCTTGACCAAACTTTATAGAAATAGGGCCCGAAAATTGTGTTTTTTTGAAAAATATGGCCCATTTTCGTGGAATATGTTATATAAGGTCAATTTTTTTTTTTTTTTGCTCTAGGCCTTGTTTAGAGCTGGGCCGGGCCGGGCCTGATACTGAAGAAAACAATCTTGAAAAGCCACTCCATAACCGTCTGGATTTTGCAGAGAACATCTATAGCAAACAAAATTCCACATAAACAAAGATGCAGCAAAATTTACAACAAAGGAAGGAATCATACACTACAAACAAACACAAATATCGAAAAAGCAATCATCGCCACATAGAGTGAGTTATAAACTCATGAACTTTATATACAAATGTATGATATATGCCAAAGTGGCCTCCATAATGTTTAAGTAATTCTCGAGAAAATAGTCGAAGAACGTAATGAGAAACAAACTTTTACAATGAAGGTCAGACGTCAGAATCATAAGTAACCTATAAACATTGGATCTAAGAACCATACTCGATGTAACCCGTATTAGATCTTGATATTCCACTCAAATCAAAATCAGTCATATTCCAAACCTTATTTTTATGTACTCACACATTTTCCTACGATAATTCAGACATTCGCGCATAGTCGGTGCTTTGATAGTTTGAGAGTATAGAAACCTTTAGATTTACAAAAAAATATTAAATTCGTACTTCAGACGAGAATCTCTTGGCAGGAGCTAAATTTGCCACGTGTTTATGGTTAGAGCTCTTGTTTGGATATTAGGATTTAGGTGAGATGTTGAGAAAAGTTCCATAGAGCTAGAGTTGTAGTCCAGATGTTTGCAAGTCTCTAACCGTAAGAGAAGGAGGAATACGATTAGGAGGGTTTGGGATAAACGAAGAAGCAATCGAAATTTCCAACTGGATCTGTTTCATGAAAGCCATTGTGGATTCGTCGACTGATTTTTTCAATATGTTTTAGATTAGGTTTAATAGTGTTGCTGTCAATTATTCGAAAGCTCAAACCAAAAAAAAAAAATTACTCGAAACCGTAGTAAGGAAGATGAAGAATCAAAATTAAAGATTTTTTAACATGTGTCACATTTAGGCGAACTGGAGTGTCACATAGAGAGAGGGTTCCTTCTTCTTTCATATATATGATTTCGCCCAATCAAAGAAGCAAATAGACTCACTTGTGCTCATTACCAATAACGTCTCTCCAAACATGTGCTCTGCTGAGAAATAAATACCTTAATTTTTTTTGGTCAAAACCTTAATTAAAAATTGTGTTATACTTATATCTATATTTTTTTCCTTTTAAAACCGAAAGCAAATATCTAGGATCAAAATCCTAGAAATAATAAACCAAACCTTGATCACATAATTTTTTTTCTGTCACATCTATATATTTTATTTATATAATATACATATTGAATAATATCTGTTTTATTTTCAATAGTTATATATGGCCAAACTTATGGCTACCATTGACAACTTTGGCCTTGATTGGTATGGCTTATAGTAGAAGAGTAGCTAACTTTGGCCTTGATTGGTATGGCTTATAGTAGAATAGTAGCATGAAGCAGCATTAGCATTAGCAGTATGCACTGATTAATATGCATAAGTGACTGACAGAGCTGTGAATAACTAGATATAAAATTAAATAAATTATTTGATTATAGTTATTTATATGTATTCTAATACATTATATATATACTTGTCATAAGTTATAACAACATTTTTTATTTAATTATTCTTTTATTAAATTATTATTTTATTATAATACTATTTAACAAATAGAAAAATAAACTAATGTTAAATATTAGGTTTTAATTTTAATATAAATATATTTATAAAATTATATCATAATGTTTTAATAATATTTTCAAATTTAGTTATATTTAACTAAATTTTATTGTTTTATTTTGATATTATTTTATGGGACAATTACAAAAATACCACTTTTTGTGTGCACATTTGCAATAATGCCACTTAGGGATGTTTATTTGCAAAAATGCCACTAATTATAGATTTATAAAGCTTATATCTTAAAATTCTAAACCCTAAAAAATGTTTTTACCCCTAAACCCCCTTAAACCCTCAAAACTAAACCCTAATAGAACATAGTTAACCCAAACATAAATAATATAAAGAAAAAATAATTTTCAAAAAGTGGCATTTTTGCAAAGATTTCAAAAGTGTGACATTTTTGTAAAGTGACATTTGAAAAGTGGCATTTTTTGAAATTTCTCTTATTTTAAAATAATAAAACTAATAAAATAATGATAAATACTAACTAAAATAAATAAAAGTTAAAATAATTTATTTTTGATCTTATATATAAAAAATTAGCTATTTAATATCTTTTAATAATATCATAAGTCAATATTCTGAAAAAACTTTATTTGGAAGCATTGAGGGTAAAAGCATTTGAAAAGCACTAACAGTTACTAAATGCTTTGCATAATGTTTTGTCTATCAATCAAGTTTTAATGATAAAGAGCATGATGCTCTTTTAAATGTTTTACCAATCAAAACCTCTCTATAAGACATTCGTACACAACTAACACATTTCTATATATATTAAGTGAGAAAACATAACACAAAAAAAAATATATAAGTGTCATTCAAATAATGTTTTCGGGAACATGTTATTTAATCTAACCAATTACAACATTTTCAATCAAAAATAATATGTCATGGTGAAAATCTATACATACCCTCATTAGTTTTATAACATAAGCCTACCACTACATATGTTACAAATTTAAACCCAACTAAAATACATATGTGACCTTCTCTAACATAAACCTATAAATACATATTTTACCATATCAACTATTTTAAATATATTTTTTCATATTTAATAATTTTTAATGATTTTTTTATATTTTAATCCGGCAGTTGCCGCGGGTCAAAATCTATTTCTATTATAATATTGAACACTATATAATCTATACCAAAAAATGTATACACATAAAATGGAGCCATTCGTCAGATATGTATAATTTTGCATTTGTAATACAACATTGAAATTATACACAATATTTGGATTCATCATGAACCATGTAATTGTTTATTGTATATCGTAATTTATATAAATTTATGTATATAAACTTCGTCTCAAACATCATACCATATAACCAATATCCTAAACCCTGATATAAATGAATACTGGTGGTGAATGTTATACATTGTCATTAAAATTAATGTAAAAGTTGTAGACCTAATTTGGAGTCATTTGTGAGATGTCGCAACTATACTAATAAACAAATTACACAAATGCTGCTATTCACTTGTTTAGTAAAAAGCTTGTAACATAACATTGATGGATCAATAATCAGTTCAATCTTTAAAGTAACGTTTTATCAGGTTAGACCATTAACATTGTTTGTAACATAGATGAATCAGTAATCACTCCAGGTCAGATATGATTTCTCTTTTCCATTAGTATTTCCAACACACTCAACCTTTGTGTGACCTAGTCTTTTACACTCTTAACACTTCAATTGTTCTCTTCTTTTGATCGTAGGACAATTATTGATGAAGTGTTCAAACCACTTGTCATTCATGACATTGTTCTTCACTTTGAACGCTTCAGTTGTTTACCTATAAGTATCTATACACATCTAGTCCCTAGGGATGTTAAATAGGGTTTCCCAACCCAGTCCAGCCCTATAATTTGAAAGCCCAGTCCTAAGTAAGCCCTAACCCTAGATTAGTCCTGTCATATTTTAAACAAAGGTTTTAAGTCCTAGGTCTATATAAGCAAAATGGTTAAAGATTAAATTTATTGAATATGTTAATAAAAATTTATATTTAAACTGACAACGTGTTTTTTTTAAAACAAAACAATATATAAAATTAGAAGCAAAATATTAAAATTGACAATGTATTTTATATAATGTTTTGTTTTAAAAACAAAACATTATATAAAATTTGTCAGGTTTTGGCGGGACAAAAATAATTTAACAATATTAGGGAAAAAGGTAATTTTACGGTATTTAGCAGAAAACGAGATTTTGCGGTTTTGACAAAAAAAAAACAGAGATTTGTGGGTTTGGCGAGAAAATACAATTCTATGATTTTAACAGGAAAAATGCAATTGGCGATTTTGGGGGAAAACGTGATTTTACGTTTTTGGTTGGGAAAAACAATTGACGGTTTTGGCGGAAAATGCGATTTTTTGGTTTTAGCGGGAGAACATAATTTTGCAGTCAGGGTGAGAAAACGCGATTTTGCGGGTTTTTTGCGGGAAAACGCGGTTTTGCATTTTTGGCGGAAGAACATGATTTTGCATTTTTGACAGGAAAACATGATTTCGGAGTTGTAAACGGAAAAAGTGAATTTGGCGGAAAACGTGATTTTTTCGTTTTTGGCGGAAAACATGATTTTGCGTTTTTCGTGGGAAAATATGATTTCGGGGTTGTAAATGGAAAAAGTGAATTTGGAGTTTTGGCGGAAAAACATGATTTTGCGTTTTGGGCGGGAAAAAGTGAATTCGGGGTTTTGGCGAAAAACCTGATTTTGTGTTTTTGGCGAGAAAACGTGATTTTGGGGTTATAGACGAAAAAGTGAATTTTCCATTTTTTGAGAGAACAATTTTGCGGTTTTGGCGGAAAACGTGTTTTTGCGGTTTTGGTGAAAAATTGTGTTTTTGATTGAAAACACTTAATTTTGTAGTTTGGCGGAAAACACGATTTTGTAGTTTTCGCGGAAGAATGTGATTTGTGATTTTAGAAGAAAAACACATGATTTTGTTTTATTTATTCAAAGAAGGAAAAAACTAAAATCTAAAAACTTAGCACTAAACCCTAAGAGTCTTATAGCTAATTAATATTGGCCTTATTTAAGCCATGATATCATTATACAGGGCTTATGACTCAAAATTTTTACTAGGGTCAGGGCCAGCCCTACATGTTTGAGCCCATTTTAACATCCATACTAGTCCCTATATTGTTTTCTATTCACGAATCAATAGCCTATATTATCCAATAATCTCATGTTTTAGTGAATCAAATGGCTGAACACTCGCTTTCACAACTTCTGTTTTTTGCCGAAGTTTCAAGTTACAATCTCTCAAAAATGAGACTCTAAGTGTTAACTCTCCTAATCACGACCCTTAGACCTTATATACGAATATCGCAAACCTTAATCCTAGGATTCTCTAAATATTCTCCAAGATATGCGAAACGGCACAAACGTATTCTTCAAGTTTATCATTTACATAATTGGTGTACGCCAAAATGTTCAAATCTTCGGCGTGATTATTCTCTGTTCAACTGAGCAAGTCTTGGCCGATAGCTTTCCCGCCACTTCAAGCCTCTTGTCGCATGTACGCTGTCTGATGCATTCTCTGTGTTCACAGCTTCTAACTCACATCTGCATCTTCAAAGTTTTCTCCTTCTCAAACTCCTCCTCCACGACAAAATGATCTGTGTAAGAAGATTTGTTATTTTACCATAAGTTAGAACTATGTTCCTAGATTCCCTTAATTCAAATCTATTTGAGAGATGTTAAGACGAAACTTAGACTCCGATTGATAATGAGATGAGCATAATTTTCCGTCTTCTAGTAGAATCTTTATTCAGAATGACCACTGGTTATTTTATTTCTAGTATAATGATCTATATACGTAATTGCACCTCAATCATTTCTAATGGCGTCACCATGTGGTACATGGTCCACCGCTGGTTCGGTCCCTCAATGAATCTCTGTTAATTCACATGCTTTCCTAATATACACGGACACATATTAATCGTTTTCTCACAAAATTTGCTATTTTTATTATTATTAATTTTTTTTTTGTCCCTTTTGTTTCGATGCACTTGATATTGTGCTCCGTGACAATTCAAAATTGTCAGATTGTGACTTAGTGATTTGCCTTTTCGGAGAGGATAAGTCATTGAACCTTGTTTGGATAGTTAATTGGTCTATTTGTTGTAAAGGGGTTCTTTTTGTTTCAATTGTGTAACAAGGATCGGTGGTTTGACATATTTTGAACCCTGAGCAACAAAATAATGAAAAACATCAAATTTCATTCTTAAAAATTTATACTAATATTTACCGTTTTTTCTTACCCCTACTGCATTTGGTCATAAATCGAAACAAGTAGTAATAATTTTCTCGTGCCTCTTATGAGAAGTGGTAGATTTACAAGATTTTTTATCAACAAAAAAATACGATGATTAAAAAAAGAAAAATCATTCTTAGCTACACCAAGTACGGGTTAATATGTTGCAAACCATTCCAAATATAGGAAATGTGTTCAGAACTACTCAGATTATTATGTAATACATGGTGACATATACCAAATATATGTAAAGATATTAAAAACTACAAATTGAGTGTTTGTGATAAATATTTATCAATCTAGGGGTTAATTTATAATTTTTTTTTAAAAGAACAATATCTTAAAAAATCCAAAAAATTAAAAAACATACAACTTTAAAAAGCAAAATAAAATCTATATAATTTTATTTTAAAAAATAATAATCATTAAATTTTAGATAAAAATTAAAATTAATTCGTAAAATCCCAAAGTTTCTACAAATTACAAAATTTTATTAATCTCTAAAAGGTAATTGGAAATGTAAGGTATATAGAGTTCCAAAATTATATATTTCTAAACCAATAAATTTGTTAGGCAAAAATTAACAAAAGTTTATAAAATGTTGGTAAAAAAATATAGTTTTAGTTATGTTGAATAAAGTTCAATAATTTAGAATAAAATACATAAACGACATATATTACACTTTTTATTTGGGGAATAATTTTAATGCTGCTTTCGGTAATATCCCAACATTAACTAGTAAATTTTAAATTTAATTTAATTTTGAAATTCAAAATTGCAAGTGTAATCTAGGGTGAATTGCAAGAATAATTAAGAAATCAAATAATTCATCAACTAACAAAAATTAGCCTATGTGGCTTAATCAAATCCACTAGAATTAGAAAAAATGGTTGGGTTTTGAATTATAACATTTTAGTGTTATTGAGCCAAATTTCCCTATAATCTAACTTCTATCTATGTATAAATTTTTGTTTTAAGAAAAAAATTAGATTTTTAGATTTTTTTAAAAACTTTTTGTACTATTATAAATATTGGTAATTTTAATATTTTAAGGGACAATTACAAAAATGCCACATTTTAATGATAAGTTTGCAAGCGTGCCACATGCATGTACACTTTTGCAAATCTGCCACTTATTTATCCCAAAAAGTCAGTTTTGTCCCTTTCTTCTCTCTCTCACGAAATAATCCAGATTTTTTTATTTATGTTTTTCCTTTCTTTTTCTCTTTCTCTCTTTCTAGATCTTATTTTTTGTTCTCTTTCCTCTTTCTTCTTTCTCTCTTGTTCTAGATCTTTCTTCCTCTTTCTTCCACTTTCTTCTCCTTCATCTTTCTTCTATCTCTCTTTTTCTATGAAACGACCCGACCCAAAAATTTAAAATTTTTCCCTTCAGATTATTATCATCACAGATAATAATCCTCAATTGGGTCAATACAGCATGCGAAAAACATAAAAAACAATTAAACCAATTCAATCAATTCAATAATCTCATACTTATTAAATCTAACCGGTTCAATTCAACAATCCAAACAATAACCAATGACCAATAAACCAATTAACTACAACTCATAATTCACTAGCAACCTAGCAATTCTACAACAGCACACAGTCATACGAGACCCTAGATCATCTCTCCTTCCTGGCCATGATTCCACGATCACATTTTTCTCTTTACCTGCAACACATGGCAAAAAGAGTTGCGTGAGTATTATCACAAATACTCAGCGACGCGGTCATCCCGTCTACGGGTTATTTAAGTATAGACATAACAATCAATAGAAATATCAGGATGAGCACACAAGCAAACAACAAGAACAACCAATCACGAACAAGTACAGGGACTCTGTGTCGATCGACACAGCCACTAGGTGTCGATCGACATGACTCCGGCCTGTGTCGATCGACACACCACCATGGTGTCGATCGACACGACAACCCAGAAACGAGCCTATCCTCTCGTGGCTCGAATCTGTCGCGATTCGTCGAGTCACCTGCACAATTCCAACCACAAAACACACAAAACACCAAGCAACCGCATTCCATCAATCCCTATGCCCACATAAACCCACGATCACACACTCACCTCGAAGAATCGAAATGAGAATGGAACCAACGGTTACAAAAAGACTCGTACACGACGAACCACTGGTCCAAAACCAAAACGGACGACTGTTCTGGAAACTAGACAGACACAGCTACGCGTCGGTATGCGGATCGCCTCCAGAATCCTTCTGGATCGATCGTAAATCAACCCCGAACCCGACTGATCGCAGATAACTAATCTGCACAGACCCAACAAGTTCAAACAGCAATAACTCGATGAATAATCAACGAAATGACGAACCGTTTTCGCCTATATCAAGAGCAGAGACTGGAGAACTTACCCACCAAGTTTCACCCCAATCCGTCTCGAATATCCCAGCCATTTGCCCTCTCAAACTTCCAAACAAAAGCTGTTCTCACTCACAAACCTCTCAAGAACAAAGCCTCTCTCTCAAACCTCTTCCAAAACCCTAACTTCTGGTTTCTGATAAACAAAAACGGCCAGAACACTGTTTCTGGCTTTTATATCGAAACCTAGGGTTTTCCTTAACCGGCCCACCAAACCGGACAACTAAACCAAACTTGCCGGTCTAATTTAACTCCGTGTCGATCGACATACACCACCCGTGTCGATCGACATAACGCCCAAAACCCGACTTCTCCTAAGTCCAAAACACACGTGTCGATCGACACACCACCCTGTGTCGATCTATACCCACCAAAAATCCGCTTTTAGGTTCACGGGCGTTACAATTCTCCCCCACTAACATGGATTCGACCTTGAATCACGCGACACCGCCACACTACGGTCTCAACCACCTGACCCGCACCCGGCAAGTATCCTTCGAGATCACACTCGAATCCCACAACCCGTCCTGCTAAGGCTAACACTCTCGCCTAAAATTCGACCAGATTCACCCGGAACACCAACGACGCACGCCCCATGGTCCGGATTAGGGCTGCCCAATTGACCGTCCAACAATCAAACAAGAACATGTCCGACCAACCGTTGACCCCGCATTGGACCAAATGATCGTACAACAATCAAACAAGAACATGTACGACCATCGGCGTAACATATGCTACCAGGATTGTCCGAACCGAATCCAGACTCCAGTAATAACCCCAGACTCGACGTCCACAACACATCCCTGGCCCTTAGCCAGCACCACTCGTGATCACACCTGATCCCCGAGCTCTACTAGGCTCACACTAGCCACATTGCACCGTCCCACCACGGCTGCAATCCTGACCCCACCCAGTCAGCACCACCTGAGATCCACTCCTGATCCCCGAAGCTCATCCAGTCTCATTGATATATCATGGTTTTTACCCATTTTCGACCATGATATTAGTCTTTTTCATAGTGTCTTTTTGAGGTTTTTCGAGTCTTTTAGAGTCTTTGCAGGATTAAGGACGATTGAAGCTTAATGGAAGCTTTTGGAGCATTTTGGAGCATCGAGGAAAGAAGGGCCGAAGTGAACAAGTCGGAGTCGAGTTTTCAAGGCTGTGTCGATCGACACGGACCTGTGTGTCGATCGACATGCCCGTCTGACACGTGAAGACTTCAAGTTTTGAAGAAATTCTTCTTAGGCCCAAAAAGCCCAGAAGTTTACACCAAGGCCCAATCCGATTTTTAGACAATATAAATAGTTTTTCCTTAGGTTTTCATGTTTACATCTTGTTTTCTATTGAGACTTGGAGGAGGAGATATTTGGGGAGCTTCAGTCTTTCAGAGATTTCAAAACCCTTTTGTATCTCTAACTCTATCTTTTTAATACAATTTATTTCATTCATTATGATTTTATCATTTATGTCTGAGTAGTTTGCTTGTTAGGTTTTGGGAAGTTCTAGGGTTTGATGAGAAATTGATAGGATTGAAACTCTGTTAGGATTTATCTTTATGTTCTTCATCTAGATTGATTTAACTCTGATTTTAGGACTGATCAACTGAAATTGGATATCCTAGGTTGCTTTAATAGATGCGAAAGTATTATTAACAACCTGATATAATCTTAGATGAGCAAAATTATCTATTCGCAAAGACATTTGGCTTAGTAATTTTGTGAACAATCGAACCTGAATTGAATGCTTGTCTTTATTCATTAAGTTCGCAAAGAAATTTGGAATTTAGGGATTTAGTCATAGATAATCTCTGCAACGAAAGTTGATTGGTTTTACATTCGTGTTTGAGTTCTAGAACTGCACTTAACAAATCCTAATCGTTTTTATCTCTGTGTCGATCGACACGGATACCTGTGTCGATCGACACGAATCAATTTCGAATCATTCCTGCGAACAACTCATTGCCTAAATCCTTGTCCAATTGATTACTTGAAACTTTATCATCTCTCACTTGTTTACTTTTTGTTTTTTTTACTTCATTCATACACTTTTACTTAGCAAAATTTGAATTCATTAGTTGATTGTGTGATTTGATTCCCTGTGGATTCGACCCCTAAGTACTACATCGATCTCTTAATTTGAAAGAGTAGCTCAGGGCAAATTTGAGCATATCACTCATGCTCACGACCACGCTCAGACGCTACTGCTCCTAACTCATACTCATAACTCATAAACATATACACCACACATATGCTTGTAGGATCGTCACCCCTTGAGCGACAGTGTGCAAGAGACCCACCCGTCCCCTGGAGAGACCCACTATCCCTCAACGTATATGTAGGGAACCCACCCGTTCCCTAGAGAGAACCACCAACTCTCGAGTATATGCAGAGAACCCACCCGTCCTCTGGAGAGATCCACTATCCCTTAGTATACAGGAACCCACCCGTTCCCTGGAGCAATACTCTGAAAAGTGCATCATACGCACCTGTCGACCAGCATCACCTCTCGTGGTCAGCCGAAACAACCCAATCAACAGGGTGTCTCACAGAGTCCCTGGAAAAGACGATTCCAACTCACATAAAACCTCTTTTCCAGACTCTCCCTAGGAAATAGAAAAGTTCTAACGCGCGTAAAGCTTACATTTCCAGCCACTTCTGGAACCTGTACAGTCTCATTTCCAGCCACTCCTGGAACATGAACGATCTCTAAGCCGTGTAAAACTTCTATTCCTAGCCATCCTAGCCGATAGGCAAGCTCTAACTCACATAGAACTTCTACCGCTAGACCTCCTCATGACCTACCAGTCACCACAAACCATGACATCACTAGTCATCTCATAAGAACACACGTCTTAACACACATTTAATAAGGCAACTCGTCTTATTAGATCTCCAAAATGTATACTCGTTACAACACAACGAAATACAATATCACAAACATAGTAACATGGTAATACAGACTCTGGAAACCAGGAAAGAAACTCAAGCCACCGCTTGCCTATCGAACCACTTCGAGAACTTCCTCTTCATCGACGCCTCTAGTTCCCAAGTCTCCTCCTCAATACCGTCACAGTCCCACATGACTCTCACCAACGATATACTCTTCCGGCGCAGAACCTTGACCCTCCTCTCGAGAATCCTCACAGGCCTCGCCGCCAACGTCATGTTGGGTTGAAGATCCTCCGAAATCCTAGCCAACACCTCCTCAGACTCATGTAGACACTTCTGCAGCATCGAAACATGGAAGACCTTGTGAAAAGCCTTCATACTCTGAGGTAACTCCAACCGATAAGCCACCGGTCCGACCCTCTCCACAACCTTGAACGGATCCATAAACCTCGGACTCAGCTTATTCTCTAAAATGGATCTGTTAGGACCCCTCAACATAGCTGCCTTGAGATACACCATATCTCCCAACTCAAACTCCAGCTCTTTCCGTCTCCTATCGGCGTAACTCTTCTGCCGATCCTGAGCCTCTCTCATGTTCAGCCTCAAGACACGGATCTTCTCCGTCGTCTCCTGAACAAAATCTGCACCAAACATGCTCCTCTCCCCCCACTTGAGTCCAGCATAGTGATGTCCTACATGGCCTCCCATACAGAGCCTCATACGGAGCCATCCCAATACTCGCCTGGTAACTGTTGTTGTACGCAACTCAACCAGGTTCAGATGATCCGCCCAATGACCACCATAAACCAGCACACACATCCTCAGCAAATCCTCCAAAGTCTGGATCGTACGCTCGGACTGCCCGTCCGTCTGAGGATGATACGCCGTGCTCATATGCACCTTAGTGCCCATCTCTGCCTGAAATGCCCTCCAGAACTCTGAAGTGAATCTCGGATCCCGGTCTGACACAATACGCGCTGGCACCCCGTGCAGCCTCACAATCTCCCGCACATACTTCCTAGCCAAAACTGCCACTCCATTAGTCTTCTTGATGGCCAGAAAATGTGCTGACTTGGTTAGACGATCCACAATAACCCAAATCGCATCAAAAGTCCGTGACACCGGCAACCCCATCACGAAATCCATGGTAATCATATCCCACTTCCACTCCAGAATGGGCAAACTCTGCAACAAACCACTTGGAACCTGATGCTCAGCCTTCACCAGCTGACACACATTGTACGCTGCAACCCAGCTAGCTACATCCCTCTTCATCCCGACCCAGTGATAATACCGTTTCAGGTCACGATACATCTTGGTCGCTCCCGGATGAATCGACAACATGCTCGAATGAGCCTCCCTCAGGATCTCTTGCCTCAGATCCTCGTCTTTGGGTACACAAACCCGCCTGTTCACCAGTATCATCCCACTCGCTGAGACCACATACTCTGAACCGGCCGCCTGAGAAGCATCAATCAAACTCTGATCCTTCTCCTGAACAACCCGAAACCTACTCAACAGATCTGCCTGGTTAGCTGCCTCTAACCCCAACGGCTCCTGTGAGATCACACACAACCACAATGTGCTGATCTCGCTCACCAGAGCCTCCAAATCTCGCTCCTGATCTGAAGCCGCTCTCTTCCGACTTAACGCATCTGCAACCAGGTTAGCCTTACCCGGATGGTACCCAATCTCTAGGTCATAGTCTGCGACTAACTCCATCCAGCGCCTCTGTCTCTGGTTCAGCTCTGGCTGAGTGAAGTAATACTTCAGATTCTTGTGGTCTGTGAATACCTGCACCTTCCCGCCATATAGATAAGACCTCCAAATCTTAAGTGCAAAAATCACCGCAGCCAACTCCAGATCATGGGTAGGGTAATTGCACTCATGCTTCCTCAACTGCCTCGAAACATACGCAATAACCTTCCCCTGCTGCATCAACACACATCCCAGACCAACTCCTGAAGCATCTATATACACCACATACGGCTCACCCGACTCGGGTAACGCCAAAACCGGTGTACTAGTCAGCATCTCCTTCAGCTTCCCGAAACTCTCCTCGCAAGCTGAAAACCACATAAACAGAACATCTTTCCCTGTCAGCTTCGTCATCGACTACGCCATACTCGCAAACCTCTTGACGAACCTCCTGTAATAACCTGCCAACCCAAGAAAATTCTTGATCTCGGTGGCATTCCTCGGTCTAGGCCAACCTCTGATAGCCTCTATCTTAGCCGGATCCACAGAAATTCCCTCTGCAGACACCACATGGCCAAGAAAACTCATTTCTTGCTGCCAGAAACTGCACTTACTCAACTTCGCGTACAGCTTCTGCTCCCGCAGCTTCTCTAGAACCAAACTCAAATGCACCTCGTGCTCCTCAGGACTCTTCGAATTCACCAGCATATCATCAATGAAGATGATCACAAACACGTCCAAACACTCCAGGAACACTCCGTTCATCAACCGCATGAACGCTGCTCGCGCATTCGTCAAACCAAATGGTATCACCACACTAGATCAACCCGCATGATCTCTGAGGTCCACATCTAGTCCTATGCTTATCCACACGTTTTCAGACATTCATTGCTCTCAACTCATCAATACACCTCTCAAACTCTCAGGAACGCATCCTTTGAGATCTCGGTATCTGCAGGGGAACAACCATCCCCTCGAGAGAATAACCATCTCCCCATGAGTCGTTCGGGTATCTATTTATACCCTAGAGCAATAATTTCTTAAACATTCAATAAGCATTTCAGACCAGAGCTACCTCATGTAGTCCAAATCATGATATTCCCGGAAGTCGGCCTCACACCTAGATAAACCAACCTCCCAGACTCTCGCTCAAACACGTCCATCCTCGATGACAATCCAGATGGACCTTATACCGATCCAACCCAATCCATACCAAGGATGACATCGTACAACTCCACCAGACTAATGATCAGATCTGCTGGCATTAACTCTCCCGCCACCCGAACATCCACACCACGTGCCCGCCCGAAAGTAGCTAACGTCCTGCCACCCACAACCTTAACTACTCCCGGCTGCTTTCCGGATCGCTCCGGATCCCGTTGCCCTCCGCACACTCCGGAGTAATAAAGCAATTCGCAGTTCTAGAATCAAGCCCACGTGGGACTCAAACTGCTCACTAATAAGATTCCAGCACAAACTCCCATGTGCCAAAGAACCTTAACACTTATCACAGAACACACAATTTCCAAAACAGACAGGATTCAACACCCGAATCCCGCGAGTCATCCTTCCTAGGACAACTTCCAAGCTTGTGATCCATGCTCCCACACCCGAATCATCCCGGACCACCCTGAACCATCTGACTCGGTTCCGAAGTGCTCTCCCACTTCCTCTTTTGACCCTGAGCAAGCTTGCCGCCCCTGCTCGAACCTGACTGATGCCTCCTCTGCTGCTGCACCGGTGGACTAACCACCACAGCCTGCTCCCTGATAACCTCCTCGATCGCAGCAGCTGTCTCTACCAACTCCGCCCTCGTGGCGAACTTACTCGCCCTGCAGCGAGTCCTCAGATCAGCTTGAAGTCCCTCGAGGAACCTCCTCACCTGGGCCTGCTCGCCCTCCATGCCCCTACCAGCATACACCAGGAGTCGGCTGAACTCCAGATCAAACTCCCTCACAGTCCGATCTCCCTTAGTCAGGTTCAGAAACCTCGACTCCATCCTGTCCACCGCCTCCTGAGGGAAATACTTGGCGCTGAACTCAGCCAAGAAATCCTCTCAAGCCATCTCGGCCTGCACTCTACTGGCCCCGACGCCTCTCCACCAGAGATGCGCGTCACCATCCAGATAGTTAACCGCCAGGTCCACTCTGTATCCCTCAGGACACCTGATCGAGCGAAAATTACGCTCTAATCTCCGCCGCCTCTCATCGGCCTCCTCAGGCTTGGCACCACCCAAGAAAAACCTGGTGCCAATCCTCTGCATCTGCTCCATCATCCTCAGGTAGGATGGAAGCTTCTCCGCAACCACCACACCCAGCTACACACCAGCCACTACCGGCTGAACCCCAACCACCACTGGTTGCACCCCAGCCCCACCTGGCTGAACTCCCGGAGCCTGACCCAGAGCCGGTACCCCACCTGGTAACCGCTCCAGAATCAACTGCAGCAAACCCGCCAGACGATCATCTCGGTCTTGGGCCACACCTACGGGAGCACCCCCACCCGGGCCCCCCGCACCAACAGCTACCTCAGGACCCACACTGGCCCCACCAGCCCTCACACTGGCACTCGTAGCAGTCACACCCACAGAACCGTCCTGAAACGCCTGCGAGTCTGCCACCTGCTCCTGCGTGGTCTCCTGGGCCACACTCACGACATCTGACTCACTCTGAAGTCCTCGCCCACGCCCACCATGACCACCACGGCCACCACAGGCCCCACGACCTCTGCCTCTAGCCACTCAAGCCATCACTCTGCTCTAACCAGCAGACTACTAAGTACTAGAAAACAGAAAGTCATAAAACACTTACCGTGGAATCTCATTAAAGGCTCGGAAGAAATGATCTATGTCCCCAAACCCACACAGAAATCAATCAATTATCACACAATCAATTAATCAACCACCCGCCCTAGAACCATAAGGGCCGCCTTAGAACCGTTAGGGCTCTGATCCCAAACTGAAACGACCCGACCCAAAAATTTAAAAAAATTTCCTTCAGATTATTATCATCACAGATAATAATCCTCAATTGGGTCAATACAGCATGCGGAAAACATAAAAAACAATTAAACCAATTTAATCAATTCAATAATCTCATACTTATTAAATCTGACTGGTTCAATTCAACAATCCAAACAATAACCAATAACCAATGACCAATAAACCAATTAACTACAACTCATAATTCACTAGCAACCTAGCAATTCTACAACAGCACACAGTCATACGAGACCCTAGATCATCTCTCCTTCCTGGCCATGATTCCACGATCACATTTTTCTCTTTACCTGAAACACATGGCAAAAAGAGTTGCGTGAGTATTATCACAAATACTCAGCGACGCGGTCATCCCGTCTACGGGTTATTTAAGTATAGACATAACAATCAATAGAAATATCAGGATGAGCACACAAGCAAACAACAAGAACAACCAATCACGAACAAGTACAGGGACTCTGTGTTGATCGACACAGCCACTAGGTGTCGATCGACATGACTCCGGCCTGTGTCGATCGACACACCACCATGGTGTCGATCGACACGACAACCCAGAAACGAGCCTATCCTCTCGTGGCTCGAATCTGTCGCGATTTGTCGAGTCACCTGCACAATTCCAACCACAAAACACACAAAACACCAAGCAACCGCATTCCATCAATCCCTATGCCCACACAAACCCACGATCACACACTCACCTCGAAGAATCGAAATGAGAATGGAACCAACGGTTACAAAAAGACTCGTACACGACGAACCACTGGTCCAAAACCAAAACGGACGACTGTTCTGGAAACTAGATAGACACAGCTACGCGTCGGTATGCGGATCGCCTCCAGAATCCTTCTGGATCGATCGTAAATCAACCCCGAACCCGACTGATCGCAGATAACTAATCTGCACAGACCCAACGAGTTCAAACAGCAATAACTCGATGAATAATCAACGAAATGACGAACCGTTTTCGCCTATATCAAGAGCAGAGACTGGAGAACTTACCCACCAAGTTTCACCCCAATCCGTCTCGAATATCCCAGCCGTTTGCCCTCTCAAACTTCCAAACAAAAGCTGTTCTCACTCACAAACCTCTCAAGAACAAAGCCTCTCTCTCAAACCTCTTCCAAAACCCTAACTTCTGGTTTCTGATAAACAAAAACGGCCAGAACACTGTTTCTGCCTTTTATATCGAAACCTAGGGTTTTCCTTAACCGGCCCACCAAACCGGACAATTAAACCGAACTTGCCGGTCTAATTTAACCCCGTGTCGATCCACATACACCACCCGTGTCGATCGACATAACGCCCAAAACCCGACTTCTCCTAAGTCCAAAACACACGTGTCGATCGACACACCACCCTGTGTCGATCGACACACCACCCTGTGTCGATCTATACCCACCAAAAATCCGCTTTTAGGTTCACGGGCGTTACATTCTAAATCTGGTTTTTTTTCTCTATCCTCTTTATTCGCTCTCTCTCTCTCTTTCTCTCTCAAAACAGATCTAGAGCTTTTTTTGGATTTTTAATATCTTTGGAGAAATCAGAAGAAAAAAAAACATATTTAAATTTTTTTCTGAGAAATTTGAAGGTATGAAAAGTAAACCAGATCTAGAGCTTTTTGGGGTTTAATTTCGTTGGAAGAAGTAGAAGAATAATAGATTTTGATTTTTCTGGTGAGATTGAAGGTATGGATTTGTGTTTGTTTTCATTTTTGTGATTTCTCTATGGACGGAAGTTTTTTTTTTTGTTTATTTGATTTGTGTTGTAGATATGAGTTTTTGATTACAAATCTATGATTTTTTTTCGATTTGGCGTACAGATTTGAGTTTTTGATTATTTCTGGGTTAGTTTTGTTTTTGATGTTATTCTTATTAGTCTAAAATTTTGACGTTTTTATAATTTTTTTTAAAGGTTTATAAAGTTTTTTTAAGGTTTATCAAGATTTTTTACAAGTTTTATAAAGGGTTTTAAAAAGTGTATAAAGCTTTTTAAATGTTTATAAGGGGTTTTAAAAGGTTAATAAAGTTTTTTAAATATTTATAAGGTTTTTACAAGGTTTATAAGGTTTTTAAAAGATTTTGTAAGACTGTTTGAAAACCTTAAAAACTGTTTAATATTTTTTCAAGTTTTTTATACTCTGAATGAAATATTTTTAAGGTTTATAATTTTTTTTAAAAGATTTATAAGGATTTTTTACAAGTTTTATAAGGATTTTTTTGTTTTTTGTTTTTATTATGTGAATGAAAACCCTAACCCCCTCCTCTTCCCCCCCCCCCCCCCCCCCCCAAAATCTATACCCTAAATGCCCAATAGTTAACCAAAACTCAAAAATTTATAAGGTTTTTATAAGGTTTTTAAAACTGAATAGTTAAAATAATAATTTCTAAGGTTTTTAAAAGGTTTATAAAGATTTTTTAAGGTTTATAAGAGTTTTTTACAAAATTTATAAAAGTTTTTAAAAGGTTTATAAAGGTTTTTTACAAAATTTATAAGGTTTTTTACAAAATTTATAGGGTTTTTATAAAGGTTTTTAACAAGGTTTATAAGGTTTTTAAAAGGTTTTGTAAGATAGTTTAAAAACTTTATATACTGTTTAAGAAAAAAATATCTACAAATATTTTAGAGAAATTCAATCTCAGATTTTTTTTTCTTCTCCTCCTCCTTTTTCTTCTCAATTCACTAAATTCAATCTCAGATCTTAAGTTTTTTTTTGTGAAATTCAAATTCATGTTATTAATCTAGTTTTGAGATAATGAGATGAGATTTTAGTTCAAAAAGTAGAGAAACGATATCTGAGAAAAAAGTTTTGAGATTTAGAAAAAAAAAATTGAGATCTGCTATAAAATAATGAAAAAAAACTGAAATCTAGAAAAAAACGGACAAAAAAAATACTGAAAAAGTCAAATTAAATGAGTCAAAAGACAATATGGCAATACTGAAAAAGAAGAGTGGTATGTTTGCAAAGATTTTCAAACAGTGACATAATTGAAAAGTGGCATAGAATATGTGGCATATTTTAAAATTTCTCATATTTTAATTTGGTTTCCGAAATTAAAACTTAAAATATAATTAAATATTTATATTAAACTTCAAATTATGTGTTTTTGTAAATTTAAGATTTTTTGGAATTATTTTGTTGTTTTTGAATTTTTTTAATTTTAGAAAATTTTGGTTTTTACAAATTTAATTTTTTTTAAAATTGAAACTATAATTTTTCGACAAAAAGAAAAAATATAATTCTAAATTTTACTTAGAATTTTATTATTATTATTTTCCTTAAATTTTGAAATTTTATGGATTTTCTTTTGATTTGTTTAATTTTGTAAGTTTTAAATATTTTTGGATATTTTTTTGTTTTTTATGAAAATAATTACAAATTGACCTTAAATTTATAAAAATTTATGAAAAACACCATTTTGTAGTTTTCAACATGTTTACGTACATTTTTGGTATATGTCACTATGTGTTACATAATAGTTTGTGTCGTTTATAAAACATTTTTATATTTGAGATGGTTTCCAAGATTAAGCAATACTTGGTATAGTTAAAAGAATGATTTTTTCATTAAAGAACCAATAATTTAAGTCCTTTACGTACTTTGGATAGGAATTGCTTTCTGCTTTTTGGTATGTGAGTACCATTTAAGAGTGGCGGAGTTTTACTTTTCCTTCACAACTTCACACTTGAGACGAGAAAAATGGGAGGAGGAGTTGTTTTAATCTCGTCGAGCATTGTTCGACCCGTAAACAACAGCCAATCGGGTCGAACAAAGATCCATCTAACTCCATTGGATCTCAGCCTTCTTCAATTCGATTATCCCCAAAGAGGTCTTCTTTTTACCAAACCCGATTCCGATTTCCACTTCATCTCTCGTTTAAAAGCCTCTCTCTCTGTTGCCTTGGAGATCTACTTCCCTTTCGCGGGTCGTCTTGCCAAAGTGGAGAATCAAGAAGACAACACGGTGTCGTTTTTTATAGACTGCAATGGCTCGGGCGCTAGATTTCACCACGCCGAAGCTAAATCCGTCTCGGTGAGTGACCTTCTTCAACCTCATGGCTCTGTTCCTGATTTCATTAGACACTTCTTTCCCGCTGACAATTTCAAGAGCTGCTACGGCATCTCGGCACCCTTGCTTGCTTTACAAGTCACCGAGATGAAAAACGGAGTCTTCTTAAGTTTTTGTTACAACCACTTAGTGGCAGATGGTGTTTCGATGTGGAGTTTCCTCCACACTTGGTCCAAGATTTGCTCGAGTGGTTCTTCAGGTTCTGATCATAAGCCTCTTGTTCTCAAAAGATGGTTCCTTGACGGGATCGATTACCTGATCCGTATTCCGGTTTCAGAGACGGAGAAGCCAACACCACTAAGCAGTGAACTTTCTTCAGTGCCCATCACGAAAGATAGGGTTTTTCACTTCACAAAGAAGAATATTTCAGATCTCAAAGCTAAAGCCAACAACGAGGTTGGCTCTAATGACGTGAAAATCTCATCACTTCAAGCGGTTTCCGCGCATATGTGGAGGTCAATCATCAGACACAGTGGTCTGAACAGAGAAGTAGAGACGGTTTGCAAAGTAGCGGTTGACTTGAGGCAGAGGCTAAACCCTCCACTCAAAAAAAGTGTTTTGGTAATATGACATATCTTTCACCAGCTATAGCTACCGTGGAAGAGCTGCTGGATCGTGGCTTGGGATGGACTGCTCTGCAAATAAGTAAATTAGTGAGCTAGCAAACGAATGAAAACTGTAAAGGTTTTGCAGAGGATTGGGTTAGAAATGTGAAGAATCTAAAATCAGGGGTTAAGAGTAAAATGGCTGGTGATACAATAATTGTCTCAAGCTCTCCCCGGTTCGAAGTGTACAACAAGAATTTCGGCTGGGGAAAACCGATTGCGGTGCGAGCTGGACCGGGCAATAGTGTCAGTGGCAAGCTCGTGCTTTTTCCGGGAATCGATGAAGGAAGTATTGATGTTCAGGCAACCTTATGGTCTGATGTACTAGTGAATCTACTAGCCAATGTTGAATTCTTAGAGAATGTGACTTCTGTATGAGTGATTTGGTTGAGAAATAAAACATATAATTCGTACATACTTAATTTTGAGTAATTCTAGAAATATAAAGTAAAATAAATTTAAATGTTACATAGAAAACTGGAAAAAGAAATCAAATATACAACGAAACAAAACTAGCTAAACAATGGGGGTTATGTATTCGAGAAATTGGAAACGTTTCTTTTTATATTGTCAACGAAGTAAGAAACTATTTAAAAAAATTGCTATATTTAAACATTTTTCATGATATTTTAATTTTGCGTTTTAACCATGTGTTTACCGCAGATCAAAATCTAGTCTTCAATTTCAATATAAAAGAAATTTCTACAATTTTTTATAATTTGAAGATTCCAAATTGGAGATATTTTTTATACAATATCTCGTATATATTAATAGAGAAATGATTAGCTTAAATGTTCTCTCTAGAATCATTCTCTAATTTTTATTATGATATGACATTAATAAAATATGACATGACAATTTGACTCTCTAATTAAGCCCACTAATCATAATTACTTAGTCCACTAAATCGATCACTCAACGCCAAATTACTTAGCCCACTAATAGCTTTCTCATAATTACAATTGGACCTCTCAAAATCGATCACTTAAAAAAAATTACTTGGCCTACTAATAATAATTATACCTAACCTCCTCCACTCTATATATAAGGGATGATTTTAGGAAATAGTAACACCAAACAAAATCATTTCTCCAAAAGTCAACGCCAAAAAACATTTATTTCAAGTTGATTTTGTTAAAAATAGTTTTGGGAGATGAGTATGATATTCACAATCAAACTAATCTTACATATACACGGAAATTTCTATCAAAGGTAAAAAACTATTTTTCCATTGAATTAAACGCCTTTCTTTATATCTTTTGTGTAGTTTTGGAGATTTTTTAATATATTAACATTATTGCAGGGATCAACAACCAAAAAAAATTCTAAAAATGATAATATTCAAATCTGATGATGTAGAATGGTGCAACTAAATTCGTTCTATCAAGTACCTCTTCAAATACATTAATAAAGAACAAGATTATGAGTATAAGGGACAAGATTATTTTAATGTATTAGTTCAAAAGAAAGATAAAAATGACGGCTCCATTGATAAAGTTAAGATATTATTATCAAAAACATGACCTCCATTATTCACACATGCTTTCTTTCAATATTTGATTTTAAATTATGTATCCCTCTTGTATTAGTAAACTTCGTTGGTTTATTTAGTCCCTGCAACTTTTATAAAATAATGTTTTTTGGCTTTACAATATCAATAATGGATTTTATTTTATTTTTTTGCAATTTATTAAATTTAACTCAATTATACCATAAAAAAATTTAATCGGATAAATTTATTTATCTCCAAAAACAATCAGCTCAACTAAATATAGGTTAATTAGAATTAAATTACCAATAATTCCTTTTTGCTTTTTGTGAAACCTGAAGTCTATTCTTTTTACAAAAGTAATAAGATTTTACAAACAAAACAAAATTATTGTATAAAAAAATCTTGTAATATATTTAGTTTACGTGTAACAAAATCATGATCTGTTACGATCCGCAAATCTTACAAAATTTTTAGGAATATATTAACACAAGCAATTCATCATTCACTAATAATAATTACAATTTAATATGATAATATAGATAGAAAATATTTGATTGAGTTTATATATATCTTAACAATTCCAGACGTTTGCATAATCAGATGATCGACTTTCCAAAATATCATTAATTAATTAGAACTAAATTTCAGAAATTATGTATCATCTTTTTTTTTTCTTTTGTTGAAATTTATGCATCATCAATTCTCAAATTTAAGAATGGAAATCTTCAATTCAAAATTTAAAAGATAGGAAATCTTTAATAAAATGTGTACAAATGAATCTTTGGGAAACCTTCAATCTTTGGAAAATGAAGAAATGTGTCAGATCCGTATTTTTTTAAATATCATTACCATATATAAAAATAGTCATTTTATTTCATTATAACTAAATGAATAGTTATAACTAAATTTCCGAAATTTATGCATCATCAATTCTAAAATTTTAATTATGGAAAACTTCAATTCAAAATTTAAAAGATGGAAATTTTTAATAAATTCTCCACAACACCAATCTTTGGAAATATAAGTAAATTATAATGAAGAAATGTGTCAGATCCGTATTTTTAAAATATCATTATCATATATACAAATAGTCCTTTTATTTCATTTCTAACTAAATCCCTTATATATTAATTGAGGAGTGATTCTTAAAAAAAGCTTAGGTGTCTTCTTCATATTCACTCTCCCAAAAAATATTGTGACATGGCAATCTTTAAATATGACATGGCAAAATTCTTTCAATCATTTAACCCATTTAATGGTGTTAATTTTTTTTCATTTCTAGCCCACTAATGTTGTTTAAAATTTTAAGCTATTTAGCCCTAATTAGCTTAATAATCAAACTAAATAATATCCACAAAAATACATAGATGATTAAGACAACTAATTAGCTTTTTATTTTCTTAACATCATTTTGGCGATCAATAACCAAAACAACTTCTTAGGAGACATGGTTAACTAATGGTGTTAAAAATGTTTTTTTTCATTTTTAGCTAAGTGATTATACACACGAAAATTATGCATAGCCTCCATTATATCCTCTATATATTATTTGAGAAGTGATTATTCAAAAAAAAGGTTATGTGACTTTTTTATATTCACTCTCTCCACACAATTATGACATGACAATATCTAAATGTGACATTGCAAAACTCTTTCAAACATTTAGCCCACTAATGAAAAAACTGTTTTAATTTTTATCGTAGTTTAGTCCACAAATTTTTTTTGTATTTAGTCCACTAGTCAATCTAACTTATACCCAAAAAATTATACCTAGCCTCCATTATATTATTTATACAGGAGATGATGATAACAACTAATTTATTTTCTTCTCTTATCAACAAATTATTTTTTTAGAAATAGGGTATCTCTCTGATTATGATATTGTCAATCTAAATAATTCTAAGTATAAATGGGTTTTTCAGTGTTTATGTATTCAAATTTGTGTTAAGTAATTCAATGAGTGAAGTTAATATATATATCTTATATTTTTCTAATTAGTGGATTGTAATTAAAAATCGTTTTTTTTTAACAAGAAGTGAAAAATGTAAAAGAGAGTAACCATAAAAAATAGAAAATAACAAAAGTTATTAAAAAAAAGGTATGAAAATTTTATTCATTTTTTTTTGTTTATAAAGAAAGTTTTATATTAGTTTCAATATAACGATGATGAATTCAGTTTTTATTCAAAATTCAATGTGAAGAAAATGGTTTTGTTTGCGATTTTCATTCATTTCATCGTCCTATGCATTTCTAGTTCTTTTTTTTTTCTCCCTTTATAGATGATCAAATAGTGGATTCATTATTTTGTGAGAAGAATCTCAAATTTTTATAATAGTTTGTGCATCCCAATGTATTAAATAATACATTTTGATGTAACAAGATTATGTATATAAAATAATAAAATAGTAAAACTTAACGTTTGAAAATTCATATTATTAACATAAATAACATTGTTGACAAAAAATTTAACAACAAAACATCAACAACAATGTCAATAATAAAAATCAAAACAAATACATATTTTCACGTTTTTAAAGTGTAAAATTAAAAAAAAAAAAAACAGATAATAATTAAGTTACCCGCGTGTATGCGGAGGAGTTACCTAGCAACATGTTAAAAAAAAGTTAGGGCCACCGTCTATCGAATTTAGCATGCTTGATTCTTTCGACATAAATCATGGATTTTTTCTAGCGAAAGACAATTTGATTTCTTTGATCAAAACAATAAGTGATACTTCCCTTGAATTTAGTCATGGGTAAGGTCTATAAGGAGACAACTTGATGATAGTTTTTTTAGCATGCAAATTTATCAAATACAATCCTAGCAAGCTAATCAACCTAACTCATGATTCAATTGTAGCAAGCATAGGGTTGGAACACAAGGAATACTAGGATTTAGGGTACTAAACCATGGAGAATTTATGTTAAACTAAAGCATAAGTAGGAGTTGGATTTGGTTGTACTAAACTTAATCAAAATGTAATAATGCAGTAAATAAACAGAGCAAGGACTAGATTAAATGTAATTAGATTGAGAGCATTGAGTAATGGGTTAACAATTGATAAAGGGCAATAAAGCGTGGTTAATAAAGCTAAAGGCTTTAAGTAAAAGGCTCAATTCATAAGCATGGAACACTAAATCTAATTAACCCACTTTCGTGACACTAATTACTTTGTTAAATATTTATATCTGACTAATTTTCGCTGTCGAATGTAAACACTCTCTAAGCATGACCGATTAAGTCCAATAAGCTCACTTAACACTTTGACATCAACTTTCATGGTCAAAGATACTAAGCCAAGCAAAAGGTCATTCAAACAAACCCACAAACACCTTTTGGACAGGAAAATGCTTATTAACAAGGTTCGAGATGCGAGTCGAGAACCTAGCATTAAGCTCAGCCTAAGTTTGAGAACACGTAGTGAATAAGCCGAAGCAACATTAGCCACTTTCTAAAGTCCCTAAATATACTAACCCATAGCTCAATAAAAAGACTACTCACTCATGACTATGGAACGAGTCATGACCGAGTTAGGGTGATGCGTTGAATGTAAATGCATAAAAGAAAAAAAATCAAGCGTAAAGATTGAAACTTTTGAGATAATATTAATGCTTAATAAGGTAAAGTACTTAGAACATCAAGTGATTAATTCTCTAAGAGGCAAAATCAATAAAAATGTAAAAGGAAAACTTCTAAAAAGAACCGAGATAAAAACTTCGGGTTTTCAAAGGCTAAGAACATATATATAGCCTCTTAAAACAGTACCCGAGTCAACCCAGCTCAAACCGGATCACCCGGCGAAAGTCAACTGATAAGCAGAAAAAGTCAACAAAACGTAAGAAGGATCGATCACTCCTACATCGAGGAAGTGACCGATATCATGTGTCGTTCCAGTTCAGTCCATGCGGTCCAGGTAGCGGTCTTGTTCGTCGTACGGTGCAAAGTATCGGTCGTCTTCGTCAGCTTGTATCGATATCAGGAGATATCGGTGTCTTCAGTTTCAGGTTCAACCGATATACCGCGCCTCGTTCAGCAGTCGGAGAGTCTTGATGCTCCATCGTGACAAGAGGCTAACCTGGGATATCGGTGCTCCAAATTTCAGTGGCAACCGATATCCTGATTCTCAACCCAAGTCACAAACTCCAGTATATCTGATGAGACTCCATCGTTTTGCTGTTCCAGGTGCGGTTTATCGGTTATCACTGATATGAAATGACCGATATCTGCTCATCTGCTTTCTTCTTAAGCTTCTAAACCCATTTTTTGCCACCAGCTTCCATTCCTCGACACTCCTCTTCAATCCTCAAAGCTCTTGATAGCCAGATTACTTCATATTAGCACAGTTTCCACCTGAAAAGGGTAAAAAGAGAAGAATATGTACAAAACACTAATCTAGGACCTTAAGATGCAAATCTAAGCTAAATGAGTCCTAAATTGTGTTAAATAAGGGTAAAAAGAAAAGAATATGTACAAAACACTAATCTAGGACCCTAAGATGCAAATCTAAGCTAAATGAGTCCTAAATTGTGTTAAATAAGGGATAAAGATATGCAAATATGTACATAAGAAGTGTAAAGATATGAATATATCACAATCTCTAAAGTTGAAAGCTTTTCTCGTGGTGGTTATTGGCATGGCTGATTTGGTTTGAATCTAGCCGTTGGTAACACGAACTAAAAAATAACATTTTTTTGTTTTTTTTTGTTGCTAAAAAAATTTTTATTTGTTACGAAGATGATTATATGGTTTTCAACTTTCAACTATTGTTCTAGTTTTGGTATTTTTTATGTTTTAATATTTTGGATTTGGTTTGTATTATTAATTTGAATATTATGATTTGTTCCATTGTCGTGTGGTCAATATTTTTTTCAAAACAATAACCAAAATAAAGTTGGTGCTTATTTTTGAGTAATTATAGAAATATTAAGTCAAATAAATTTAAATGTTACAGAACTAGAAAAGGAATCCAAATACAATGAAACAAAGATAAGTAGCTAAAAAATCTTTGAAAAACGGATATAAAAATACCAAAGTTGTCAATATTATCAATGAAATTAATGACTTAATAATAATAATGGTAAAACCATATTTTGAAATGCACTTTGAACATTGAATCGTAACTGCTTCGAATAAACGTGCTTGATTTTGAGTAATTATAGAAATATTAAGTCAAATAAATTTAAATGTTACATGGAACTAGAAAAGAAAGTCAAACAAAAATAAATAGCTAAAAAAATCTTTGGAAAAAATGGATTTAAAAATACCAAAGTTGTTAATTTTATCAATGAAATTAATGAATTAGTAATAATGGTAAAACTGTATTTTAAAACGCGCTTCCAACGTTGATTCGTAATCGCTTCGCATGAACATATAAATACACCCTTACACTTGTTTTTTATCTCATTATCAACCTCTAGTCTCCACAATGATTCACTTTTTTCTTTAGCAGCATTGTTGCATGAGGTTTTTCAAGTCTATGTCTAACTCTCTCATTATTATGATATTGTCCGTTTTGGACCCAGAGACAAAGCCCTCACGGATTTATTTTTGGACTCCTTCGCAAAAGGTCTCATACTAACTAGAGTTGGACAATTATTGTCTAAACTTCCGATGTGGGATTTGGATTAATATCCCAACAATCCTCCTCTCAAACCAAGGACCACATAGACATGTGTCCTCCCACCTCTAGCGAAACTTGGCACCCATCTTCTACCGCTGTAATCACCAACGGAATCCGCCACCTAACCTTCCGCTTTGTTAGGAAGACTTTCGACACAAGGCACTGGCTTCCTTTAATCGCGAGGTCACCTTGAGGCTCTCCTCCCACAACGAACTTGCAGCCCACACCCACTCCTTCAGGTCCTCTATTTCTGAACCTAGGCTCTGATACCAATTGTGGGGCTTTTCAAGCCCATGTCCAACTCCCCTATTAATATGATATTGTCCGTTTTAGGCCCAGAGGCAAAGCCCGCACGGATTTGTTGTTGGGCTCCTTCCCAAAAGGCCTCATACTAAATAGAGTTGGGTATTTCTTATATATTAGACAATTTTTGTCTAAACTTCCGATATGGGATTTGGATTGATATCTCAACATGTTGTTCTAAAAGAAAAATGATAGAATTTTATCAAATTAATCTGAACTTAACCATAAAATGAATGTACTTTGAACAAGTTCTCAATCTCTTTCATGGTTATTAAGTTCTGATTAATATGATTTCCATTTAGAACAACAATTCTCCTAGAGAAAAGGTGGATCTTTTGTCGACTAGATGAGTGGTATTCTTTGTTCATGATTGACCTTAATATCAATTTTCTAGTCAAGTTTGGCATGTTTTTTTTTTTTTTTTGCTGGAGCCCAAAGAAATGAAATCCGTGATTTTCTCACCTCACTTGAACATAAGTGTAAGACACATGAATTCAGGGATTTTGTCTAATTGGAAACCTCTCATTATTATTCTTACTCATTTCTTCTTGTTGCATGCCCTTCATCTTTACTAAAAAGGAGGACTACTGATTCGGAATCAGTGATTCCCAAATTCAATGACTTTATCCCGTTTACAAGCCATGTTTAAGTAAAATTCAAACAATTTAAAATGTTATAAGTAAATATAAAAAAATAAGTGGAAACTTTGTGTACTGATTCTGTAGTAGGTTAGAAAAACTTGACATCTTTTAGTGTAAGAAAAATTAAAAGGAATAGCATTTTTTGTGAAAATAAAATTTGCTCAGATGATCCGATTACATTACAGGGTGGGTTTCAACTTCAACTTCCTCTCTTATATTTGATTTTGAGCTTTGATTTGAGATTAGAGATCAAGAATGGCAGACGTGACAGTAATTTCCACTAGTATCGTTCGACCCGGAAACAACAGTCAATTTGGGTCGGGAAGAAAAGATCCATCTTACTCCATTTGATCTTGATACAGTATACATCTTTGACATTATTATTGTTCTAGGTAGGGACCAACGTTTGTGGTCTAAAAATCTTATCTTTTCATTTTTTTTCTTTGCTTTGCTTTTGGTCTAAAAATTTTGTTGTTTCTCGATCTCCATGCAATGTGATAAAGTTGTGAATCAAGTCTCTCAATGTTTAAGAGTCAAAGGGAATTATATCTGTTGGATAAGCTTCAACATTCCAAGAAAAGGAAGTTATCCTTAAAGGAACTAGGATAACTAAAGCTATTAGTATTAGGGAAAAGGAAATTCCTAATTCAATGTGTAATAGGATAGAAAAGGAAATCTAGCTCCTATATATATGATCATCAACTTGTGATGAACATAAGAGAAAATAAGAGACAATAGCTTGTGTTTAGTTTTTGAGAAGTTTTCTAAGCATTATTAAAGGAAGGATTCTTTATTGAGCTATTGTATACAAAGGCTAAAACTCGGTTGAACACTTACGTGATATAGTCACTTTATTTGGTATCAGAGCGTTCCAGGTTTGATTCATTGAAGAAGTCTCACCGAAGGAATGAGTGATTCAAAGCCAACATCGAAGACAAGAGAAGCCGTGCCTTCCACGGTGGTCTGCCCGATGTTATCTTCAACGAACTATACGGTATGGGCGATGAGAATGAAGGTGTTACTACGAGTACACAAGGTCTGGGAATCAATTGA
Organism: Arabis hirsuta; assembly: GCA_964056655.1. Classification (NCBI taxonomy): domain Eukaryota; kingdom Viridiplantae; phylum Streptophyta; class Magnoliopsida; order Brassicales; family Brassicaceae; genus Arabis; species Arabis hirsuta. The sequence continues at coordinate 9,550,219 of OZ053308.1, read as the reverse complement.
ACCAGGGACAGACGATGAAGAGAAAAATGATGTTGCTACTGCTCTGCTGTTCCAATCGATTCCAGAAAACCTAATCTTGCAGGTTGGTGAGCAAGATTCCCCAAAAGAGATATGTGAAGCCGTAAAATCTAGAAATCTTGGTGCTGAACGTGTGAAGGAAGCTCGACTTCAGACCTTGATGAATGAGTTTGAACGTCTAAGGATGAAGGACACATACTCAATAGATACTTTCACGGGCAAAATATCAGAATTGGCCTCGAAATCCGCAGCTTTAGGTCAATCTTTGGAGGAACCTAAGCTGGTAAAGAAGTTCCTGAACAGCTTACCGCGAAACAAGTATATTCAGATCATAGCCTCACTTGAACAAGTTCTCCATCTAAATAAAACGAGTTTCGAAGATATTGTTGGGAGACTCAAAGCGTATGAACAAGGGAGCCTCCTCTACGCGAACTCCAATAGCTCATACAACTCAAGAGGAAGAGGTAGGGGTTGGAATCGTGGAAGAGGAAACAGAGGAAGAGGAAGAGGCAGAGGACGTGGCCGGTTTAACTCACAAGACAAATACAAGGAGAAGAAGGACATGTCTCACATTGTATATTTCAAGTGCGATAAACCGGGTCACTTTGCTTCAGTATGTTCAGAGAAGAAACAACACGACCAAGAGCTTAACAAAGGTGAAACAGAGGTAGCTGATGTAGCCTTATATATGCATGAGATCGTGTTTCTAAATGAGGAAAAAGTCATACCAAAGACACTGGAACAAAGCAAAAGAGAAGATGGAATGTGGTACTTGGATAACGGAGCTAGTAACTATATGACGGGTGAGAGATCGTACTTCTCTGAACTGAACGAAAACATCAAAGGAAGGGTGAAGTTCAGAGATGGATCATGTGTCGACATCAATGGCAAGGGGTCGATAATATTTAAAGCAAAAACAGGAGAACATAAGCTCTTGACCGACATATACTATATTCCAGACTTGAGAAGCAACATATTGAGCTTAGGACAAGCTACTGAACAAGGGTGTGATGTTAGTATGAAGGAAAATTATCTAACACTAAAGGACCCTAACGGAAGACTATTGGTGAAAGTGATGAGGTCGCCTAACCGATTGTATAAGCTAAAACTTGAAGTTGGTAGACCAGCCTGCTTGCACACGAGATTGGAAGAAGAAGCTTGGAGATGGCACACTAGACTTGGACACATTAGCTTCAAAACTATAAGGTCCATGGCGACACAAGGAATGGTGCATGGTTTGCCGGAGATTCAAGAAGAGAAACAGCTCTGTAACTCTTGCTTGGTTGGCAAGCAAACGCGACAAGCTTTTCCAAAGGCTACAACGTATATATCGTCGCATGCGTTGGAACTCTTACACGCAGACCTGTGTGGTCCTATCTCACCAGCAATGTGGATAGCAGATCCTACACAGTTGAATTTGTCAAGGGTTGAAAGGAGAAACGAGTCTTCTGAGTATGAATCACAAAGCAAAAGTCGAAGATATATTTTATTGCTGTTTTTGTTAAGCTCTGATTACCAGGAATGAATCCCTCCCTTTTTTGGGTGAGTACAATGAACTATATATAGTACTTCTAAGTAAAATGGGCCAACTAATAAATGGGTCTAGCCCATTAAGAAATATACTAACATTAGGCCCATCAATCTATTAAATCCATTTTGTTAATGGATTTAATGTCATTTTGGACCTAGATTTAGACTGGGCCCTTGCAGATTTGATCCGATTTCGTCAAGACGCTGCAAAGTTGATCTCGTCGTTATATCGATCTCATATGGGAGAAATTCGACCCCCACAGTTAGCCCCCCAGCTTGGCAGTATCGAGTCACGATGGTGCCAAGGTAAACATTGTCGAAGTTGGAGATCGATATGCTGGACTGCGAAGTCGCCAGGCGTGAACTTCGTATCAGCGAACTTGGGAAGTTTCTGCTATTCCGTATTGAGCTGACGTCACCGTATATTCCTAGACTTCTTGTTGTTGCCCTTTCTTTTACTTAGAAGCCTGACAAAGTTTATTAGCCTTGTTGTGTTAGTGAGCCTTGAAGCCCGTTGAAAAAAAAATTTGGAATTTTTCCTGGAACCAAGTGATTTCACCAAATTTTCCAAGTATAAATAAGCCTGTTCCCAGGACATCATTTTCTACCAAATCACTTTTCCTCGGCAAAAGGTAAAAACAAAATCATCTCTCTCCCCATCTCTTTATTTTGTAATTATTTTTTGTTAGGTTTTTTTTTTTTTTTTTTTTGCTTCATCACCGTCGTCGCTCCTCCATAACGCCGCCGGCCCGTCGTCGGACTCACCACCTTCCAGTTCATGGTTCACGGCTCGTGGTTCGCGGTCGTGGTTCGTGGTGGATCTCTTGGGTCGTTGTGGATCTCGTGGATCTTTGATCGTGACCTCGTGGCGAGTCTACGGGAAGAAGAGAGGCGTGATCCGCGATGTCTTCGGGCTTATCGGCGAGTCGACGGCGCGGCACGGCGAGATCAGGGAAGAAAAAACTTCGGTTGGAGTTCTGGCCGAGTTGACTCAGTGAGTCGACTCACGAGTTGACTCAGTGAGTTGACTCACGAGCTGACTCGGTGACTGAGTCAACTCAGTCAACGTTTTTTTTTTTTTTTGCGACTCAGTGACTCGACGGTCTGATGACTTGGTGACAATGCTAGCTTCACGGAGTGATACTGATTCAGACCGTTACTATTTGGTACAGCAGAGAGGTGGATGGTTTCCGATTCTGTGGACTCGCAACTCGACAGTTCGCGTGACTTAGATGATTCCGGAGATATGGTTGCTGATCCTTGGCTTCTCGGACGGAAAATGGTTCTCTCTCCAGAGTCTGATACTCGCAGTTCGACGAGATCGGCCTCCTCCAATGCTCGAGTTGTGGTTGAAGAGGTTAGCGACGAGATCGTAGTTTCGCCGGCTGCTCAGAGGCGGAAGTCAGGGCGAAGAGAACCTAACCCGCCAGGATCTACAATGTCAACTCCGAAATCTTTGAAATCCCTTATCGATTGCTTTGGCATTCCCCGCGGGGTCGAGTTAGTTGTTCCGTGCTCGGTTGCACGAGCTGATCATCCACCAAGAGAACACTTCACCTTATATGAAGCTTACTTTCATGCATGTTTCATGTGGTTTCCGATCCCTGGTGCGATTCTTGACTACTTGTGGAGGACCAATCTGGCTATTGCTCAGCTCACGCCTCGCGGGATGCGTCATTTGATTGGGATTATGGTGCGCGGCTATGAATGTGACAGCGAGGTCGGGGTTGATCATCTGTTAAGTTTCTTGAAGGCCAACAAGACTGGTTCCAAGGGAAAACCTTGTTATTTTCTCAAGGGAAAGCCTGATTTCCAAATTATAGTGGATCTTCCCAGCAGAGATCTCTTTTGGGCGGAGAAGTTTTTCTTTGTGAAAATTAATGAAGCTTCAGTTGGCGGCGATCACCTTGATAGAATTCGAGAGAGATGGGGGACTCGCGGTAGCCGATCCTGCTGTGCTACTGCTTTTTGACTTAGATATATTTTTTGTGCGTGTAGTCTCGCTTGTCTACTCCTTTTGATTTGTTATTTTAACTCTTCCTTTGTTTGTTGTTTTGCAGTTTTGAGCCGCATTGCGAAGTTGCCGATTGACCTATTTGTTCTTCGCGACAAACTTGCTGCTGAGAAGTGTAGCTGGAAGGAGGACTTTTCTTTAGGCAGAGTCAGAGAAGCTTGTGGGCATCGCTTCGGTGTTACTTTGTTGGAGTCTTCACCAGAGATGTCAAACAACGCGGGGAAACCGTCTGCTCGTGAAAGGAGAGCTATCGAGGCAAAATCCAATGCGAGAGTTTTCCGACAACTTGGACCGTCGACGTCAGCCCCCAGAGCTGGTACTACAGGAATCCTTACGCCCAAACCGCGTCGCCCTGCGTTAGAGCGAAATCCTTCCATCGAAACTGATCGTCGTCCTGAGTCATCGCAGAAGCGTCATGATGATGTAAGGAGAAGGGACAATGATGTTGAGGCAGTTCGCAAGCGTTCCCGAGAAGACATGGATAGAGACAACGTTGGGGGAGACGACTTGAACAGATCGGGGCATGCTTCATCTCTTCAACGCGACCGTGTGGCGATGGCTTCGACTATTCCTTCTGGTACGAAGGAATCTCTAGGTGACGCTGCACGGGCGGCACTGCATTTGTCCAGGATCGTCTTTCCAGGCACTGTATTTCCACCTCCAAAAGAGATGTCGAAGAGGAGCTCTTACTCAGACACGGCTCTCCACTGCATGACTGTACGGTTTCTTGACAATTTCCATAGGATCGTGATCTTCTTTTTCGTTCTTTCTGATCCTTTAACTTTTTTTTTTATCGCAGTTCCTGTCCTCACTTAACCAGCTTGCTATCGATTATGAGGTATCTGCCCGATCGCATACTCGTCAGCTTGCTAACACTCAGACGGCTTGTGACAACTTTAAGAAGCAAAAAAGGGTTGCGGAAGACCGCATTGTTGAGCTCAAAGCTGCTCTAAAAGAGACCGAGGATAAGCATCGTGAGATAAATGGAACATTTACAGAGTCGGAAGCTGAGAAGAAACGCTTGAAGAAGGAAGTCGTCGACCTCACCAACCACTTAAGCATTGCTGCTAAGCTTCAAGATGCGGTTGTGCTGAAAGCGGTGGAAAAGGCGAAGCGCGAACTGTCAGTGAAGTACGAAGCGAAGATCGATCGTGCTAGAAAGAAGGTTGAAGAAATCGATGGCCAGCCAAGGAAGGACATAATTGATCTTGCCGAAGTACGGAGTAACATTGAGTTATTCGAGTTGCTTCAGAGTGATCAGGCGCCGGTTCTTGGCGACGAGCTCACTGCTCTTAAGGAGCAGAAGGCGGGCCTGGCACTTGCTAACAAGGTGTTTGCCGATCATGTGCGCGAACTTGAGGAGATCCTTAAGCCTTCTTCCATTAATACCATCGAAGGTGAAACTAATGAGTTGGACGCTGCTTCGGGCTCGAGTTCTTCTGATTCTTCAAGTGATGATGGCTCGTCAGATTCTACGGCCGAAGGTCATTCTGAGCAGGACGTTGAGATTGTTGATGATGCTGAGGAGATCGCATCTTAGTTGTTTTTGGCGATTTATCGCACTTTTGATTTCAGATTTAGTATTTGATTCAACTTGGATGGTGTTTATCCTTTTGTTTTGATTTACGTCTTTTTAGAGATGAAATTTATGGAAGCAACTTTTATGATTCTTGTTCTTATCTTTTGGATGAATTGTTCCGTTGCTAAGTCCTTAGCTCTTGACATCATTGTGTTGATTTTTACCGTCTTTGATGCAAGTTTGGTTTACCGGCGGGCTGTTGTTGATTCGTCGGCTCCTAAAGATTGATTATAAAAATGTTGCGACCAATGATAAGTTAACTGGGTTTTCTGATGATCACCTTGGTTTACGGGTGAGTCTTTACTGAAACGCCCGCTCCAAAAATGAACATGTTATCGCGTGATGACCAACGATAGAGTTGTTGGGTTTTTAGTGATCATTTCGGTTTACGGTCGTGTTCTTCATTAACATAGCCGTTCCTATAATGAAAACTTTGCGATGATACCAGCGATTTGTTTGCTGGGTTTAGTGATGGACATTCTGGTTTACAGAGTTGTTCCCGTGAACACCTCCGCTCCGGTAATGAACATAATCATTTGTATAGCGCGCTTTAAACCCGCAGAGGGTGTGGTAGTCAGATCTGAAGTAAGTGTTAGAGTTCGTTACTGTGGCTAACAGCAATGAAAGAAGAAATTGGATGTCTGTTTTGTTAGTACTTAGTCTGTGAAAGACGTATGCTAGACTTTGTAAAAACAAACTTGTGAGCTTTTATTCATCATAGAATTTCTTACAAGATTGTGGGAGTATACGAGTATATGCACTCACTCCCCCCCCCCTTTTTAGGAGGGGGGACAGCTGAACCCATCCGAAGACGAGTTACCTACGTACCCTTTGCAGGGATCAAGCCGCCACGTAGTTCAGGTAGTATGTCTCAGTGGTAGTATTTTTTCAAGTGCCTAGTATTCCATGAGCGTGGTATCGGAATGTCTGCCATGTTGGCTAGTTCGTAGACTCCTGGTATGACCACCTTAGTGACTTTGTAAGGGCCTTCCCAGTTAGCACCGAGCTTGCCTGCGTTCCGCTCAGCTGTGTTCTGAAAAACTTCGCGCAGTACTAAGTCTCCTTCCTGGAACCGTCGTTCCTTGACGTGAGAGTTGTAGTACCTTGCAGCAGCTTGCTGATAGTTTGTTATCCGGATTAACGCCTTGTCTCGGGTTTCATCAGCTGTGTCTTGTCGTTCGAGTAGTATGACGTTGTTGAGTGCTTCGTGATCCGGCAAAAGCTGGCGTCGGATGGTGGGGAACTGGACTTTGGTTGGGATGACGCATTATGTACCGTAAACGAGGGCGAAGGGTGTCTCGCCAGTTGCTCGTCTTGGAGTTGTTCTATGCGACCATAACACGCCTTCTAGTTCGTCAGCCCTGCGGCCTTTCTTCTCATCCAGGCGCTTCCTGAGGCCAAGGATAATTGACTTGTTGATTGATTCGGCCTGGTCGTTCCCTTGTGGACATCGTGGAGTAGACTTGTTGAGCCGAATTTTCCACTTCGCGCAAAAGGCTTTAAATTTTGCAGAGATAAATTGAGAACCGTTCTCCGTGATAATCTCGTATAGGATACCATGTCTGCATATGATATTTTTCTACACAAAATTTTCAACCTGGGTGTCCCGAATGTAAGCGTAGGCTTCTGCTTCTACCCATTTGGTGAAGTAGTCGGTCAAGACTAGCAAGAAAAGCTTCTGTCGTGAAGGGTGAAGGGGACCAACGATGTCCATAGACCACCTCATGAACGGGTATGGCGAGGTTACCGAGGAGAGCATTTCAGTAGGTTGGTGAATTTTTGGGGCGTGGCGCTGACATTTCTCACACTTAGCCAAAAACTTCTCGCAATCGCTAATCATCCTCGGCCAGTAGTAGCCATGTAACTTGATCTTGATAACTAATGCTCGTCCGCCAGAATGATTCCCGTAGGAACCACCATGCATCTCCTCCATAATTTTTCGAGCAGTTTGACCTTCAACACAGAGCAGCAGTGGACCCAAAAAATGCCACTTATAGACTTCTCCGCGTAGTAGAGTGTAGCGAGCGGCTTGGGCCTTAAGTTTGCGAGCAGCCCACTTGTGAGGAGGGACTTTGCCTTTGTCAATGTAGTCTCGAGTGGTACCAAGCCAACTTGTATCACACCCATATTCTGCGACGTGAGAGTCCACCTCTAGGGGAGTAGCTTCGGCTGCCGGTGTGGGCTTGTCATTGATTACTATCGAGTCGTGGACTGGTGCAAAATTTTTGTCAATGTTTTTCTTGGCAGGAATAGAAGGAACGTTGAGGCTCTCTATCGGGTCAGTATCCATTGCTGGAAACTCATACTGCTTGGCATGGTCTGTTGCCACTTTGGTTGTAGTGGCTGTCTTATCAGACTTAAGTAAATCTGTGGGAGGGGTGGCTTTGGCTGTTTGATTCGCCTCGGCTGGCGGGAGATCGGGGTCGATGTCGAGAGGTGTTGGTGCTTGTTGCATGGTTAGCTCCTTCCCATGCGGGGCCACGTCGTCGTCGTCAGAAGAATCAACTAAGTTATGCGGTTGTTTCCTCTACCGAACCGGCAATGGTGCGATGACTGGCTCTTCTATCTCGATGTCTTCTCCATTCGCGATTCTCTCTACTAACTCCTTCGCTTTTTTGGCTGCTTGGGACCGGGTAAGGATGTTAACTAGTTGCGACAGAGTGATGCTCGGGTGCTCGATGAATTCCACCAGAATGATTCGCTTCAAACCCTTGTCAGACGTAGACGCGAGGGCTGCCAATGCGTCGGCGTTAGTATTCTTCCCCCTCAGAATTCGGGTCAGTGAAAAATGTGTGAATTGCGAAGCAAATTCTTTAGCCACCTTTAAGTAAGCTTCCATACGGTCGTCTTTTGTTGCGTATTCCCCATTGAATTGGTTGACGACTAACTGTGAATCGCAGAATGTGTCTACTCGTTCAATTTGAAGTCCTCGGGCGAGTTTTAGGCCAGCAATGAGGGCCTCATACTCGGCTTCATTGTTGGATGCGGGAAAGTTTAGCCGAAATGACTGCTCAAGTATCTCGCCGGATGGCGATGTCAGACGGATGCCTACCCCGAAGCCACTCTTGGAGGATGAGCCATCAACGTGGAGTCTCCAAGGCGAGTCTTGGTTGTCGATGTGACTGCGTTCCTCTGGAAGTTCAATTAAAAAATCAGCTAATACTTGAGACTTTGCACAGGATCGGCCCCGATACTCTATGTCGTTCTCACTTAACTCGACAGCCCACTTGGCAAGCCTGCCGGACTGACTTGGACTATGAAGGATGGATCGCAGCGGGAGTGTACTTAGAACAATAATTGAGTGGGACTGAAAGTACGGTCGCAGCTTTCGAGCAGACATGTGCTAGTTTCTCCATTTGTGGGGTACCGTGCTTCTGCATCAGTAAGGGTTTTACTGACATAAAAAATCGGTCTTTGCTCACCGCGTTCTTCTCGAACTAATACGCCACTTATCGCTGTAGGGGAGACCGCCGTGTACAGAAACAATGGCTCTCCTTCTACTGGTTTTGCAAGAATAGGAGGTGTGGCTAGGTACTTCTTCAGTTGTTGGAATACTTCCTCACACTTCTCGGTCCACTCGAAATGTTTTATTCCACGTAGAGCGTCGTAAAATGGTAGACACCTGTCAGTAGAGCGGGAAATGAATCGGTTGAGGGCAGCTACCCTTCCTGCCAGTCGTTGTACCTCTCGTTTATTCTTTGGCGAAGCCATCTCGATGAGGGCGTCAATCTGCTTCGGGTTTGCCTCGATACCGCGGTGGGTGACTAAGTAGCCAAAGAACTCTCCAGATGTAACTGCGAATCGGCACTTGGTAGGATTTAGTTTCATATTGTGCAGGTTTAGCCGTTCGAAGCATTCCGCCAAGTCTGAGATGTGGTTTTTTTCCTCCAGGGATTTCACCAACATGTCGTCTATGTAAACTTCCATTATTTTGCCGAGTTGGGTTGTGAACATCTTGTTTACCAGACGTTGGTATGTTGCTCCAGCATTCTTGAGGCCGAAAAACATCACCTTGTAGCAGTAAATTCTGCGATCCGTGATGAAGGCGGTCTTATCGCAGTCGTCTGGGTTCATCATAATTTGGTTGTACCCCGAGAAAGCGTCCATGAATGATAAAAGCTTGTTCCCTGTTGTTGCTTCGACCAGTCGGTCAATGTGCGGAAGTGGGAAGCTATCTTTCAGGCATGCTTTATTAAGATCGGTAAAGTCAACACAAACTCGCCACTTTCCATTTTTCTTCTTGACGACGACTGGATTGGCGAGCCAATCTGGATACTTGACTTCTGTGATCGAACTAACTTTTAAGAGTTGTTCCACCTCATCGTTGACGGCCTTTGCCCGTTCAAGTTCTAGCTTTCGGTGCTTTTGCTTCACCGGTTTAAAAGTCGGATCGACGTTCAGCTCGTGACTTGTTATCTTGATGTCGATTCCAGGCATGTCGTCAGCCGACCATGCAAAAGTGTTGACATTTTTTTCAAGAAAGAGACGAGTTCTTCCTTGATTGCAGGATCAAGTCCCGCCCTGATTTTGACACACCACTCGGGTTTAGCATCGTCAATGCAGATTGATATGACGGGATCGCATGTCGGTCGAACTTGCTCCTTGCTATCCTCATTAATCTGTAATTGCTATAAGAGTTGAGAGAGCTCCTTCATCGGTACTCGATCCAACTTCATTTTTTTACGTTTCTCTTTTGAAGTTGTTTCAGTGACGGGGTGTCGGTGCTTGTGTTCCACCATGATGCACAAGCGAGACTCCTTTTGACTGGCTAGGATTGTCTTTATTCCTCGCGGGGTAGGGAACTTCAGACAGAGGTGGTAGGTTGATGCCACAGCGCGCATGGAGTTCAGCCACGGCGTTCCCATGATCACGTTGTAAATCGCTGGTTGGTCGGCTACCAAAAAATCGACAATTGTTATGACTTCGCCGGCCTGGACAGGTAACTTGATTGTGCACATCGTCATCGTTGTATCTCCAGAAAAACCTGTTAGAGGCTTAGGAAACTGCTCGATTCGGGATAGGTCAATCTTCATCCTGTTAAGAGTATCTCGGAAGATTACGTCTACTGTACTGCCAGTGTCCACCAAAACCCGTGCGACATCGTGATTATCAACGATGAGCTCGATAACGAGTGGGTCGTCATGTGGTCTATCTATACCCGTTGTTTCCTTTTCTTCGAACGCGATAACATCGTTTGAGAATGAAGAAGGCGCCGAGAAGTTGACGCTAACATCTACATGTCTTTGGAATGCCTTGATAGCCGAGATCGTGTCTGAACAGTAGCGAGATCCACCCATTATCATGTTGATCCACTGCCTTGGTTCGTGCGGCAGCTGCTCGTCATCTCTTCTTCCTCGCTTCGGGTTATCTCCATTTGTGCGATCAAGGTTGTCAGTGTTGACATCCATCTCGAAGTCTTTGATGCTGATATTATCGCCGAGCTTTCCTTCTACCAGTTTTGCTGCGAGTTTTAGACCCAAAACACGACAATTCGCAGTGAAGTGTCCGACGAAGTTGTGGAATTCGCAGTATGCCGTATCGTCATAGGAGCTTTGACCTCTCACCCAGGTGTTGCTCCTTCCTCGGCCTCGGCCTCGACCGTATCCAGACGACTCTATCTGGTATTTGTGTGCTCCTTTAAAGCCTCCCTCGTGTTGCACGAAGCCAGGTGTTTTATTTGCCTTCTTGTTACCGGGCTGATGTTGTGGATGCATCAGGCCGGGTTGGCTGGCTGGTTTTGATTTTCCATGTTTGGCAGCCAAAATTTTTACGTCTTCTTCGTTTGCTGCGAATTCTGTGGCGCGGTGCATGGCGTCTTGGATAGTTGAGGGGGCGTTCAATGCCAACTCCTTGCGGAAGTCCGAGTTGTACCACAATGACTTTTTCAAGGCTTGGATGGCCGCCGAGTCGCTTAGCCCTCTGACCTTTTACAGGACTGCTTTGAAACGGTCAATAAAATTCCGTAACGTTTCATTTTGTCCTTGGTTCATGGTCCATAGATCAACGTCCTCAATCTGGCGCTCCATGAATATGGAGTACTGCTTCATGAATGCCTCTGTTAATTGCTTGAAGTTGTCTATGGAATTCCGCTCTAGCCGGGAGAACCATTGTAGAGCCGGTCCCTTCAGGTGTTCGACGAATAGAAGGCATCTTCCTGCGTCCTTCTCGTCTGCCTTAAAATTAGCTTGGCCCATTGCGATTATGAAGGCTGTAATGTGTTCTGTCGGGTCAGTTTTGCCTTCGTATGTTGGTAGCCTTATCTTTCCTGGATCAGACACGTGAGCCTTGGTGATTGTGGTAGAGAATGGGGTGTTCTGCGCCTCTTCCAACACTAGGTCTAGCTGTGGAGTCTTACTAGTAGCTTTATGCATCTGGGACTGAACCGCCTTCATGTTTTCGGCTGCTTGTTCCATCCTTCTGCGCATCTCGGCTATCTCGGCCTTCTGGGCGATCAGCGCCTCGTCACGTCGGTCATCCAGCTGCTGAATCCAGACGAGTTCTTCGTCACTGACGTTGTCGTACCCGGTCTTGTCGTTATCATGGGCCGTCCTGACTCGGTGTGCCTCAGTTCGTCCAGTATCTGCACATCTTGCTGTGTTGACCTCAGTTGGCACGTCCTCGTCGAGGTTGACGACCTGTGGTGCACCGTATGTTGTCTGCGCGTCTGCTGCCTCGTTCTCCAGAGATCTGGTGGTCCGCCTTGCTCGGCTTCCTTTGCCCGTCTCCGAGGTGGTATGTAGCGGCTGGAAGGTTCGCGATCTAGGCACGCTGTCTGGCGTAGAGAAAAGAACACTCGGTGTGATTCGCCCTCCTGGTCGCCTGAGCAGGCCTTGGCCTCGGCCTCGGCTTGCCGTGGTGAGGATGTCAAGTCTCTCGGTCACTGCGGAGTTCACCTTGTCTTGATTCTCCTGCCTCTTGAGCATCGCGTCCATCGCTGTCTTAATCTGGTTCAATACTTCCAGTGCAGCTCGGTTGATGTTCTGCGTAGTGTTCGTAGTAAGATTGGTTTCGACCTCCTTATCACCGTGATTGTCACCGGTGTCGTCGACGCGGTTGTCGTTATTGTTCATGATGCGTCTGCTGTCGGTGTTGTCGATACGTCTAGCGTCGGTGTTGTCGATGCGTTCGTCAGTCATCTTCGGTGTCGGTTATGCGGTGATTCCTTCGAGTAAGAAGATCTGTCGTGTCCCCTTAGACGGCGCCATACTGTGGATAGCAGATCCTACACAGTTGAATTTGTCAAGGGTTGAAAGGAGAAACGAGTCTTTTGAGTATGAATCACAAAGCAAAAGTCGAAGATATGTTTTATTGCTGTTTTTATTAAGCTCTGATTACCAGGAATGAATCCCTCCCTTTTTGGGTGAGTACAATGAACTATATATAGTACTTCTAAGTAAAATGGGCCAGCTAATAAATGGGTCTGACCCATTAAGCAATATACTAACATTAGGCCCATCAATCTATTAAACCCATTTTGTTAATGGGTTTAATGTCATTTTGGGCCTATATTTAGACTGGGCCCTTGCAGATTTGATCCGATTTCGTCAAGACGCTGCAAAGTTGATCTCGTCGTTATATCGATCTCATATGGAAGAAATCCAACCCCCACAAGCAACACTTGCTTATAACAGGTATATCTTTGTGATAGTTGAAGATTGTACAAGATATATGTGGTCGATCTTACTAAAAGAGAAGGGAGATGCGTTTGAAAAGTTCAAAGAATTCAAGAAACTTGTTAAGAAGGAAGTCAACAAAGAGATAATCACACTACGTATGAATAGAGGTGGAGAGTTTACATCAAATGAGTTTCAAGAATTCTGCAACAACAGTGGTATAAGGCGTCATCTAACAGCTCCATTCACCCCACAACAAAACAGAGTGGTCGAGAGAAGAAATCGCACACTCATGAAGATGACAAGGAGCATTCTAAAGGCTATGTGTGTTCCTAATTACTTATGAGGAGAAGCAGTTCGTCATTCCACATATCTGATTAACCGAGTTCCCACAAGAGCTTTGACGAATCAGACGCCATACGAATGCTTGAGAGGAAGGAAACCGAGCATAACGCATATCAGGATGTTTGGCTGTCTTGCACACGCCAAAGTCGACTCTGGACAACTCAAGAAACTTGATGATAGATCACAAGCATTGGTACATCTTGGCATTGAGCCTGGATCCAAAGCTTATCGACTTTACAATCCCAGCTCTAGAAGAATAGTTGTAAGTCGAGATGTGATCTTTAATGAAAAAGAGTGTTGCAATTGGAAGGGAGCTAACAAGGAAAAACATAGCGAACTTGGTATGGTTTGGATGTCATGAGGTGCTACAATGGATGATTGAAACGGTCCATTCATGGTTGGAACTCAACAGGAAGAGACTGCTGCTGAAGAGACTGAAGCACAGTTACAAGAACCTGTTCAAGTTAATCCAAACGTTGAACAAGTCGAACCGCAACAACCTAGGCGCTTAGCTATCTTGAAGACTATATACTAATGGCCGACATAGAGTGTGTGTTTCTACTTCTCGCACTTAATGACGAACCAATCAACTTTCAAGAAGCCAGCAAACTTGTTCAATGGAGAAAAGCTTGCACAGACGAGATTGATTATATCGATAAGAATGAGACGTGGGTGTTAGTAAACAAACCAGCCGGATTCAAAGTCATTGGCCTCAAGTGGATTTTTAAGATCAAAAGGAATGTAAATGGCTCAATCAACAAATATAAATCAAGACTCGTGGCTAAAGGATATGTACAAGAACATGGAATCGACTTTGAAGAGGTGTTTGCACCTGTAGCTCGTATAGAGACGATCAGATTGCTATTTGGTTTAGCTGCTTCAAATGGATGGGAGATCCATCACTTGGACGTGAAAATAACATTTTTACATGGGGAGTTAACGGAAGATGTGTACGTATCTCAGCCTGAAGGTTTTGAAAAGAAGGGAGAAGAACATAAGGTTTTCAAACTTCGAAAGGCTTTGTACGGTCTTAGGCAAGCTCCACGAGCCTGGAACACGAAACTTGATCAAGTATTGAAAGGTTTAAAGTTTCAGAAGTGCTCCAAGGAAAGTTCAGTATACCGAAAGGAAGAAGGAAGCAGAATACTGATACTTGCCATATACGTTGATGATCTCTTTATCACCGGAAACTCATTGAAGACGATCATGGAGTTCAAGGAATCGATGTCTAATCAGTTTGAGATGTCTGATCTTGGAAGACTCACATATTATCTTGGTATTGAAGTAAATCAAAATTCTAATAAAATAGAAATCAAACAAGAAGCATACGCTCAAAGGATCTTAGTAGAAGCAGGGATGGACACTTGCAATCCAACGCACATACCCATGGAATTTGGTTTGAAATTATCTAAAGCACTTGAAGAACCGGAGATTGATGCAACTCTCTACAGGCAAAGGATTGGATGCCTGAGATACCTCTTGCACACGAGACCAGACTTATCATTCTCAGTTGGAATACTAAGTAGGTATATGCATTCTCCACGTGAGTCACACGGCAATGCATTGAAGTAGGTGCTAAGGTATTTGAGAGGCATAGTCGGTTACGGTTTGGTGTTTAAACAAGGAGGACCTCAAAGACTCATTGGGTATAGCGACAGCAGTCATAACACGGATCAAGATGATGGAAAGAGCACGACAGGGCATCTGTTTTGCTATGATAAAACGCCAATAACATGGTGTTCTCAGAAGCAAGAAATAGTGGCTTTGTCATCGTGTGAAGCTGAATTTATGGCAGCAACGGAAGGTGCGAAACAGGCGATATGGCTTCAAGAATTGATGAGTGAAATCAGAGGAAGAAAGTGCGTGAAGACAACATTATATGTTGACAACAAATCCGCCATTGCACTCACTAAGAATCCAGTGTTCCACCGTAGAAGCAAACATATTCACAAACAATATCATTTCATTCGAGAATGTGTTGAAAAGGAACAGATCGAGGTTGAACACATTCCGGGAAGTGAGCAAGGCGCAGACATCTTGACTAAGGCATTGGCAAGAATTAAGTTCAAAGAGATGAGGGAGCTAATTCAAGTCCAAGACCTCTCCAAAGGAAGCTTGAAGCTTAGGAGGGAGAATGTTGGATAAGCTTCAACATTCCAAGAAAAGGAAGTTATCCTTAAAGGAACTAGGATAACTAAAGGTATTAGTATTAGGGAAAAGGAAATTCCTTATTCAATGTGTAATAGGATAGAAAAGGAAATCTAGCTCCTATATATATGATCATCAACTTGTGATGAACATAAGAGAGACAATAGCTTGTGTTTAGTTTTTGAGAAGTTTTCTAAGCATTATTAAAGGAAGGATTCTTTATTGAGCTATTGTATACAAAGGCTAAAACTCGGTTGAACACTTACGTGATATAGTCACTTTAATATCTACAACCTTTCCGACAATCTAGCGGCTCTGCAAAACGACATGGAAGTGCTCAAGGCAAAGCCAGATGATGTGCAAGGACGTGTAAACAGACAAGGTTTACAAGGCATCGTCAAAGGCTTGCTCAAGTCCATGTCCTCGCCATCGAGAATCAATTCACTGATCTAGTTAGAACTAGTAGCGTTGAGCTTCAAAGGTTATATTTTTGTGGATTCTGTTCCAAAAACATGAAAATGAGTTATCGTTATGGCAAAAGAGTTGTCTGGATATTGAAAAAAGTCGAGAACGTCGGTTCTCAAGGAGAGTTTGATGCGGTGACTAAGGAAGTTGATCATGTAACTGAGGTTGAAGAAATGCCTATTCAACTCACAATTGTTGGTCAGGAGACATTGCTTAAAAGGGTATGGGACCGTCTCATGGAAGATGGAGTTGGGATCATGGGTTTGTATGGTATGAATGGAGATGGCAAAACCACTCTTACCAAACAGATCAACAATAAGTTTTCTAACACAAGGGGCAACTTTGATGTTGTGATATGGGTTGTGGTGTCTAAAAGTTTAGACATCCATAAGATTCAAGGAGACAGCCAAAAAAACTAGGCTTTTGGGGCCAGGAGTGGGACGAAAAAGCCGAAAACCATAAAGCCCTTGACAGTAACTCTATCGGCGATTGGAGTCCCTCATCCGAATAAAGAAAACGGATGCAAAGTAGTGTTCACCACTCGCTCTAGAGATGTGTGTGGACGCATGGAGGTTGATGACTCAATGGAAGTAAGTTGTCTAGATCCCGACAAAGCATGGGAGTTGTTCCAAAAGAAAGTTGGAGAAAACACATTGAAAATCCATGAAGACATTCCGGATCTCGCAAGACAAGTCGCTGGAAAATGTGCTGGCCTACCATTGGCACTTAACGTTATCCGCGAAACTAAGTCATGCAAAACTACAGTACAAGAATGGCGGCGTGCAATCCACGTTCTGACATTATCGGCCGCAGATTTTTCAGGCATGGAAGATGAAATCCTTCCGATTCTGAAGTTTAGCTATGATAGTTTAAATGGGGAGGTGGTGAAGTCATGTTTTCTTTATTGCTCTCTCTTTCGTGAAGATGATTTTATAGAGAAAGAGAAACTGGTAGACTATTGGTACTCTTGTCCGTGAGGGATTCATAGATGAAAGTGAAGGTAGAGAAAGCGCAGTTAACCAAGTTTACGAGATACTTGGTACTCTTGTCCGTGCATGTTTATTGTTGGAAGGAGAATCATACCAAGGATCATGTGTGAGTATGCATGATGTGGTCCGTGAGATGGCTATATGGATAGCATCTGATCTTGGGAAGCATAAAGAGAGATGTATTGTGCAAGCCGGTGTTGGGTTACGCAAAGTACCAAAAGTCAAGAATTGGAGATATGTGACAAAGATGTCATTGATGCTTAACAATATTAAAAGGATAGGTGGCAGCTCATAATGCGCTCAACTTAACATTCTATTCCTTCAGCGAAACCGATCTTTGGTACATATTTCGGATGAATTCTTCAATTATATTCCAATGCTAGTTGTCTTGGATCTATCATATAATCAAGATCTCTCTGAGTTGCCGAAGCAGATTTCAATGTTGATATCCTTGCGTTATCTTAATTTATCAAATACAGACGTGAAGCAATTGCAAGTTGATTTACAAGAGTTAAAAAAAGCTAATTTATTTGAATTTGGAAAACACATCGTTGCTTGAGCACATTTCAGGGATATCGAATCTGTCGAGTTTGAGGACACTACGACTAGAAGGATCCAGAACAACGCTAGATATGAGCTTACTGAAGGAGATGGAACTTCTGGAATATCTAGAAGTTTCAACCATTGAGATCGGGTCAGGGATGGTTTGGGAGAAATTGTTAAGCTCTCACATGCTGGTAAGATGTATTCAGCAGGTAGGCTTCCAAACCTTGAAGATTCAGTGAGAGTATTGACTTTGCCAATGACTTGTGATCTTCGTAGCCTCAGAAAAAGCTGCAAGTGTTACAGGAGGACAGGCAAGTAATATCAATCCTTTTCAAAAACTAAGAAACCTCTACTTTTCTGATTTACCTATGTTGAAGAGCATCTACTGGGGTCCTCTGTCTTTTCCATGTCTAGACCAAATCTGGATAGGAGTTTGTCCGAAGCTGAGAAAGCTTACATTGGAATCTAAAAGTGTCGTAAGTGATCAAGGACTAATCATAAGATACAAAGAGGAAGAATGGATGAAAGATGTTGAATGGGAAGACGAAGCCACTCAACTCCGTTTCTTGCCGCTCTGCAAGCTGCAAAGTTAGGCTCCAACTTGATAGCCATTCGTTTGATTTAATAGTCACAACGATTCGATGAACGGTTGAGTTGTTGTAACGTGTACTGTCGCATTAACACCAATAAGTACAAGTTCTTGCAATTCAAGCAGCGGTTAGCTACAGCCATCAGACCTCTTCTTCTTCTTCTTTTCTTTTTTATTTTTATTTTTTCCCATCAGACCTCTTCATTCGCTTCAAATCATGAAATTACGACGAAAGAGGGTTTTTCATTTCTATTTTTTTATTTTTTTTGAATGAATGTGAAAGTATTGTTTAATCAAAAACTGTTTTGTACAATGAATGTTACATGTATTGTTTAAAGCAGATTATTTGATAGAGAACAGAGAATGCAAGAGCTCCCTTAAGTCAACGGCGACAATGTTTTTCATTTCACAAAGAGAAATATTTCTGATCTCAAAGATAAAGTCAACGACAAAAATGGCTACTGTAGTGACCTGAAAGTCTCGTCCCTTCAAGCGGTCTCGGTGGCGATCAATCATTAGAATTTAGAAACAGTGGTCTAAACTGAGAAGAAGAGATGCGTTGCATAGTAGCAGTGGATTTGAGGCAGAGGCTAAACCCTAGGCTTGAGAAAGAGTGTCTCGGGCATGTGGTCTATAACGCAATAGCTACAACCACTGTGGGAGAGTTGCAGGATCATGACCTAGCGTGGTTTGCTTTGCAAATAAGTAAAATGTTGACAGATCGTTGACGAATGAAGACTAAAGAACTTATGCAGAGGATTGGGTTGGACAGTTATCGACATTTTACGTTAATTGAGGGAAATTAATTTAATTTGCCAACTTTTTTGTTTTCTCAAATCTTCCTTAATTATGTGTTTAAAAGTAAAAGTTCTTTCTTTTTTTTATGCTTTATGTTTCCATTTTGATTTTTTCAAAAATTCCAATTCTGATGGCTAAAACATATCATCTCTTTTTTTGTTTTGAAAAAGAAAAAACATATCATCTCTTTTGGTAGATAACTTGCTGTGACTATTGATTTTGGCTGGACCCTTTATAAGTTGCGAGACTGTTTGAGGGAAAAAATATTAGGTATTTAGGGTTTGTTTGTGTGGTTGTCTTTGACTTGAGCATGAAGCATCGATCTTGTTCGATTTGAGGACCACAAGTGGGTAGCTTCTCGAGAATTCTTTTTCCTTCCCGGTAACGATTTGAAAGAATTATTTGTTTTAGTTTATGTCAGATTTGACATTCTCTATCACTTCCATTGCTCCAGGCAACTCTAAATGAGCTTTTCAAAAACATGGAACACGAGTACTGAATTTTAAGGACTGGCGGGAGCGCCAAAGGGATATTTCTGAACTCGGAAGCATTGATTTATGCGACAAGAACATGAAATGGAATCCGAAGGAGTACCGAAGTTTTTTGCAGACAGATTGGTGGGAGCGCCAAACACTAGAGCTTTCAGAACTCGAAAGCATCAATTTGCAAGACATGGATTGGCGAGAGGGCCGAACGAAGCTGGTTTCAAAATTCAAAAGCAATTTACGTGACGATCAAATCATGGAATACGAAGAAATAAAGAAGCGTGTAGACTTCATAAACATTTATGATCTCGATATGGACGGCGAAAACATGGAATCCAAAGGAGTTCCAATTTAGAAGGTGTTAGTTTCTTACATATTTCGATCTAAACGTAAAAGGAATTGAAAAGTTTCTGAACATGTTGGAGGAGAAATATTGAGATGGGTTAGGTTAATGTCTAGTAGGCCCAATATGACTTAGCTATATATATATATATGTATATTGTCAATGTTAATAGTCAACAAGTTCTATGAGCGAACCAAACTTGACTGTCATAATGTGTGACGCTATTCTTGCTGGACTTCTCTCAAGCCGCAGTTTGTTCGCATAATGTTTGTGACGCTACTTTTGATCTGTTTTGGCGATTTCCCATTCATAAGTCAAAGTTTCTTTTCTTTGAGCCTAGTTTTATCTCGAAGTTATGGGTTCTTGGATGAGGTCGCTTCGAAGTGGTTTCTATTCTCTGGTTCTTGTCAATTCCGTTCTCTTTTGTTAGTGTTGTTGCTAGTTAAGCTTGTTCTAAGTCTATTGCCATGTCATCCGATTTTCTGGTGGTGCCGGTGATTTGGATATGTTCGAAACTTATGTTTGTTGGTACAACTACTACATCTACAGGTTCTCTGGAAAGTCGTGGAAGCGTTTTAGATCAGTGGTTCAGCCTAGTGATGAGGGTCCTCAGCAACTTGATTTAGTTCGTGAACTTTATTTATTTTCTCTTGTTTCCTCGTTTGGGCTATATTGGCTTCCTTATTTGGGCTTTTGGCTCTGGACGGGTTTATCGTTTATACCCGTGCCGGCTCTGTGTGTATTTCTAGGATTTGAAATATGAATATAATCGAAACCATATGACA
This sequence comes from Arabis hirsuta, assembly GCA_964056655.1. NCBI lineage: Eukaryota > Viridiplantae > Streptophyta > Magnoliopsida > Brassicales > Brassicaceae > Arabis > Arabis hirsuta. The sequence goes on along the minus strand of OZ053308.1, from coordinate 9,529,972 downwards.
AAAAAAAAGATAGACGGCAAGTTATTCCGCACGCACTTTGGCAAGAAAGGACCAAAGGGAATGGCTCTAGCTACGCTGCGTAGGTCAGAGCGATTATTATTTAGTGATGATTATCGCTCCTTATTGAGACCAAAGTAGTATAAGAATCTCATGATAATGTATAGACGTAGAGGTTAAAAACAAGACCTTCGTCGTTTGTGGAACTTAGCTACGAATGACATGAACTTGCTTGACGTGAAAAGGTATTCTCACACGATTTTTGCGTTTTTGATAAAATAAGATATCGAAGGGGCACACGAGGTTCTTTAAGGGGTTCTTGAAGGGTGGGATAATGGAATATTTCATGTCGAGATCAGAGATCTTCTGGCTTTTCGTTACCACAGAAAACGTGTGATGGAAGAAGCAGAGTTGTATTAAGTCAAAGGCTCAAAATGCAGAAGAAAACGTCTTGGGCCACAACAAACAACAGCCCACAAAGGAAATCACCAAAAGCCCAACACGAAAGCTACAGCCTTCGTCTTCATTAGAAAGTGACAAAACAGAGGCTAACGGTAAAGCAGAGGAAGTCGCGAAGAAGCCACCTTTGCCAGCTCTACATCGTACGGCCGATCAAGTCAAGGTCTTCAACAGATTTGAATTGCTAGAGGACGTAGGCTGCGATGCTGACAAGTGTCAGAGACAATAGAGAAAAACCCTAAGCTAAATCGATGTATAAATACTCCAAAGTGAGCTTTGTAATCGGAAGCGAAAAATGAATCAGTAAATGAACTTTGGTTAAGCTACAAAGCTGAGTCTTGAGTTCATCCTACATGGTATCAGAGCCATGGAGGCTATTTCAGATTCCTTTGCTAACTCAAACCTTACGATATCTCAGGTTGTCAATCTTAAACTTAATGAGAAAAATTATCTACTTTGGAAAACTCAACTTGAGTCATTCCTTTCTAGCCAAATGCTACTGGGTTTTGTGACTGGCGACACACCCAAGCCCCCACCAACAGTCCCTGTTCGCACTGGAGAAATAGTTTCTGAAGCCAGTAATCCAGAGTTTGTGAAGTGGGTACGCTCGGATCAGTTGGTGAAAGCTTGGATCTTTGGGTCTTTCTCTGAAAATGCTCTTCGCTGTGTCTATGGTCTTTCCACTGCTCATGAGGTATGGCTTGCTCTTGCTAAAAAGTATAATAGAATCTCTCCTACTAGAAGACTTGAACTACAAAGAAGAATTCAATTTATTACTAAGCAGAACAAGAGTATGTCCACTTATCTGTCTGAGATTAAAGATCTCTATGACTAGTTAGATTCTATAGGCGTTCCTATGTCTGAAAATGAGAAGATTTATGGAGTCTTGAATGGTCTTGGGAGAGATTATGAGTCCATATGCATTGTTATTGAAAATTTCTTGGAAGTTTATCCTGACTTATGTCTCGATGATGTTGAGAACAAACTCATTGGGTTTGAGGACAAGCTTCAAGCTTATGAAATCTCTACGGGTGTTTCTCCACATCAAGCGTTTTACACTAGTAGAGGAGGTTACTCTAACAGAGGCAGCTTTCGTGGTCGTGGCTCATACACTACTAGAGGGCGTGGTTTCCATCAACAAGTCTCTCAGAGCTCATCTCAGTCTAGCTCATCTGATGGGGATCCCAGACCGGTTTGTCAAATCTATGGTAAGATTGGTCACCAGGCTCTAAAATGTTGGCATCGATTCGATAAAGGATATAAAGATGATGGTTTCCCTCAAGCCATGACTGCTATGCGGATTATGGATGTCACCGACTCCTCAGGCCATGAATGGTATCCTGATACAGGTGCTTCAGCTTATGTGACGAGCTCCTCCGCAAATCTGCAACATTCTCAACCCTATCATGGATCCGATTCTGTGATGATCGGTGATGGGAATTTTCTGCCAATAACCCATATTGGCTCCTCCAGCATTGCTTCTTCATCAGGTACTCTTCCTCTCAAAGAGGTCTTTGTTTGTCCTGACATTGCAAAGTCTCTTTTGTCAGTTTTTAAGCTCACCAAGGACTATACATGTACTTTTGAATTTGATTGTGATGCTATGCGTATCCTTGATAAGGCAACAAAAAAGCTGTTGGTTCTGGGAAACACCAATAATGGACTCTACAGCTTGGAGGATAACAAGTTCCACGTCTACTACTCGTCTAGGCAACAAAGTACCAGCGATGAAGTCTGGCATAGGAGACTTGGGCACCCAAATCCTCAAGTACTGCAGTTATTGTCCTCAAGAAAAGCTATTTCGATCAATAAGCTTACCAAGAAGACATCTTGTCAACTTGGAAAAAGTTCACGATTACCATTTTCTACTTCTGTTTTTGTTGCTTCTAGACCTTTAGAGAGGATTCACTGTGATTTGTGGGGTCCTTCTCCAGTGAAATCAGTGCAAGGTTTTCAGTATTATGCTGTGTTTATAGACAACTTTTCGAGATACTCTTGGTTGTTTCCCTTGAAGAATAAATCAGACTTCTATTCTGTATTTGTCATCTTTCAATCCTTGGTCGAGAACCAGTTACAACAGAAAATTGGAATGTTTCAGAGTGATGGTGGAGGTGAGTTTGTTAATCATAAACTTATTTCTCATTTTCAAAACAGAGGAATCAAGCATTTGATCTCATGCCCTCACACCCCTTAACAAAACGGCTTGGCTGAAAGGAAACATAGGCATATCATTGAACTTGGATTGTCTATATTGTTTCAAGGGTCTATGCCGCAACAGCATTGGGTCAAAGCGTTCTACACTGCTAACTTTCTGAGCAATCTCTTGCCCACTAAGTCCCTTCACAGCAGTCCTCATGAACTACTTTGTGGCAAAGCTCCTGATTATTCTTCACTGCGGGTGTTCGGTTGTGCCTGCTATCCTACTTTGAGGGATTATTCTCAGAACAAACTTGATCCACGTTCACTTCAATGTGTTTTTCTCGGCTACAATGAAAAATATAAAGGATATCGATGTCTTCTTCCATCAACAGGACGGGTCTACATTAGTCGCCATGTCCTTTTTGATGAAAGCAGTTTTCCTTTTGCTTCTGTTTACCGAAGCTTTCATTCGTCTGGTCAAACACCTCTCATGGAGGCTTGGTTACGAGGTCTTCCTGCTGAGCTCACTGTAATTACTCCTGATTAGTCCTCTATACAATCTCAAGAACTGATATCTTCGAATTCATGTACACCTTCAAGAGCAACTTCTGCCCCATCTAACTCCGATATATCTTCTCCTGGTTCCGGTCTTCATACTCCTTCCAATTTCCAGCAACAATCCTCAGGTAACTCTTCTGCCTCAAGTCTCGGCTCTGTGTCATTGGACAATACCTCTTCTGTTGGAAGTTCTGTGTGTACAGTTGGTGTGAATCCAGACCCTATTGGCACCAGCTCTCCATCATAATCTGGTACTCATCACGATGCTGACAATGACCATCATATGGTTACACGCTTAAAGGCTGGAATCATTAAGCCCAATCCTAGATATGCTCTTCTCAGTCACAAAGTGACTTACCCTGAACCAAAAACAGTCACACTAGCGCTCAAAGACCCCGGCTGGACAGCAGCAATGAATGAGGAAATGGCCAATTGTGCAGAAACTGAAACATGGTCCTTAGTTCCTTATAATCCAAACATGAATGTCCTAGGCAGTATGTGGGGTTTTCGCACGAAACTTAATGCAGATGGCTCTCTGGATAAGCTTCGAGCTCGCATTGTTGCCAAAGGGTTTAACCAGGAGGAGGGCATTGATTACTTAGAAACCTATAGTCCAGTTGTGAGATCGGCTACGGTTCGGTCTGTTTTGCACACAGCAACTGTTATGAACTGGGAAATCAAACAAATGGATGTCAAGAATGCGTTTCTTCATGGGGAGCTCACTGAAACGGTCTATATGGCTCAACTAGACGGTTTTGTTGACAAAGCTCATCCGAATCATGTTTGTTTACTTCACAAAGCAATTTATGGATAAAACAGTCTCCAAGGGCATGGTATAACAAATTCAGCACTTATTTGTTGGAATTTGGTTTCATTTGCAGCATGAAAGATCCCTCTTTGTTCGTCTACACAAAAGGATCTAATGTCATCATGTTACTGCTTTATGTGGATGATATGCTTATCACTGGTAATAATTTCGAAGTTCTTCAGATTCTGTTTAAGGAACTAGCTAAGCATTTTCGGATGAAGGATCTTGGTCAGTTACATTATTTCCTTGGTATTCAAGCACATTTTCGTTCAACTGGGTTGTTTCTATCTCAAGAGAAATACGCAGAAGACATCTTAACTGTAGCAGGAATGAGAGACTGTGCTCCTATGTCCACTCCTCTTCCTACTCAACCGGATAGGGTCCCTGGACAAGACCAAGTTTTTGAGAATCCTACATATTTCAGGAGTCTTGCTGGTAAGTTGCAATATTTGACCTTGACCCGCCTTGATCTGCAGTTTGCTGTTAACTTCATCTGTCAAAGAATGCATAAGCCCTCTGTTGCGGATCATACCTTGCTGAAACGCATTCTCCGATATGTTAAAGGAACAATTACTATGGGTATCTCTTTTAGCAACGACACTGATTTCACTCTAAGAGGCTATAGTGACAGTGATTGGGCGGGTTGCAAAGTCACTCGACGCTCAACCAGAGGTTTTTGCACTTTCCTGGGCAGTAATCTAATCTCGTGGTCTTCGAAGAAACAAGATACTGTTTCACGTAGCTCAACTGAAGCAGAGTATCGGACATTGTCCGAAACAGCCACTGAGATGACGTGGTTGTGTATTCTCCTCGGCGAAATGGGTGTTCCTCTATCTACTACACCTGAATTATATGGAGACAACCTCTCCTCTGTTTGTCTCACTGCAAATCCGGCATTCCACAAGCGAACAAAGCATTTTGAATTGGATTATCACTATGTGCAGGAACGGGTTGCTTTGGGCGTTCTGGAGGTGAAACATATTCCGTCGCATCTTCAGCTTGCAGACATCTTCACGAAACCGCTTCCCCAAGCTGCGTTCTCTGAATTGAGATACAAACTTGGTGTTCATGAACCACTCACACCAAGTTTGAGGGGGAATATTAAGTCAAAGGCTCAAAATGCAGAAGGAAACGTCTTGGGCCACAACAAACAACAGTCCACAAAGGAAATCACCAAAAGCCCAACACGAAAGCTATAGCCTTCGTCTTAATCAGAAAGTGACAAAACAGAGGCTAACGGTAAAGCAGAGGAAGTTGCGAAGAAGCCACCTTTGCCAGCTACATCGTAAGGCCTGTCAAGTCAAGGTCTTCAACAGATTTGAATTGCTAGAGGACATGGGCTGCGATGCTGACAAGTGTCAGAGACAATAGAGAGAAACCCTAAGCTAAATCGATGTATAAATACTCCAAAGTGAGCTTTGTAATCAGAAGCGAAAAATGAATCAATAAATGAACTTTGGTTAAGCTACAAAGCTGAGTCTTGAGTTCATCTTACAAGTTGATGGTGGACGACATGCTTGAAGATCATAATGAAGAGAAGGAGAAGGATACGTCAGACAAAACGGCTGGGATCCAAAGAAGAATCTTTTTTTGTCTGCGTACGCATGTGTTTCAGTATGTGGAAGGTCGGAGAGACATTGCGAGTACCGTTGATGTTTTAAGATTGTTGGCGACGCGAGAGCCTCAAGATGGTAGTAACGACCGATTGAGTGGGAAGATGGTGGAGGCAATGATAGAAGGAGGATACTTTGGTGAACAAGAGTGACTCACGATATTCATCATATTGAAGATTTGCAATAACAATAGGTACTATATATAAACAAAGACCACATGCTTTGAATGTGCAGAAGCAGAATCTTCAATACTATTGGGGTTCAAAGTTGAAACATTGTCCAATATCATTTTGCATGCATGGGGTCGAACTTGGTATTACAAAGTTTTTCATCAATCCTCCTCTCTTGACGAAAAAATGGCAGATGTGAAAGTGATTTCTTCGAGCATTTTAATCAAATTAATATACACACTATTCAAAAACTACCCCCACTTCTAATAAAAACTTAAAACTACCCTTTCAGCCAACTAAAATCTTAAATATACCATATTTCCTAACAAACCCAAAGTTTAAAGCAATCAAAACCTTTCAATAAACAATAGTCTAGTAGACAGCAATAATTCACATTGTCCAATATCACTGTATATGGTGCATCGGGTAAAGCTTTAACGTCTTAAAGATATGTCTATAAAATGATAGAGTTTCGTATTACAAGTTTTTCATCAATCTTCTCTTGACGAGAAAATGGCAAATGTGAAAGTGATTTCTTCGACCATTGTTCAACCCCGTAACATCGATCAATGGGCAAAGATCCATCTCACTTTAGCCTTCTTTACCTCGACTACCCTCAAAGAGGTGTTCTCTTCCCCAACCCCGACCCGGAAACCCATTTCATCTCTTGGCTAAAGACCTCTCTTTCAAGTGCTCTAGAGATCTACTATCCTTTTGCCGGTCATCTTGTCAAAGTGAACAATCATGAAGACAACACGGTGTCGTTTTACATCGAGTGCAAGGATGGCTTAGGTGCCAAATTCGTCCATGCCATAGCCGAATCTGTCTCGGTAAGCGATCGTCTTCAACCTAATGGCTCTGTTCCTGACTTTTTCAAGTGTTTCTTCCCCGTGAACGATGTCAAGAGCATAGACGGTCTCTCGAAGCCCTTGCTTGCTATACAAGTCACCGAGATGAAAATGGAGTCTTCATTAGTTTTTATTACAACCACATGGAGCTTCCATTTGGAACTTCTTCCACACTTGGTCAAAGATTTGCTCTAATGGTTCTTGCTCGGATCATAAGCCTCTTGTTCTCAAAGGATGGTTCCTCGACGGGATCGACTACCCGATTCATATTCCGGTTTAAGAGACGGATACGTCACCACCACCACCAATCCGTGAACTTTCTTCCATAGCCTTTACGAAAGAGAGAGTTTTTCACTTCTCTAAGAAGAATATTTCAGATCTTCAAGCTAAAGCTAACCGCGAGATTAGCTCAAGTGACAAGAAAATCTCAACTTTTCAAGCGGTTTTGGGACATCTATGGCGATCAATCGCCAAACACAGTCGTCTAAACCGAGAAGAAGAGAACCAGTGCAGAGTAACAGCAGACTATAGGCAGAGGCTAAACCCTCAGCTTGAGAAAGAGTGTTTCGGGAATGTGGTCCACCTCGGCATAGCCACAGCCACTGTCGGAGACCTGCTGGATCGTGGCGTGGGATGGGCCGCTTTGCAAATAAGTAACATGGTCAAGTCTTTAACCAATGAAGACTATAGAAATTTTACAGAGAAATGGGTTAAAATGTAAAAATCCCAAAATTTGGTTTTGGAAATAGACCGGTTAGTGATTTTGTGGCCGTCACAAGCTCACCTTGGTTCCAAGTGTATGATAATGACTTCGGTTGGGGTAAACCGATTGCAGCTCGGTCTGGACCAAGCAATAGTATGAGTGGCAAACTCGCTCTTTTTAGGGGTAGAAGAAGGAAGTACAGCAAAACCTCTATAAATTAATAATTTTGGAATTTGAAAAATTTATTAATTTAGAGAAATATTAATTAATCGATAAATTAATAATTATTAATTTATAGAGATATTTTGTTCAATCTCTAATCTACTAAAAAATCTTTTATTTAAAACTAAAAATTGTCTTTAAAGTTCATATTCTGCTAAAATAATTTTCAATTTAAATTTCTAAAATGTTTTGCTTTTTTCATATTTCATATCTTATCAATTTTCCATTTCTTTCACCTTTTCTTGTATTTTTTTTATATGTACGACCACTTTATGTATTTGTTTCAATCTTCTTTTTAGATTTTTAACTAATCATTCTTTTTCATCATTATTTCTAACACCAAATTTAATAATGGTTTTCCATCTAAAAGGTGTTTCAAAATCAACAATGACAGATCAAATACGTAAAGAGTTATGTGAGTATAAAAGAGATCATACGTCATGCACCCAGAAAGATTTGCAAACATGGCTTGAAGAAAAGTTTCATCTCAAAATTAGTCAAGCTACAATCTCAAACACACTCAAATGATCAGCTGATTATCTTTCTACCAATCTGGAAACAAGAGGAGATATCAAGAGACACAAACCAGCAAAATTTCCAGACATAGAGAAGGTTGTTTATGAGTGGTTTCTCCAATACCAAGATCGTGTGAATATGAGTGGAGAGCTAATTTTGACAAAGGCAAAAGAAACAATGAAAATTGTGTACCTTCAACAAGATTCGGAGCACCAATTTTCTCTAGGATGGCTTGAAAAATTCAAGTTACGACATGGCATCAAATCATACCGTCATTTTGGAGAGAGTGGTTCGGTTGATGTACAAGACATGGAGACAAAACTCGTAGCTATAAGAGAAAAAATAAATAAATTTCCTATGAAAGATGTTTTTAATATGGATGAAACGGGTTTTTTTACAGGTTACAAGCTGACCATTCTCTTGCTACGAAACAACTTGAAGGAAAAAAGCAAGACAAAGAAAGATTAACCGTTGTTATTTGCTGTAATGGGGATGGATCTGAAAAAATTCCTCTATGGATTATTGGAAAGTATGCAAAGCCACGTTGTTTCAAGAATGTCAACATGAGTAGTTTGAATTGTCACTATCGTGCCAACAAAAGAGCTTGGATGACAAATGTGATTTTTGAAGAATATATCTGTTGGTTTGATACGAGAATGCATGGAAGAAGAGTTTTGTTTGTGGTCGATAATTGTCCAACTCATCCAAAGAATATTGAAGGACTACAAGATTTTGAGTTGTACTTCTTGCCACCTAATATGACATAAAAAATTCAACCTTGTGTTGCTCGAATAATAAGAGCTTTTAAGATACATTATCATAGGAGATTTTACCATGAGATTTTAGAAGGCTATGAGGTGGGACAATCTGATCCAAGTAAAATCAACGTTTTGGATGCTATCAATTTTGCAGTCTCTGCTTGGACAATTAATGTTCATCAAGAGACAATAGCTAATTATTTTCGACACTGCAAAATTCGTTCAGGGGATGATGTATCAAGGAATTTAGAAGATGAATCAAACGTTACTCAAGAACTTGAAGCTGTGATTAATAATCTCAGTTATCGGAATAGAATGGATATCAATAGCTTACTCGACTATCCGGGTGAAAACAATGCTTGCTCAGAAGTTCAGATTTTAGAAGAAATTGCAGCTACTATCTTTAATGTTGATGATGAAGTTGAAGAGAAGATTGCATAACCATTGGAACTTGTTACGCGTAAGGAAGCAATTATCGTTTCTAAAACTCTTCACAAATTTTGGATGCAAGTCGAGAGGACAATACTAGTAGTTGTTGATGCAATAAGAAAAATTAGAAATGAGCTTCAACGTGATTCCAACTTTAAGAAAAAGCAAACAACATTGGAGTCATATTTTATTAAGTTATCTTAAATATGTATGCATAAGATTTATAATTATTAATTTATGATATTATTGGGACCATATTTTTACATAGAAGTTTCAAAAAAATTATTATCTTATTATCTTATCAAATTTCGTAAATTTTTACATTGACCCGATTTGGAACCGAAAAAATTTATTAATTTATGGTGATTATTAATTTATAGAGGTTTTACTGTATTGATATTCATGCAACCTTATGGTCTGACGTAGTAATAAACCTACTCAATGATGTTGAATTTTTGGATGCATGATTTGATTCGTTGAGAAATAAACGAATGTTTGCATTAATGTTTTTCGATGTCAATGATGTTGTAATAGTACGCAATGGTTTTTCATATATTTTTTAAAAGTATCTATTATGGGGCCTATTGAAAACAAGAGCAACACCAATAGTGAGATACTTGAAAGGAGTATTTAATTAAATATAATATTAATTTTTTTGAATTAATTTATTTTGTGTAATTAAATTTAAGTCACAAAAATATTGAATCATTTATATGATGATATTTGTCACATAGATCTCTCAAAACAATTCGAAAATTTCTCATTTAAGAAATTTATCTTATTCTCTCTCTCTTACTTTTGTCTATTTTTATTCATTTTTTATTGCAAAAAACATAATTAGAAACTTCCAAGATGGTGTAAAACCAGAAATTGGTATTAGAAAATCTTTTCATCTTCTTTGAAGATATGGCTTTGGTTTTATTTCATGTGGTTATCAATAATTCATGTAATTCATTTTGGTATTACTAAGGGGTTTCGTTTGCTTAGTCAAATGGATCATCTAGATGAAGATGAGAATTTATTTTCGGTTAGTGTAAAAATGAGCAACATTCAGATAATGTTTAAAATTTGGTCAAAATTATCAAAATCATTTGGACGAACCAATTTGGATCATTTCAATGGAAATGGTCTAGCTGAAAAATGGCAAATGGTGAATATATCCCAAGCTAAACCAAAAAAAATATTGTTTTAACGTCGAACCAATTTTTTTTACAAATTGTTTTCGTCAAACCGTAAATCAAAATTTTGGCAAGAAAATTGCAAAATTCCGTTTCTCAACTAAAACAAACAAAAATCGTGCAATTGTGGTTTTCCGCCAAAACCGCAAAATTACATAATTGCATTTTCTTGCCAAAACCGTAAAATTGCAGAATTGTGTTTTTTGCCAAAACCATAAAAACGTAAAATTGTGTTTTCCCACCAAAACTGTAAAATCAAAGATTTTGGCGAGAAAATTGCGAAATTGTGTTTTCTCGTCAAAACCGCAAAATTGAAGAATTGTGTTTTTTGCCAAAACTGTAAAATCATGATTTTGAAGAGAAAATTGCGGAATTGCGTTTTTCCGCCATATTTTTTTGCCAAACCTGTAAGATAATGTTAGTCTTATTATTAGACTACCATATTTCGATTTGAGTTTTTACTTTTAGAAAAGCAAGTTTTTATGTTTTCCATTATAATTAAAAAAAAAAGTCTTTTGATAAAACCTTTAATTAAGGTTTTTATTTTGGTTCTTTTTAATTATAAAATAATGTTTTGATTTCCATATAGAAAAATATATCTTTCAAGAATATCTAAATCTATAAATGTCAAAAATAATAATTTAAAAATTATTTAGTTGTAAATATATTTTGATGAAGAATTTAAATTAATATAATTAAAATTAGGGGGAATTGTAAAAATGCCACTTTCAATTACAGTTTTACAAGTGTATCACATGCATATGGTCATTTGCAAATCTGCCACTTTTTCATAGGAAGAAGACAAAAATGTCAATTTGTCTCTTTTTCTCATTCTCTTTTTTTGCTAAAAAGCAAAACAAATTTTTTTTCCTTCTCTTTCTCTTTTTTCTCGGTAAAATAAAAAACATTTCTTTTTTTTTTCTCTCTCTCAAGCTCTTATTAATAGAGAAAATGGTAGTGATTGCGTTGAAGAAGAAAAAAACATATCTAGATATGAATCTCTCTCTCTAAAATAAAAAACAGATATAAATTTTTTCTCTCTTTCTCTTTCACTCATATAGATCCAAATCTAGATCGGATTTTGTCATTTTGTTGCATATATAGTTTTATTTGATTTGTGTTGCAGATCTGAGTTTTTTATTTGATTACAAATCTAAAGGTTTTCATTCAATTTGGGTTACAAATCTCAGTTTTTCATTCGATTTTGGTTACATATCTAAAAAAAATTTCATTTGTCGATCTGGGTTTGATTTCAATCTAGGTTTATTTTGTTTTTGATGTTATTCTGACTGATCTAAAGTTTTGACCTTTTTTACTAAACTTTTTAAACAGTTTATAAACTTTTTAAACCGTTTATAAGAATATGTATAAAGAGTTTATAAGCTGTTTCAAAAGTTTATAAGGTTTTTAAAGCTATTTGTGAGACAGTTTCAAATGTTGTTTAATACTTCATTTGTAAGGCTTTTAAAACATTTATAATGTTTCTAAGGTTTTCAAATGTTTTAAAATATTTTTGTAAGACTGTTTAAATTTTTTATAAGATTTTAAAATGTTTTAAAAAAGTTTTGACGTTTTTTATAAACTTTTTAAATAGTTTATAACTATTTAAAAAGTTTTTAAGAATATGTATGACATTTTAAAATGTTTTATATGGTAAATAAAAATACTAAACCCTACCCCCAAACACTATACTCTAAATGTAAAATAGTTAACCAAAACCAAAAAATTAAAAAGTGGTTGGTGTTTGCATCTGTGTTTTCTCTGATAAGATTCTTCTTCTTCTTAAATCCACCAGATCTAGTCTGAGATCCTTTTTTTTTCTCAGATTCATGTTTTTCTTCAACAAAAACGACGAAATCAGAAACAGTGAGATTTGATCTCATGACAGCGAGATCTGGTTCATAGAGAGAGTTGAGATCTGATTTAGAGAGAGAGCTGAAATCTGGTTAAGAGGAAGAATAAATTCTCAGATATATATTCTTAACCAAATCCACCACCAGTTATGAAAAAATTAGGTTAAATGAGTCAAAGGTAAACTAAGAATATTGAAAATAAAAAGTGGCACGACTGCAAATTTTTTTGAAATGTGGTAGTTTTGAAAAGTGGCATATGAAAAGTGGCATATCTCAAAATTTCTCTTAAAAATATGATTAGATTAAAGCATGGACATTTTAGTCACTTTCTTATTAAAATCATCTAGATGGAGATGAAAATGGATAGAAATTAATCAAACAAACAAAAAGTTCATTCAAATGAATTATCCAAATGAACAATAAAACGGAATCGAACATTATTTAAAGTAAATATCATATGCATGATGTATAAATACCACCAACATAAAGTGAAAAAAAATCCTATGTGTCATTCAATGAGGATTTTAAGAGACATATCATTAAATTTAATCAATCAAAATATTGCAATTAAAATTATATACCATGGTGCAATTCTCTATATATTTTCATTAATTTAATAACAAAATCCAATTAATACATGTTTTACAAATTTAAGCCCAACTAAATGTATTATTTATGATTTACCATATCATCTATTTTTAGCTTATATCTCTATATATATTAACAAATTTTTTATAATTATATTTATAAAAATATTATCTATTGTGTATATATTTATTTAGATTAGTATACTATACATATATTTTTATTATGATGTATATATATTTATATATATTTTTTTTGATATACTATACATATATTTTTACATATATTCTTACATATATTTTAGTCTATTATACATATTTAATCATATTTACAAATATTTATACATTTTATTATTGAAAAACATATTTTTGTTTTGTTTTTATGTCTAACAAATTCATATACTGTAAATCTAAAATTTATTTGATTTATCGTATGATCTATAATATACACGAATAATGAAAATCAATTTAACACTTAAAAGATATTGAAATAAATGACATTTGCATATGTTTTAATCAATTTTACACATAAAATATTAAAACTCAGGGCTTGATCAAAAGTATTCAACTTTATGCATAATACATATAATTTTTTTTACGTTTATAGATATTAGAAATTATATATATATGTTTAAATATTAAAAAATTGTATTAATTAAAATCGATTAGTTAACCTATTTCATCTCACGTTTGGATTTTTGGATTTCAGTTAAAAGTTTGAAGCAATTAAAAGCACTTTAATAGATAGTGGTCTATTCAGACGTCAATAATTTTCCAATATCATCGTACAGTGCATGAGGTCAAGCTTTAAAGATAAGGCTACGAGTTTTCTTTCATGTGGTTATCAATGATTTAGTTTGGTATTACAAAGATATGACAGATGTGAAAGTGATTTCTTCGAGCATTGTTCAACCCGCTAACATCGATCAATCGGGTCGGGCAAAGATCCATCTCACTCCATCTGATCTTCACCTTCTTTATTTCGATTACCCTCAAAGGGGTCTTCTCTTCCCCAAACCATACCTAGAAACACGTTTCATCTCTCGGTTAAAGACTTCTCTTTCTACTGCTATAGAGATCTACTATCCGTTGGCCGGTCGTCTTGTTAAAGTGAACAATCTAGAAGACAATACGGTGTCGTTTTACATCGACTTTGACGACGCCTTAGACCATCTACATTGGTCATATAGATGGAAGTGTCTTAACAATAAAATATTATATAATTAATAATATAATAATCTATAATATTTTCAAGTGTCTTTAAAATGTTTTGAAAGTGTCTAAAGTGTCTCTACAAAGACATTTTCTTTCAAAGTGTCTAATAGTTTTTTTCCTCTTTTATTAGTTTAATATTTAAAGACTCTCCCATCATTTTTTACCAATATAGATGCTCTTAGTGATAGTTATGTTATATATTCTGTTTCGATATTTTAGGAATCTGTGGATATTGTTTGTATTGTCCCATGATTTACGGGATCCCTCTTGATCCTATGTATCATTCTAGGCTATAAAGCCATGTAATCGGTCTTGTGAATAGATGAGGAATTCATTAAGCTTTCATGGTATCAGAGACAAAGTTCTGATTCTCCTTCATCTCCCTTTCTTTTTCTCTCCTTTCTGCTTCTTCTTTCCTTCAAATTCGCCATCAATGGCTGCTGCACATGCCCCGATTGAACGCTGTTTTGGTGTGACCAACATCAAAAATCAGATCCCTGTCCTCCTTGATGAGAACGAGCACAACTATGATGCTTGGAGAGAGCTTCTTCTCATGCACTGTATGGCCTACGATGTCTCTAGCCATCTCGACGGCACCGTCCAGCCTGCAAATGCCAACGACGATGCTTGGCTCAAACGAGATGGTCTCATAAAGCTTTGGCTTTATAGCACCATGGCTCAGAACCTGTTTCGCTCTTCCTTTCAGCCAGGCGGAACTGCTCGTGATCTATGGTTGCGAGTCGAAAATCAATTCCGGAACAACAAAGAGGCGCGTGCTATCTAGCTCGACAACGAGCTCCGTACGCTGGAGATAGGAGATCTCAGCGTCGGTGACTACTGCCAGAAGATGAAATCCACGGCGGCATTTCTCTCCAATGTTGGTAATCCTGTCAATGATCGCACACTCGTTATGTACATCATCAATGGTCTTAACGAGAAGTTTGACAACATCATTAACGTGATCAAACACAAAGAACCATTCCCTTCATTCGATTCTGCAAAATCAATGCTTGAATGGGAAGAGAAGCGTCTCAAGAAAGCCCATCGTGCCACTGCCTCTCACAACGACACGGCTTCTTCCTCCACAGCCCTTACTGCCTCTTCGTCGCAGCAAAATCGATCCTCCTATCGTGGTCGCACTGGTGGCAATCAGCGAGGAAATCGTCGCGGTGGCCGTGGAAATATTCACAGAGGCAGAGGCAACTACCCCTCCAACGGGCACCCTTGGGGACCGTCGCAATATTGGCCACCGCCGCCTCCATATTGGATGCAATCTTACCAAGGCTGGCAGCAAGCTCCTCGATCATCTCCAGCTCCTCCGCAACAAGCTCACCTTGTTGAATTCAATCCGATGCAAGCATATACATCGGAAACGGTTGCTGTTCCGTCTGGTGCCGATTGGTTCATGGATTCTGGCTCGTCGTCTCATTTAGCCACCAACGAAGGTATGCTCAACTCTAATCTTAAATGTAACACCAAGCAAACTGTCATTGTGGGTAACGGTTCTTCCATTCCTGTCTCAACCATAGGATCCTCTTCCATTAGAACCAAAACCAAACCTCTTATTCTTGACAATGTTCTTGTCACTCCTAATATTGTTAAGAATTTGATCTCTGTTCGGAAATTCACTAAAGATCATTGGTGTTCAGTGGATTTTGACCCTTTTGGTTTCACTGTGAAGGACCTTCAAACTCGGAAAGCTCTGCTCCGATGTGAAAGCTCAAGTGACCTATACTCTCTTCCGGCCTCATTCAATAAAATGTCGGTTGTTTCCTCTGCTTTGCTAGCTTCCACTCCTGATCTTTGGCACAAAAGACTTTGCCACACCAACAACCTGTCTCTTAATTCCATTTTTCGTTCAAATCCTTCGTTATGTAAGAAGAAGCGTTCATCGCTTTCCTGTGAACCTTGCTTTCTAGGAAAATCAATAAAACTTCCTTTTATGGCTTCTCAATCCGTTGTTTCTCAACCATTTGAGATCATTCACTCCGATTTATGGACATCTCCGGTTATGAGTTTAAGTGGCATTCGCTACTATGTCTTATTTCTTGATCAATACACTCACTACTTATGGGTGTATCCTCTTCGACGGAAAAGTGAAGTTCTCTCCAAATTTCTTCATTTTTCTGCTTATGTCGAAAACCAAATCTCGACAAAGATCAAGAATATTCAATGCGATAATGGGGGCGAGTTTAACAACACTGAGTTTCACAAATATTGTGACTCTCAAGGGATTTCAATGAGATTCTCATGTCCCCATACATCGCAGCAAAACGGCCGTTCCGAGAGAATGATTCGAACCATCAACAATGCGGTTCGAACTCTCTTGCTACAGGCTCGTCTTGCCCCTTCATATTGGGTTGAAGCTCTTCATGCCGCCGTCCATGTCCTTAACATCACTCCTTCAAAAGCCATTCATAACCAAATACCCCACACTCTCCTCTTTCAAAGACAACCCACCTATGACCATCTTCGTGTCTTCGGTTGCTTATGCTTCCCAAACATAAACCATTCAGATCTACCAAAGCTTTCTCCTCGCTCAACACCATGCTTGTTCCTTGGCTATCCCTCTGAACATCGTGGATATCGCTGCTTGGATTTAAAAACAAACAAAATAATCATCTCTCGTCATGTATATTTTGATGAAGATAAGTTTCCAGCAGCTGCTCCTTCCATTCCTTCCGACCATTATCCCTTTTTAGACGTCTCGGATGACCCCTCGCCACTATTTCAGCCCATTCTTCAGGCTACTTTTCAAAATACTTCCCTTCCACCCGTACCTCCTAGAGTTCAGACTCGTACAACCCGACCTGATCCTTTGTTTCGAGCCCCTTCTTCAATTCAAACACGGTCTAAATCAGGAATAGTTAAGCCAAACAAAATCGTCTCCCTTCTCGCCAAAACCAAATCGCCCATTCCTAGAAGCCATATTCATGCCTTATCCGATCCTAACTGGTATCTCGCAATGACAGATGAACATGGTGCTATGATTAAGACTAAGACTTGGGATTTAGTACCTAGGCCTCCTAACGTCAATATCGTTCGATCAATATGGCTATTTAAGCATAAATTTGCTGCTGATGGGATTTTGGCTCGACATAAGGCTCGACTTGTAGCAAATGGCAAATCACAGGAAGAAGGTGTTGATTTCACAGAGACTTTCAGTCCCGTTGTAAAGCCCGTCACCATCCGAACGGTACTAAACGTTGGCGTTGCATTGAATTGGCCGATACATCAATTAGATGTCAAGAACGCTTTTCTTCAAGGCGATCTAGACGAGACCGTTTACATGCACCAGCCTCCTGGTTTTGTGGATAAGGATCGACCGGGTTTTGTCTGCAAACTCAATAAGGCCATAATTCAAAGTTTTCTTCATTTCTCAAACTAATGGGTTTTGTTCAAAGCAAAGCCGACTCTTCTCTCTTTATTTACAGGAACGGAAGAGACTGTGCCTATCTCCTCTTATACGTTGATGACATTCTCCTCACCGCCTCCACCACAAGTCTCCTCCGTCGCATAATCGATAAACTCAAGACAGAGTTTCCGATGACAGATTTGGGCAAGCTTCATCATTTCTTGGGCATCAAGGCAGACTTCAACGCTAAGGGACTCTTCTTGTCTCAAGCTGCTTATGCACAAGATATCATTGCTAGAGCCGGCATGACTGATTGTAAGCCACTCGCTACACCGGTCGATCTCAAATCCAAACTCTCCATACATGATGGTGACCCACTCAAGAATCCTACGTTTTATCGTCAATTAGCGGGAGCTCTACAATATCTTACATTGACCAGGCCGGACATCTCTTACGCCGTTCATCAAATCTGCCTCTATATGCACACACCACGCCTGCCTCATCTTCACGCTCTTAAGCGCATCATTCGCTACATCAAGGGCACGCTACACCATGGCATCCAAATGGTTCGCGGTCACCTTGATACTCTTCCAGCTTACTCCGATGCAGATTGGACTGGCTGCCCCGACACACGCAAGTCAACTTCGGGATATTGTGTCTTCCTTGGTCCAAATCTCATCTCATGGTCAGCTAAGCGACAACCGACCATTTCACGATCGAGTTCCGAAGCTGAATATAAGGGTGTTGCCAATGCTGTTGCCGAGCTCACATGGATCCGCAATTTGATGCTCGAGTTGCATCGTCCCATTCACAAAGCATCCATTGTTTACTGTGACAACATCGGGTCCGTTTACCTAGCTACTAACCCAGTCAAACATCAACGTACAAAGCACATTGAGCTTGACATCCACTTCGTACGTGACAAAGTCGCAATTGGAGAAGTCAAGGTTTTACATGTTCCATCTTCACTCCAATACGCTGATATATTCACCAAGGGTCTTCCCACGTCGCTCCACACTGAATTCTGTTCCAGCCTCACCGTGCTTCCGCCGATGTGACTGAGGGAGGGTGATAGTTATGTTATATATTCTGTTTCGATATTTTAGGAATCTGTGGATATTGTTTGTATTGTCCCATGATTTACGGGATCCCTCTTGATCCTATGTATCATTCTAGGCTATAAAGCCATGTAATCGGTCTTGTGAATAGATGAGGAATTCATTAAGCTTTCACTTAGGAGCCATGACGAATTTGTCTCGGTAAGAGATCTTCTTCAACCTGATGGTTCTGTTCCCGACTTTTTCAGGTGTTTTTCCCCCTCGAACGGCGTCAAGAATATCGATGGCGTCTCGAAGCCCTTGCTTGGTTTGCAAGTCACCGAGGTTAAAGACGGAGTCTTCATTAGTTTTGGTTACAATCACATGGTGGCCGATGGTGCTTCCGTTTGGAATTTCTTCCACACTTGGTCAAAGATTTGCTCTAATGGTTCTTGCCTGGATCATAAGCCTCTTGTTCTCAAAGGATGGTTCCTGGATGGGATCGACTACCCGATTCGTATTCCGGTTTCAGAGATGGAGATGCCACCACCAAGCCGCGAAATATCACCCGTGCCCACTACACAAGAGAGAGTCTTTCACTTCACAAAGAAGCATATTTCAGATCTCAAATCTAAAGCTAACTGCGAGATCAGCTCAAGTGAGCAGAAAATCTCGTCTCTTCAAGCAGTTTCGGCACATTTATGGCGATCAATTGCCAGACACAGTGGTCTAAACCGAGAAGAAGAGAGTCACTGTAGAGTAGCAGCGGACTTTAGGCAGAGGCTAAGCCCTCCATTTGAGAAAGAATGTTTTGGAAATGTAGCCCATCTCGGCGTAGCCACAGCCACGGTGGGAGAGCTGCTGGATCATGGTGTGGGATGGGCTGCTCTGCAAATAAGTAAAATGGTGAGGTCTCTAACCAATGAATACTATAGAACTTATGAAGAGAAATTGGTTAGAAATGTGAAGATCCCAAAATTCGGTGTTGGAAGTAGAATGGTTATTAGTAATTCTGTGGCTGTCACAAGCTCTCCCTGGTTCCAAGTGTATGATAACGACTTCGGTTGGGGTAAACCGGTCGCAGTTCGGTCAGGACCAAGCAGTGGTGTCGGTGGCAAACTCACCCTTTTTAGGGGGGTAGAAGAAAGAAGTATTGATGTTCATGCAACCTTATGGTCTAGTGTACTAATAAACCTACTCACTGATGTTGAATTTTTGGATGCATAATTTGATTGGTTGAGAAATAAAACAATCTAGTACGCAATAATTTTTACATTAATGATTTTTGGATGTCAATGATGTTTTAACCTACTACACAATAGTTTTTTATATAAAAAAATAGCATTTAGTCCTATTATATAAGATGTTTTAGAATTATTTTTTTGTTTTATTTTATTTGATTTTTTCAAATTTCTATAAAAAATTTAATGCATTATAACTATTTATATTATGCAATATTTTTTTTATTAGTTGATTAGGTTTTAATTAAATATTAAATGGTAATTTTAATGTAAAAAGATAAACAACAACAAAAACTTAAATAATTCTTAAACTCTGCGTTTTTAAGTAGAAAATCTTATATAATTGGACAGAGGAGGGAGTATCTATTATGGGCTGACTTAATATATCCTCTATATATTAATTGAGGAGACACTAAATGAAAAAATTATATGTGTCACTCAATAAAGATTTTAAAGGACACATCAAGAAAATTAATCAATCAAAACATTCTAATTAATTCTATATGCCATGTTGGAAATCTCTACATATTCACATTCATTTTTTACCTTGACCTTACAAATACATATACATATGTTACTAATAAAACATAAAGTTTTAACGATAAATCATTTACCGATGTTAATTACTTTATAAAAATTGTATTTATGTCCATTTGGATACCATATGTGATTGATCATAAAATTATTTTTTCATATCGTTTAATTGTATCTATATTACTCTAATTAAAGTTGTGCTTTTGTTGTAAACATACAACTTTACGAATCAAACATTAACGGTTGAATTTTGAATATCATCATTTTCATTTTTATTATTTTTTTGATTTTTTATTTAAGATGATTTACATACTAACGCGATATTTTTTGTGTTTGGTGATTTCAAATAAGTTTAAGAAAACCTAGAATCTCAAATGTATTCGATTTATATTAAAAAAGGCTTGCATTCAATTCAAATGTCATGCACATTAAATTTTGTAGGATAAAATATATTTATTTATATGAAAGATATACCATTTGATCTTTTATTTTAATTTCTCCTGTATATTATAGAAAATATGACTTTTTATTTTCAAATATTCTAATTCTATGTTTGATGGGAGAAAAATGTAGTTGCATAGTAAACGTGGAGAATAACAAAGCTTCTCTAAAGATATGGCTTTGATTCTTTCATGTGGCTATCAATAATTCATTTTGGTATTACAAAGTCTTTTCATCCATTTCCTTCTCTTGACAAAAAAAAATGGGAGATGTGACCGTGATTTCTTCAAGTATTATCCAACCCGGTAACATCGATCAATCAGGTCAGGCAAAGATCCATCTTACTCCATCTGATCTTAACATTCTCTATCTTGATTACACTCAAAGAGGTCTTCTCTTCCCCAAACCCGACCCGGAAACCCGTTTCATCTCTCGGTTAAAGTCCTCTCTTTCAACTGCTCTAGAGATCTACTTCCCTTTCGCTGGTCGTCTTGTGAAAGTGAACAACCACGAAGACAATACGGTGTCGTTTTATATCGACTGCGACGATGTCATAGGTGCCAAATTTGTCCACGCCATAGCCGAATCTGTGTCGGTAAGCAATTTTCTTCAACCTAGTGGCTCTGTTCCTGAATGTTTTGGGCTTTTCTTCCCCGGGAACGGTCTCAGAAACATCGATGGCCTCTCGGAGCCCTTGCTTGCTATACAAGTCACTGAGATGAAAGACGGAGTCTTCATTAGTTTTGGCTACAACCACTTGGTCGCTGATGGTGCTTCCATGTGGAAATTCATACAAGATTGGTCAAAGATTTGCTTGAATGGTCAACGGGAGAATCTTGATCAGCCTCTTGTCCTCAAAGGATGGTTCCTCGACAGGATCGATTTCCCGATCCATATTCCAGTTTCGGAGATAGAAACAGAGAAGGCGACAAGAGGTAAAAGGTCGACGAAAGAGAGAGTTTTTCATTTCACAAAGAGGAACATTTCAGATCTCAAAGCTAAAGTCAACGTCGAAATTGGCTCAAGTGACCTGAAAATCTCATCTCTTCAAGTGGTTTTGGGACATCTATGGCAAACAATCGCTAGACACGGTGGTTTAAACCGAGAAGAAGAGATGCATTGCATGCTAGCAGCGGATTTTAGGCAGAGGTTAAACCCTCCGCTCGAGAAAGAGTGTTTCGGAAATGTGGTCTATACCGTGATAGCTACAGCCACTGTGGGAGAGCTGCAAGATCGTGGCCTAGGGTCGGCTGTTTTGCGAGTAAGTAAAATGTTGAGATCGTTGACGAATGAAAATTATCGAACTTATGCAGAGGATTGGGTTAGAAATGGTAAGATCCCAAGAATTGATGTTCAAAGTAAAATGGGTGATAATTCTTTGATTGTCTCAAGCTCTCCTTGGTTCGAAGTGTATGATAATGATTTCGGGTGGGCTAAACCGATTGCTGTTCGAGCTGGACCAGCAAATGGTATTGGTGGCAAACTTGTTGTTTTTCGAGGGATCCAAGAAGGAAGTATCGATGTTCATGCGATATTGAGCCTATCGTTATGGTCCGATGTATTAGCTAGTGAACTTGTTAGATGATGTTGTATATATGGAAAATGTAACAACTACATGATTTATTGGTAAATCAATCAGTTTATAAAGCCAACGCTACTTGGTTCCACAAACTGGTTCAGACTCAACAGTTTCAATGGGACAAACATAAGATGAATCTTGCTTGTCTCGGTTAGAAGGCATTTTGTGACAGTATGTCCATACTTTATTGATGAAAATTGGATTCTCTACTATCAAATTCATCTTATGGGTCACATATTCCATAAGATATCGTTGTAAGGTGATACGAACACCGAGCTGTTGGTCAAACCGAGACGTGACGATCCGACCGATGCAAGAAACCAAACCAAAACTAAATCTTGTTCTCATTGTTTTGTTTTTACTTTGCAAATAAGTCGCCACTCCTCTGCCTCCTAGAAACAAAAACAAGGAGCATCTCTCATGTATCCCTTATACTTCATTATGCTTTGTGTTTTGTAGGGGTTGAAACTCCATCTTCATATTATAAATAGAAAACCAAAACGAAAAGAAAGAGATAAATTTGCCTAAGCTAAAGTTTGTTTTAATGTTCTTGTTACCTTTGATTGGGACCTTCATCAGAAGGTTTGATGACTAATTACATGAGATAGTTAATTAGTTACAATCATGGAATGACTATGTCTATAAATTAAGATCGTGAAACCTATAATGGGGCTCCTAAACCCCAATGAGCCTATTATCTCTTTTTGAGGGAACCATGCCTCGTCACAAGACAAACTGATTAAGCAAAGAATTAGAGCAACCAAACTTTTGATGTTTTTAAAAGCCACATTTTAAAGTAATGATAATGGATATATATTTAGGGCAAAAAAATTGTGTTTTACTGGGAGCAAAAAAAAAAATTTGTGTTTTACTAACATGTATTCAATGAATATAAAAAGTGCTATAATTTTTTTTTTATCAAACCATTAATTTTACTAGACTGGTTCTGAAAATAATTTCGTAGTGAGCTGAGATTAGCCGTCGTGTGGTGGTCTCGACCCTCTGTTAAAATTCTTTAACTTAAAACACCAACTTGGTTCTCTTTTTCTTTTTCCTTTTCTAAAACACTTGTTTGATGGATGGATTATGATCACATATGTATGTCTAACGAGCTATTAATTTCTCGAATATCGAAGGGATTACAAAAAGAATAACAAGGACAATGTAACGCTACAATGAATAGTTCATATTAACAAATTGATTACATATAAAGAATATAAATAAGAATCCTTGAATTTAGATCCAAACTAGGTTGTATAAAAAAAACCTAGCTTTTGTCAACAACTCTGTTTTCCCCCCTGTTTTTCTATCACTCCCATCACCGGACAGTGACCCAATTCTCGGTGACCGACCAATCAGGGGTCGTTTCACTAACCAAACTCTCAAATCTCTCTACCGGAGAATCCAACGGCTGATATTGTATCTCCAAATCCGATGATAAGATAGATTCCCAATCGGAGAATTCGAATGGGCATCTCGGCGACGTCGGTACATCTCCATCTTCCTTCACCGTCACATTGAAATCTTCTCGGTCGAAATCAACGGCTACGAATGAATGGTTTAAAAGCATCTCAGCCGTCCATCTTTTCTCAGGATCTTTAACAAAACACTTCGAGAGAAAATCTTTTCCTTCTTCCGACAACTCCACTGGAATCTCCGGTAACTCCTCGCCGACACCAATACGTATCAAAAGCGACATGAAGTTCGTACCTTCTTTAAAACTCCATGCCGTTTTGCCGCTAAACATTTCAACTACGGCGCATCCTAACGCCCACACGTCAGCAGCTGATCCGTACTCGTTATCGTTAACGGATTCCGGCGCCATATATAACGGTGTTCCTCGTATCTCCACGCCTTCTTTTGACGCCGTTAAATCTCCGTTTATCTTCCTCGCTAATCCGAAATCGGCTATCTTAACGGAGCCGTCGTCGAATAACAGAATATTCCCGAGTTTAATATCGCAGTGAACGAACCCGTTCGAGTGGATGTGACGTAATCCTCGTAGCACCGATTTTGTGTGGCGACGCACGGCAGATTCCGGTAAACCCTCGCCGTTTAATTTCTTTAGTTGAGTCGCTAAGCTTCCTCTCGAAGCGTACTCCAATAACAAATTATGTAACTTCTCGCCGTTCTCCACCGTTTGATCCTCTCCGTAACACCGTACGATCTCAGAGCAATCGCCGAGTGAATCTAACACCGATTTCTCGTTAGAAAGCGAGGCAGCGCCGTAAAAGTCCGCTGATTTGACGGCGATGAGAGACGGGAAGTCGTCGGAATCTTTAGTGTTTGTCGCTTTACTGACGGTGGAAAAAGTTCCGTGTCCGATTGTTTCTCCACGAATCCACTCCATTGAAACAGAGAATTGAGAAGAAAAAATATCTGATTTTTGATGGGTTTGTGAGATAATTGTGAAGAAAGGTTTCGTTTTTATAGATACGAGATTTGGATTAGGGTAAGGAAAAAAAAATCGTTTTTATTTTGGGATTCAAAATTGGAATATGATTTGAAGTCTTTAGGAAGATACAGAGCACGTAGCTCGTGACTGCTAATTTGTGCCTCTTGGTGCAACTTCCTCATTATGTAAAATTTCTGATATTTATTTCCAAGTTTTAATTTTTGGGATAATTATTAATTAATGCACGTGATGAGAGATGATATTATTGATATTTCCTAGTTGGGCTGCTAAAAATGAAATTAAATATAACAAAATATTTAATAGAATTCGGGAAATAACTATTGTCGCACGACTTTGGTTTTAGTTACGGATGTTTGAGATCGAAAATTTGATGGTCAAACTTTAATTAAAATCTTGACCGTAAATTAATTAACCAATCTACGAGGATCAATAGTAGTAGTAGTATTATTATCAGAAAATTGTTTCTTCTTTCAATGGCCGTTGATAGTATAAAATTATTAAAACTGCAAGTTGGGTTTGTAATGTTTTTTTTCTCAATTCAAGCATCAAATTCTTCTCCATTTGATAACGTTTTCACATTTCTCCTCGTACTTTCGCCTTTCTTTCTCAAAAGCGAGAGAAAATTATTGATATGCGATATTTTCTTGTAAGTTGTAACCATTAGTTACGTAGGTATTTATATATTGATGGCTTTGTATAGTTTTTTTATGTAAAATCAGTTTCAAATTAATAAGTAAAAATAGATGTTAATTAAAAATAAATAAATCAAAAAGGTGGTGGTCTAGCGGTAACATAAGAAAGTTGGTTCCTTTGTGCTTGATGTATTGCGTTTTTAACCCATTCTAACATGTATTTTCAGAGTTTTATCGAGTCTTTTCTTTGTTTTTAGAGTCTTTTCAAGTCGAAATACGTTTGGAACAAGTATAAGGCAAAATGGAGTAAGAAATCGAAGAAGAAGAATAAAGGAGCATGAAAGCAGACCAGATCGATCGATCTGCTCTTGGATCGATCGATCCGATTATGTTCAAAGTTCTGGAAGACCGGCGGATCGACCAAATTACTCGGATTGAAGATTTGATGGACGGATCGATTGATCCACTCGTTAAAACGAAAAAAGAAAGAAAAATCAGATTTCCTGATTTTACTTAGTTTTTGCAAGAGATTTCGACCAACACGGGATTTGACCTATTTATTCGACTTTTGAGCCATTGTTTAGGCTACTCTTTTTTTTTTATCATCAGGCTTTGAGGTTTTGCATTTGTAAGCACCAGGGAGACGAATCTCTGACTCTACGATTATTGAGAAGATTTCTGAACCCTATTGGATTTCTATTTTATTAATCATGAGTTTTTCTTCATCTTCTTGTTGTTTCTTCATCTCCATGTTTGAGTAGATCCATAGTTAGGTTTTAGGATTTCAAGGGATTTCATGAATCGATGAATTAGACATAGATAGGGAGTTATATTTGTCTTCATCTATCATTGTTCTTATTGCTTGAATTAGATTGATCACCTAGTTCTTGATATTAGGATGTTTAATGCACCAAAAGTGTTCGATTAAATGTCTGAAGGAACGTAGATGAGCAAATTGTCCCTAGCCAACGAAAGCTGATGCTAAGGCGATTTGTGAACATATCAAACCTGCTCGTTAATGTTTGTCTAGAATTCTAAGTTCAAATGACAGTTTAGAATCTTAGGTTGCTAGATAAAGTGATTAATACCATAACAGTGGATTGGTTAAACATTTATGTTTGAGTTCGAGATTGCGCTGAATTGTTCCCTGAATGATTGTCTAGTTCATGATTTCTGATTTCCTGCGAATGTCCCTAAAGCCTGACGTTTTCAATCCATAAGTTTACATCATTTATTTGTCGTTCATATTTTATTTTGCAAACAACTATTATTTTTATCATATTAGCTTAATTTCATTCTCATACTTTCATAGTGTAGCACTTGGTCTCTGTGGATTCGATCCCTTTGATACTACTTCGTTGTTGTGCACTTGCAGTAGTATGATAGGGTTAAAACCTGTGTTATCAAGTTTTTGGCGCCGTTGCCGGGGACCATAGCGTTACCTTTGAATTCCAGTTTAAAGTTTAGTCTAAGAAGTTATTAACGAGTTCTATTTTGTTCTTTTGGGTGTTTCAGGTGTATGCAAAGAAGAAGTAAGGGCTTTGATAACCTTCTCTACTTTGAGAACCTGACACTTGCAAGAATCAAACGAACGAACAGAGCGAAAGCAAAGTCGAAACAAGTCAACATGGTTGATTCAGACAATGAACACAATGCACCGATGGCTGCAGGGGTTACAAGGGCTGAGTTTGATAGAATGCAGGAACAGATGCAAGAACAGTTGAGACAGTTGCAGCAGGTTCAGCCTGGGATTGGCGATGCAAACATGCCTCACACGTTCTATCAGAACCGATCTGCTATATGTCCGCCTCCTCTCGTCAGGAACGACTATCAGTTGCACCCTCAGCTAATTGGATTGGTGAAAATTTACACTTTCCATGGGTTGCCTGCTGAGATCCCAATGGATCACATAGAGAACTTTGAGGATATTTGCAGTACTACCAAGGCAAATGGAGTCTCTGAGGACTGGATCAAATGCAAGTTGTTCCCTTTCTCTTTGGCAGACAAGGCATCGAGATGTGTCAAGTCTCTACCTCCTGGATCTCTAACAACTTGGGATCAATGCAGAGCTGCATTTTTAGATCATTTCTACACCAAATCCAAGAGTACTTCTCTGAAGAACAGGATTGTTTCTTTCCAGCAGTTTTCTAGAGAGTCATTCCTGTGAGACTTATGAGAGGTTTAAGGAATATCGGAGAAAGTGTCATCACCATGAGTATTCAGAAAGACGGCTTATTAGCATCTTTTATGATGGAGTTGACAGATAATCTAAGAACCAACTCAATGCTACAAGCAGTGGAAACTTCATGACTCGAGGGGAGCAAGCACCATCTGAGCTGATCGAGAACCTAGCTGCAAGTTCTGTTAATTGCCCTTCTGAGTATGACAGGTCGAAGCGAGTCAGTAGCAGTGAGTCTTAGAAGTACGATGAGCTGAATGAGAAGTACAATCAGTTGTTGAAGCAGAATCAGAGGAGTGTACAATTTTGTGAACATGAAGCAGAACCAATTGTCTACCAAGAGTACACTGAAGAAGGGACTAATGAGCAGCAGGAAGTCAACTATGTGAATGGACAGGGTTTCGTACAAAACAAGGGTTTCTACCAGAATTACGGAAACAACCCAAATCTGTCCAACAGGAGCACAAACGTTGAAAATCCCTAAGGTCAAGTCTATCCACAACAAGTGGTCACTTAGGGAAAGGAAAAAACGTACGTGCAAAAGGCGGGCGTTTCTGGTTCTCAAGGATTTTCAGGGCAGTCTGGCGTACAAAATCCGGGTTTCCAGAAAAAATTTTCACAGGGTTTTCAGAAACAGTTCGTGCAAAATCCGGGTCAGAACGGATTTCAGGGTGGATTTCAGTAGAAACAGCCATTCAACAATTTCCAAGCTCCTGTGAGCTCTGCAACCAACTCTCAAGATGAACTCAAGGTTCTTATGCAGCAACTTCTACAGAATCAGCAAAAGTCTTCTAACAAGATCAATGTGAAGCTATCGAATATTACCATACATCCCTAGGATTCCATACCCTCAAAGATTGAAATATGAGATTGATGAAAAGAAGCTGGCTGAGTTTAATAAAATGGTGAGTGAGCTTCCTCCTGATATCTCCTTTGAAGAGGCATTTAGAGTTGATCCTACATATCGCGAGTTTTCCAAGGATACTAAGAAGAGTCTCACAATAGTCAAGACTCTATTTGCTGAAGCAAGGAATACATCATCTCCAATGAAGCAGTTGCCAAAGCTAGAAGACCTTGAGAAGTTTGTTGTTCCATGCTCCATTGCAGGAGTTGAATTTAAAGAATCTCTCTGCGACTATGGGTCTTCTATCAATCTCATGTCTAAGGCTATTGTAGAGAAGCTTGGGATTACTACTATGAGAACTGCTCATATATCTCTCAAGTTTGCAGACTCTTCCACCAAGGTTTCACATGGTACTATTCATGATTTACAGGTTCAAGTAGGAAATTACCTTGATCCTACTGATTTTCAAGTGGTGGAGATGAGCAAAGATCCAGGTATACCTTTGATTCTTGGAAGACTGTTTCTGGCGACAGTGGGTGCAGTTGTAGATTTGCCTAATAGAAGAGTCTCATTCTCTAATATTGACAAGCAGGTCTTCTACAAAGCTATATCCACTAATGAAGTAGCCAAACTTGCATCCTGTGTTACTGTTATCAATGGAAATAAGCTGCAAATGATAACAAAGAGAGATTTTAATGATAAGAGTGAGGTCAAGGAAGTCTTAGATGGAGACCCTCTTATTAGAACAAGGAAGACCAGTCAAAGGAGCAGAGTAAAAGAGAAGGTGACGAGCCAAAGAATCAAGGGCGATTCTCATATGATTTTAGTACCTCAGAGATATGTTGGTGACACGATTGAGTACAAAGTGAAGTCCAAAGGGATTTCGAAACCTTGCTCCAAGGTTAGAGCTATTCTCACATCTGAGATGAAAGAGAAAGGTGAAGAAGCTGTGAAAGCTATGTTGAGCAAGGTTCTGAAGCTGAAGTTTACTGATTGGAGAGCTTGTTTTCGAGAAAGTTCCCATGCTCATCTTCCTAACTGGCACATGAGGTCGTAGTCAAGCTAAAGACTTAAAACAAGGGCTTAGTGGGAGGCAACCCACTGGTAAGCGTATATAGTTCAACATTTTTTTTTCGTTTGTTTTGCTAACTTTTGTTTTTAGTTCTAAGTGTTTCAGGTTTTCAAAAAAAAAAAAACCGAGAGACAGATCGAAAGATCGATCGATCCAAACACTGAGATCAAAAACCAATTCATTGGGTCACCTCAGGATCAATCTGCTCACTCTGCCGCATCAGATCGATCGATCCTTTTTCCAGATCGATCGATCCATCATGCTGAATCAAAAGCCATTTCATCGGGTGACATCAGGATCGACCTGTCTACTCTGCCCCATTAGATCGATCGATCCTCCTAGCTGATCGATCGATCCGCAACCCATGTAAGTTTTCCGATTCAGTTTACTCGGTTTAAATCGGTTTAATTTCCTAAAATCAAACCGGATTTGCACAGTTTAAAATTGATAGAAATCTGATTTAAAGATCACAAACTCCTTCTTCTTTCTTCTTCATCGTGGTTTCGACAAATTTTTTTTTAAAAAAAAAAAATTCTTAAACACCCAACTCTTTCAATACTTCACGGATTTAAGCGATTTTTGGATGCTTTCCACTCGGATTTTTCTCCTTATTCTGATTCTAGCAACGTCTCACTCGATCTGCAAATGTATGTGCCTCTAAACCCACTTTTTCAGTACGAAGTTCTTGACGAAATAGGTACAATTCAGGTTTGAATGGGTCGATTTAGGTAATTTTGTGGTTTGATATGCATTCCTAGAGTGAATTGATTTGAGCGTTGGAATTTAGAGCTTGCAAAATAATGGTAGATTCTGAAGGGAAAAAAATGGATTTACCATGTTTTGTTGCAACTTTAGACATGATTGGAGAACATTGTACTTAATTGATGCATGTTATTGCTAGAAATTCATGTTCTCATGTTTATGTTGTGCAAAATCCTTTATTCTCTATGCTAGCGAATTTTTTTTTTATAAACATTGCTTTGTTTTAGTTTTGCAGGATATGGGTAAGTCGAAGGAACAAATTGGCCCTCACCGGCCAACCTCACAGACTTCACGACAACAAACAGAAAAAGGCTCAAGGGAAAAAAGGAAAAGGAGTCGCATCATCTTCGATTCCTACACATGATGAGATGGAGCATGATAAAGAAGGCCAGCATACTAGCGCTCCTTGGTCTCGCATTGAAGGTATAACTTTCCCTCCTTGTAGGACTGTTGAGGAGATTCCTCATACTCCTTTGAGTGCAGTGTAGAAGTTGTCGAGGTACTGTTTACGAATGCCTGGTCATGCATGGGATGAGTTTAACAGTTTATTCTACAATAGTTTGCGGCAAGTTTCTATGGTTCCTACCCTGTTTATATGTCCAAGGACATTGCAGAAAATGGGTATTGCAGAGGATGTTCGATCCATGTTGAGGAGGATGGGACTTGGGACATTGGCGTATAAGACGTATTCCCTGTATCCAGATTTGGTTCAATAATTTCTTGCCTTAGTGGAGCTTCGGTTCGAGGATATCGCTTTGCACCAAGCAGATGAGGGAACCCTCTCCTACCTTTCTAGTGGGATTTTATATGAGATTTCCATACCGGATTTGTGTGATCTTTATGGATTTGACAGGACAATTCTGAGCTGCAAATTTTTACTTTTCCTTTTGTCGATGAACATTGGGGCTTGATTGGTTCAGGACCTTTTTGCAGTGCAAATTCTCGTAAGGCGAAGCTGAGTTTAATCAGGAATCCTGTGATTTGGGTTCTCGCCAAGGTCCTTGGGTATTCCTTCAATGCGAAGGAGGAAACAGGTTCTCTAAGTGTAGCTGAGCTGATGATGATACATTATGAGCTTCCTTCGCCACACGACATCTATGGTAGAGAGGTTCTTTCAGAGCTTACCACGAATTTGGGAACGGTATTTGCTGCCATGTTAGTCACCAAGAAGTCTCGAGGTCTTAACACTTTGCAGAAGGCCAAGATAGAGGGTGTTGGTAGTCTTTTGACACCCATTTTCCAATTCCATGGGATTGACCTCACTTCTCCTCAGTGTGTGAGTAAGCTTGAATTTTACGATGAGAGGTTCCTCAGCAACAACAACATTTGTGATGCAGGGTTTAAGTATAAGTTCTATGATCGCTCGTTGATTCTCCGACGCTGCCAGCTTCCTCTCCCGGACTTTACACCTCCCACATCCAAGGACAACCTGGAGTTCTTTTGGATCCTCAGTTTTACCTTCCAGATCTGCCATCTGCCAGGCGTCGTGGTGGATCCTCAGGAGGACTTGTTTCACAGTTCAAGGAGGCGAGAGTACAAGACGATTTTGCTCCGCAAGTACCTGCTTCATTTGAGCCACTCGTCCTTGCTTATGATGGTCGGTATGATCTTCCCTCCTTTCCTCAAGATGGACCCGATTCAGCTCGTTGGCAGTGGATGGAGACTTCTCAGCGGGCTAAACATTCGATGTTGAAGATGATGTGGAACGCGCTATCCAGGCTCAGTTGCCCGCGCCCACCTTCTTGTTTTCGCGCTAGCACTGTAGAGACTCGGGGAGGAGACGATGCCACTAGAGCTGGTCCTAGTGTCGTTGGACACAGGACTTCCGATGAGGATGATGAGACTAGCAATGTATGCCTAGGTAGACGTCGGACAGCACTAGGAGATAGTCGCAACGCCAGCTCCGAGGACCATTGATTGCAGTATCTCTCTTTCCTTTATCTTTTCACATTTTCTTTTTATGTATTTTTGCATAAGTCGTATCCTTCTTCTGATTTATTTCACACCGGGTCAGTGTGAAGTAAGTCTGGGGGAGGGTATTTGCTGGGACTAACGCCATTTTTCTTTGTTTTGTTTCTCTTTAGTCATTTTGTTGTTTTTCTTGAGTCAGTCCAAGTTGTTTTATTGAGTCAAGAGTATTATAGTTAGGAAACAATGATGTAACATTTCTCTTTCTTTACTGACTATTTTATTTAAGTGACCATTGCTGCAGAATGAATTCAGATCAAACTAATGGAAAATCCAAAGGCCAACCAGTTAACTAGAGATGTCTCTTGTTTCCAGCAAGGACCACTAGGCTTGAGCTAATTGCATCCTCGTTGGAATGATTGGTGTCTATAGAGCTTGACTCTTCGTTCGTACTGGACAGATGCACCTTGTGTGAAAAAGTTATGGTACTTCTCTCCCTTATTCCAAGATTGAATAAAAGATGAAATGACTTTCACTGAGTAAGGGCTAGGAAAATTTCCAATGATCCCACTATTTACTCCATAGGGAAACGATCACACAAAAGTTGGAAGTGAGGCTAGAAAAATTTCCCGTGATGCCACTATTCGCCTACACCTTTGATGAATAACTCAAAAACAGCAGTCTGAGTCCCGTAGAACGGATTAAGAGGGCGAGCAGTCTCATGATTATGTCTCCTCACAAGAAACATAAAAGTGAGAAGCACTGTTTTTGAGTGAAAAAAAAAGAGAGAATAAGTCTGGGGGAGAGAAAGAGTACCAAAAGGTTGTATTGGTGATATGTCATGGTATTGTACGAGAATGAGTCTTGGCATCGAGTTATCAATGAGGCTAGCGATGATGGATAGTGGCCAATGTTGCAAAATCTTGGGATGAATTTGGAAGGTTGGAAATGTCTGCGGAGAAGTACATGGTGGTTCGATTTGATTTATCTTTGCAGCACTTGGATTACGAATTTAGTGGTCAATAAACGTTCCAAAAGAGAAGCTGAGTTTCCACGTTTCAAACCTCTTTCACGAGTTTAGTCTTCTGTTTTGCATGAGGGCAAACAAAAAGCTAAGTATGGAGGAGTTGATGTATTGCGTTTTTAACATATTCTAACATGTGTTTTCAGAGTTTTATCGAGTCTTTTCTTTGTTTTTATAGTCTTTTCAGGTCAAAATACATTTAGAACAAGTCTAAGATAAAATGGAGTAAGGAATCGAAGAAGAAGAGTAAAGGAGCATGAAAGTATGCCAGATCGATCGATCCGATTATGTTCAAAGTTCTGGAAGACCGGCGGAACGACCAAATTACTTGGATTGAAGATTTGATGGACGGATCGATCGATCCACTCGTTAAAACGAAAAAAGAAAGAAAAAAAATCAGATTTCCTGATTTTACTTGGTTTTTGCAAGAGATTTCGACCAACACAGGATTTGACCTATTTATTCGACTTTTGAGTCATTGTTTAGGCTACGCTTTATTTTTTTATCATTAGACTTTGAGGTTTTGCATTTGTAAGCACCAGGGAGACGAATCTCTGACTCTACGATTATTGAGAAGATTTCTGAACCCTATTAGATTTCTATTTTATTAATCAAGAGTTTTTCTTCATCTTCTTGTTGTTTCTTCATCTCCATGTCTGAATAGATCCATAGTTAGGTTTTAGGGTTTCAAGAGATTTCATGAAACGATGAATTAGACATAGATAGGGAGTTATATTTGTCTTCATCTATCGTTGTTCTTATTGCTTGAATTAGATTGATCACCTAGTTCCTGATGTTAGGATGTTTAATGCATCCAAAGTGTTCGATTAAATGTCTGAAAAACGTAGATGAGCAAATTGTCCTTAGACAACGAAAGCTGATGCTAAGGCGATTTGTGAACATATCAAACCTGCTCGTTAATGCTTGTCTAGAATTCTAAGTTCAAATGACAGTTTAGAATCTTAGGTTGCTAGATGAAGTGATTAATACCACGAGAGTAGTTTGGTTAAACATTTATGTTTGAGTTCGAGATTGCGCAGAATTGTTTTCTGAATGATTAAACATTTATGTTTGAGTTCGAGATTGCGCTGAATTATTCCCTGAATGATTGTCTGGTTCATGATTTCTGATTTTCTACGAATGTCCCTAAAGCCTGACGTTTTTAATCCATAAGTTTACATCATTTATTTGTCGTTCATATTTTATTTCGCAAACAACTATTATTTTTATCATACTAGCTTAATTTCATTCTCATACTTTCGTAGTGTAGCACTTGGTCTCTGTGGATTTGATCTCTTTTATACTACTTCGGTGCTGTGCACTTGCAGTAGTTTGATAGGGTTAAAACCTGTGTTATCAGTGCTCCGGGTTCAAATCTCATTTCGGACGAAAAGTTATTTTTAAATCGGAATACCAAAAAAGACTGACTCCAAGTACTCAGAAGATTATAAGTTAAAAGTTCGAAATTTTCAGGATTTATTAAAAAAAATAAAAAAATTGGCATGTTATCATAGCAGCGGCAATTTGCATGTCTAATAGATGAAAAAATGCTGAATACAACGAAGTTGTCACTTGTGAATTGTACTATAGTTTTTATTTTATTGTTTTTTACAAATTCCAATAGCAACTCAACAGATTTTGATGCTTCAATAGTATGACTTTATCCGACAACTCTTCCAATCATTATTCTTCTTGCTAATATTTTATTAGTCACAACTATACGATATGTCTTACTGTTATCGTTATAATATGCTTAATATAGAAGTTTTCACATCAACTTGCTTGGCCGGCCAAAGTTTGAGTTCGCAATTATGGGCATGATTGCATGCGAATCATAGATAGATAATAATACGTATTGTTTTCATATATATTTTCTTTGTAAGCC
This sequence comes from Arabis hirsuta, assembly GCA_964056655.1. Classification (NCBI taxonomy): domain Eukaryota; kingdom Viridiplantae; phylum Streptophyta; class Magnoliopsida; order Brassicales; family Brassicaceae; genus Arabis; species Arabis hirsuta. Next base: position 9,495,013 of record OZ053308.1, on the reverse strand, counting down.
ATTAGACAAACCGAACAGTGTAATAAAATTTACGTTTACATAAAATTTATTCCATCCATTTCACAAAAAATGTCATTTTAACTTAATTTCTATGTTACAAAAAGAGTGTCATTTTAGAAATTCAATGTATATTTTGACAAGATATTCCATTTTTTAACCTCAATCAAAATGATTAAATAACTTTAATGTATATTTTGACACTTTCTATATAAAATCAAGTCTCACGTTGGTTTTTTTTTTAATCCCAATTATATGAGTTTTATCATGCCAAGATACCAAGATGACTATTGACTCACTTAAAGAGAATACCAAAGGATGTACGAATGTAAAATTATTCTTTACAAATAAATGAGTATATATTCAAATAAATAATTATAATTATAGTTAGTTTAAGGATATAAAAGAATTTTAATTTTGTTTTTTAATTTGTATGAATATAATTAAAATGACACTCTTTTAGAAACAAAAAAAGTAGTTAATAACAACTTCTTAAGATGGTTCGAAATTCTAAACCGGATTATGTCATGCAAATATTCGAACACTGCGTATTTATCTATCCAATTTGTATTCAAAATGAGTGGAATGTACAAAATGAAAAAAACAATTTATTAAATGTATTAAAAATGCAGAACAATTTTCTAATGAATTCTTTTAAATGTATTAAAAATGCAGAACAATTTTCTAATGTATACGCTATTTTCGCCAGTTTCTAATGTTTTATGTTGTGCGACAATACAAATGGCTCATTGAATGCTTTTGACTCTTTTTCAAAAAATATAGAGGCGATAGAAGTAGATTTTGAACCCCATTATTGTGGTGATATGAGTTTTTACTACTCGATTAATCCTTCCAAAGTAAATATAACTGTCAAGTAGTTAACTCACCAAATAATCTAATAGACCGAAAACGTAATAGCACTTAGACTGACTAAATAAAAATAATTAAATAATTTCACTGTTTCCTTGAAAGCAATACCATTCCAAACCAGCAAAAATGTTGATCTAGCAAAAATGTTGATCTATCTATAAAACACTGACAACATATATAATCTGAAGGCACTCTTCTGATTTTAATAGGAGGTTGCAAGATTGTCATGAAATAAATTGCGGCGCATCTCTTACTCTACAATACTATGAAAAGTTGTATTAATTAATTAATGAATAAATTTTAGTATCCAAGAAACGGCGAAGGAAGTGCTTCAGAGTGAAGTTTTTTCTTTCTTTCTTTATTGTCGGAATCAGAGAGAAGTCTTTGATTCTTCACAGAGTAACAGACTTTTCGCAAGTTGCGGCTCTTAAGTTTTCAATTCATAAATTTTATAACAAATATATTATTATTAAAAACAAAAATCAGGATATTTTTTCAATATAATAGTAATAAGTATAGAAAAGATAACAGACATTAACGGAACCTGAGGATGACGAACGCACGAAACTCGAGAGACGTTCTTGTATATGAATATCCTTAGCCGTCACCGTCATGTTCGCATGTTCTGTCCACAAATCTTCCTTCTTCCATTTATTTATTTGTTTCTTAGATTTTCTTGCATATTTATATTATTCTTTAGTTTTTTGTTATTCTTCTGCAAATATCTTCCTCGATAATACATAATATTTGTTTTCTGTATAAATGGATAAAGACCTAGCGACTTGCGAGTTCTTTTTTCGGTACCATGAACCAATCACATACTACGAGTTTTCTTTTCTTTTCTTTTTTTCTTTCGGCTACTTTTATCGTAGTCTATACTTTTTTGCTATCTGTTTAAACTATTTCTGTTGTAACAAATAAGAAGATTACAATGATTCTTCTAATCTTCTGTATTCTACACAATATCGAGTCTTCAACCGTCGCTTGGTATTAACGCATGATATTGGTTGTTTCCAAGTCGTTTTTAAATTACATGTTGTTTGAAATAAACGGGTTCCTTACATTTTAAAATTTTAAAACTAGATAAATTTTCAATATTAATATCTACAAAACAAAAGACAAAGTAATACTATAAATTTGAAATTCGAAAAACTTATGTAAGTTTTCAATTTTGATCTCTCTTTGCTTAGCTACTTAATAAAACTCACTAGCACTAGACGTCTAGATATCAATGGAATATATATCAATCATTAGGACAAAAGATCATGCAGTAAGTAACACGTTTAGTTTTTAATGACTATGATAATGAAACATAAATTAAGTTTTAATAGATGTATATAATATATACGATATTAGCTAAAACTTGTTTTGTTCTGCCACAATTTCCTAAATTAAAATCTTTATTTCGGTATAGTGGACAAAGATTCAACTAGAACATTGCGTTTAAAGATAAATGATTTGAACTTTTTTGGATATGTTATAATAAGTAATAGTACCACTTGATTCCGAAGAAACGGTAAACCACAATGCCCATGCTTAGTCATTTATAAGAAAATACATAAATAAATAAGCAAATCAAGTTGACATCGGAAGTGGAATCGATTTTTCAAAGCTAATACATGGGGTCCCTTTAAAGATAAGCATAATTCAAGATTTCCGAATATTCCTTGGAGTATGGATTGTAGACTACTTAAAGAGGGGTTCTAAACTTTTTTTTAGGAAAAAAATAAATGAAAAACATATTTTAAGAATCGGTTTTGGAATCAAAACTTTAAGAACCTCCTCTAGAACTCCTACGTCAGTGTCTGAGTGGTTGATTTTTTGTTTCCACATTTTTTTTCGTTTTTCTCTCTCTTTTGTGATGATGATCTAAGAAGTATGGAATCGTCGGTTGAGTTGCGGTTCTCGCTCCGGAAGCGGAATCGGAAGCGCCATGGAATCGTACAATTCAACATTGGAAACGTCGAAGAGTGTTTACCAGAAGTGTTGACATTCACGGTGGCCGTAACTTCTTATATAAGAGGAGATGAAGAACATAATTATTCTATTGGACAATAGTTTTATTGGGCTTGTGAATATTACCTTTTTTTGGGTCCAACATAGTCATTTTATTAACAAAATCTTAAAACCCTAACTAATAAAGAAACAAAAGAGATATTAGATGATAATTAAAAAGTCTTCGTCAGTTTCTAGTTTTCTTCTTTGAAATCGTGAAGTTATGATTTTTGTCGACAATGAAGCTATGATTTTTGTTTTGGGTCTAACTATTTATTTATATGTAATGTAATATATGTGTTTTTATGAAATGTAGTATATTTATAAATTTTAAGAAAATAAATTATACCTAAAATAAAATAATTTCAAGTTTATTGTCTTTTTAATTTTTGAGAACCCCTTAGGGGTTCTTAATTAATGGAGGAGAAAAAGTTTGGAAAATTAGAATAGGGTTTTTAGTTTATTTTATTGTTATATTTATTAATTAAAAATTGTTAAAAACTTCTTAGGATTCTTATGTATAGAGGTGGTCTTATCCTTTTAAGCTTGGTTAGAAAAGAAACAATTTATTTAAAACGTCGTTATATTATTCCGAGAACATTATATATTTGGATTAGTAGATTACAAACTAGTTACGAAAAAAACATGCATGATGCATCCACTTCATTGACTGGGCATACAAATCAAGAATTAGGTCGTCTTAAGCCAAACCCATATTGGGCGGCCGAAACCAAATGCATGAACATCAATTTAAACATGTTTTTTTTTCTATTGTTAAAATTGACTCAAACCCATACCAAACTTAAAAAACATATTTTTGTTTTCTTTAAAGTGTCAAAGAAAAAGAAAGAAAAAACCGTCGCTTGACTATTTCACGCTAAGAAAACTAGTTTCAAAATTTATCTATCACACGAATAGCTGAAAACAATAATAGTGCACGTGAATAGTTTTAATCTCCTAATGGGCTTTGATATAACATAATAGTATCAAATATTGGACCAATATATTGTGGCCTGATAATATCTCAAAAGTATAAGAGGCCCGTTTTTTTTTAAAAACCTTCAAATCCATGCGACTCAGATCAAACTACAAACATCATGTATAAAAAGCCACCAGAAACTTACAGATGATCTTCAGAATTGGGCAAGATATTATCTTGATGTGAATTAAGTCAAATGACTTGTCCGTTGTAGAATCGTCGATGTAACAGTTTTCATCATTTGAAATAGAATAATAATAAATCTAGACGACTAATCAAAAAAGCCACCGTCCAATTACGAATTTACGATATCAAAGTATGTTGTATTATACAAGATCAGTGGCGTATCCAGAATTTTTGTTTACTGGGGGCATAATTTTATATAAAAATTAAATTGTTAATTTATTACAAAAATATATATTTTAGAAGATACATAAAATAATCTAACAATGTTTTATTGTAATTTGTAAATCATAACCTAAAATATTTCATCACTATTTTTTGCATAAATTTAGTAACTATATCAATCTTTTTAGGCACTTGCACCCATTTTGGCTCAAGTAGATCCGCCCTTGTACGAGATTCGGCTGGTTGGTTGGATGTGTGACGCTGAAACTACTGTAACGACTAAATTTCTTGAAGGCGAAGCTTCGATCGGAACTATTGCTAGCTATTCAAATGGCAAAAAAATCGTCAAATAAATAGGGAGAATGATTGCAAGGAGCTTCTAATGGAAATATTCAAGAAAATAATCAATTGCGAGCTTTCTTTGTAAGAAACAAGAGATGTGAAGTAGCGGAAAAGGTTTTGGCATTTGCATTATTTAACCATATCACTAACTACTGACTTTGATTTCCTCTTCATTTATCAATTTTCTGCTAATCCATTCATTGATTTAGACAAGAAAATAATGTTTTTTTTTATAAACTTTGAAAGTTCCGAACTTTTGCCTCATAATCTTTTCGGTATTCGAAATCTGCCTTTTGATATTCTGATTTAAAGAATAACCCTCCATACCAAAAGAATTTGAACCCGGAGCACAAAGAATCCAATACCCTTGTGTTACCACTAGGATACCACACTATTGATTGATACATCCTAACCCGGAGAACGCGACACGCAAACAAAAAGTTTATTCATGAGATCATGACATGTGTATTTGTTAATTTAGATTCTGACATGTGTGAATATTAACAAAGAAATTTTTTTAAAAATAAAAAATATATTTTAAACAAGGATTATGGACTAATCAAGAAAAAAGGAAAAAAAATCACTCTACTAAAATATAAAATATTTCTAATATTAACAAAAAAAATTAAAAAGAAAATAAGGAATATATTCTAAACAAGGATCATGAACTAATTAAGAAAAAAAAACCGTTATACTAAAATATGTAATATTTTTAAATTTTATATTACAAAATACATTTTTTTCATTACAAATTATCTAAATAATTAAAGACAAAAAGAAATATCATATTTATAAGTGTCATTTTGCTAATATAATAACGTGTATGAGATAAATATAATAAATTATCTATTTAATAAAATATAATAATAAAATAAATATTAAATATTTGTGAGTCATAATTTAGAATCTAATTATATTTCTCAAATTATAGGCGTTATAAATTTTGAAATCAAACCGCAATGCATTTTTATAACAGCATGACACGTAAGCAAAATTATAACTCACGAGATCGCGACATGTATTTGATATTGATCAGATGAAAATGTGTTAAAATTGAAAATTAATTAAGAAAAATAAAATTAAAAATGGCAAATAATTGTCAAGTTACTAATCAAATATAAAAATTTCTAATATTATCAATAATAATTAAGAAACAAAGTTTAAGATAAAATATAGAAATGACATAAGCCATAAAATAAAAAATAATATATATAAAATAAAAATCTCAATTAAAATAAAAAGAAGGAATATAAATTGGAAAAACAAAAGTTAGAAAGGTTATACAAACTTCAATTTAAAAGTTTTAAAATATACACAACCATGCAAAAATAAAATAAAAATAAAATCTATAAGAATACTTATTTTATCAATATAGAGCTACCGAATATCATAAAAAAATGGAAATTTTCGACCTATGATGGCATTGGTACTCTTCAAGTGTATATCTTGGAAATTATATAAGTTAAAAAATAATAATATTATATTTTTTTATTAAGTTAATATTGTATAGAGTTTAGCGAGTATAAATCTTTATGAGAAATAAAAAAATGACGTTAATAAAATACAATTATCAGTCATGTACTTATGAGATGCTTCACAACATTATTTATAGTTTTTATGAGGTTACTAATATAAAATTTACTTTTTTCTGATTTAACTATGTAATATTTTAATTATTTTTATTTCTATCACATAATCATAAGTATTCATAATGGGTTAAAATATATATTTTTCTGTTATTAAGAATATAATTTAAATTCCGATGATATATATTTTTAGATTTGCATGATATGTATTAGAACATGAAATTATTATATAAATTTATTTCTATTAGTTTTAGGATCCACGTTAAATAGTATTTTAAAATTTAACTGGTTACTAATGAAAATTTAAATATTTATTTTATTAATTTTTATAGTATTTACCTACGTATTAACGCGGATCCTATTTTAATGTACTATATAATTGTCTTTTCTTTATAGTGACTATTTGACCCCCTTTTTGTTATGTACAATTTATATATTTAATTTCAGATTATACATTAACGATGATAGTTTTTTTTTGGATAAATCGTGGGAGTTCCGAATTTTTGGCTCATAATTGCTTTGGTACCCGAAATAGCCTTTAGATATTTTTAGTTAAAGAATAACCATCCGTACTAAAGTGGATTTGAACCCAGGACAAAATGGTTTTTTTTTTGGTAACCAATATTAACGATAATGTTGAGTCTAGCTTTGCGGAAACTAACCAATGAGCATGCCCGTGCCTACTTAGGAAATATTGAGGCAATGGCCTTGGGGCCTTTTTTTTTTAATTGTCTAGATTTATGAATTACTAGGTGATTCTTCCGCGTACACGCGGATAAATTATTTATGTAGTTTTGGTTTTAATTTTAGTCTTTAAAAATGAGAAATATGTAGTTTATTTTTATTTTTATTATGAGACATTCTTAGAAATGTCACTTTTGAAGTGACACTTTTCAAAAATGTCACATTTTCAAAGTTTTTGCAAAAATACCACTTTTCAAAATTCTTTATTCATTATATTATTTATGAAATGACCCCAACCCGTAAATTTTAAAAAAAATTTCCTTCCGGATTATTATTATCACAAATAATAATCCTCAACGGGTCAACTACACAACTCCAGAATCAACAAACAATAACCAATAACAACATTCAATAAATCCATACTTTATTGAAACCCACTAAACCAATTCAATCCAACAATACCAAATTCAATAACACAAGTCAACAACCAACCCAACAAGTTTCAGAATCACTAGCAACTGTTGGCATCGGGTTGAGTATAATGAGATTGGACCCAGCAACTCGGGATCCCATTTCGGAAGAGCTCGCCCCGCGAGCTTACTACATTCGGGCCCTAGATTGGAGAGGTCCGCGAGGTCGGCGAGATTCATAACATGGGCCGTGATCTGATTATAGTTGGGCCCTAGATGAGAGAAGACAGCGAGGTGCGAGGTCCAGAAGATAGATAGTTGTTCCGACATTTAAATCTTGTAACGTTCGAGTCAAACAAGAGTTAAGAGACTTGAATTGGGTTGTAATGTAGGAACGCGATTCTCGCATCCTGTAAATGATATATATATGAAATAAGACTAGGGAGAAAGGGGGATCCGGAACTCTCTAGCAATATACGCAATAAACTTGTTTTTTCTTACTTAGCCATTTTTACATAACATCTTCCTCAAACCAACTAGATTATCTCGCAACCAGGAAACTCCATTACTGGTTCTTCCTAGGTTAACAAATCTTATCTAGTGACCTCGCTCTGATTACTTTTTGTCTCCGATTCTTTATCTTTTGGTGTGATCTGAATCGTACGAGATTCGTGACTCACATTTTGGCGCGGTCTAAGGGGACCGAAACTATTTAACCTGTACCAGAGCCTCGGATCACCATCCTCTTCCGCGATGTCAAACCAAGTTGACCAAGCTACCGTGTTGGCTGAGATTAAGACGATGTTTTCCGATCTGAAGTCTGCTTCGGATCTACAAAGGACTGCGAGCGATGCTCTCGTAGCTCGTTTCGACTCTCACGAGGAGAGAATCGAAACTCGGCTGACCAATTTAGCCACAGCACATACCGAATTGGAAACGCGCGTTAGCGCGTTGAGTGCACTGCAGAGTGGTAGAGACTCGCAGGTCGACCCATCTCGCCGGGCTGATACTTTGCTTATCAACGATCCTACCTCGATGGCTGGAGATGGAACTGAGACCGCGGATCCTAGATCCAGCAACCAGGTTTTAATTGGGATAAACCAAGAAACAGATCCTCGAGTAAGTTTGGGTCCTGTGGTCACCCCAGGAAACCCTCCTCCTCCCGTGTTTTAGGGTAGGGATGGTCAGCATAACAAAACTTGTGGCGGATCGGAAAGCGGTCAAGCCCACGGTCTCCATACTCCAAGTTCCGAAGGGCAATCTACCCTATCTGGAGGAGTACCGATTGTGCGAGGTGGATCCGAATTCGAGAGCCTGCGGAAGGATATCGATAGAACCAACGCAGAACTCCTGGCCGTAACTTCCAAAGTTCACAAAGTAACAAGCGCGGCTCCAGAGATAGTTCGTGTCATTGAGGAAACGGAGAGAACCCCGTTCACCTCAAGAATTGCTAACGCACGGATCCGGGATACTGGAAAGCTGAGGCTCCCACGTACGAAGGAAACTCGGATCCAAAGGCTTTTATGACCGCATTCCGCATTGCGGCAGCCCGTGCTCATTTCCACGAGGACGAGAAAGATGTGGGTTTTTGCCGACTTTTCGCTGAAAACCTCGAAGGCTCTGCCTTAGAGTGGTTTTCACGGATAGAGGAAGGGTCCATTGACAACTTCAATCAGCTATCAACGGCGTTCCTCAAGCATTATTCGATCTTCATGAATAAAGGAACATCCACCGTCGATCTTTGGAATCTATCGCAAGGAGCGAATGAACCTTTACGCAGCTTTATCGAGCGCTTCAAAAAAGTGAAAGCCAGGATAGCAGGGGTCGATGATCCCACCGCGCTACAAGCTTTGAAGAATGGTCTATGGCACGATTCGAAATTCCGTTTCGATCTGACGATCCATAAGGCGGAGACAATAGAAGATGCCCTTCATCGTTCCACGAACTGGATTGACACAGAGGAAGAAAAGGCTGTTCTAGATAAAAAGTTTAAACCTCATAAATCGGTTCAGGAGACATCTGCAAGTCCAAAAAAATTTGAAAAGAGAGATAACAAGGACTCTCGAAACCATGGTGGCGGGCACCACGCGTATGCCTTAACTCGCGATTCTGACAAAAAATGGCCAAGGACCATGGGTCGGGACGAGAATACATTTTGCGAAATTCACATATGCAAAGGGCATGCCACGCAAGATTGCTTTAAACTAAAGAAATTTCTCGCCGCAAAATTTGCGTCGGGAGAACTTACAAACGCTGGACTTGACATAGAAAGTTTGAAGCGAGAGTTAATTAGTGATGCTCAAAACGATCGCGGGGATGCTCCTTCCGCAAAGAGGGGGAGATCACAAGAAAAGGCAGATTCACCGAAACCAACTCAAAAGAAAAGAATTGATTTCATTATGGGTGGATCTAAGTTTTGTCGTGATACGGTAACGTCCATCAAAAAACACCAACGGAATGCCGAGTTCGGAAAGACACGTTTTGCACCTGATGAGACCGAGATGGAAGTATCCTTTTCCGAGAAGGATACAACGGGACTTAACCAACCTCACGATGATGCATTGGTTATCACACTCGACATTGGAGCAAATTGCGAGGTTTCGCGAATCCTTGTCGATACGGGAAGTTCTGTTGATTTAATATTTCTCGATACTCTGGTTTGGATGGGAATCAGCAAGTCAGAAGTTGAAGGAGGTCCAACCCCGTTAACCGGGTTTAACGGGATGACCGAGATGTCGGTTGGAACGATACGACTTCCAGTATCGGCGGCCGGGGTACTTAAGTTAGTCGATTTTACCGTAATAGATCGGCCAGCAACGTATAACGTGATTCTAGGAACTCCGTGGATTTACGCAATGAAGGCTGTTCCGTCAACATACCATCAATGTGTTAAGTTCCCGACCCCCAGCGGGGTCGGAGTGGTCCACGGAAGCCAAAAAGATTCGCGGATGTGCTATATGAGCGGATATAAGCTCAAGTTACAATAGCAATTAAAGAAACGTCAAGGTTCATCCCTGGTAGGAACGCTCCCCTGTTCTAACTTTCGAGATCAACAAGGGAGAGTGATGACCTCGCAGGAACCAAGTCATAAACCCAAAGGTCCGAGTTTGCACATTGAGCATGAAAAATGCGAAGACTCTATTCCAAAAATTGGTCCACCTAGTGATCAGATTATCCAGGTGTGCATTGATGAGGATAATCCAGATCGTTGCGTCGGCGTCGGATCTGACCTTAACGAGGAAATAAAACGCGAGCTTATTACTTTCTTGAAAGAAAACAAAAACTGTTTTGCTTGGTCGTCCGAGGACATGCCAGGCATCGGGACAGACGTTATATCACACGAACTGAACATAGATCCAACCGCGAGGCCGGTAAAACAGAAACGGCGCAAACTAGGACCTGAGAAATCCAAAGCCGTTAATGATGAAGTTGAACGATTACTCAAAAGCGGCTCTATTCGCGAAGTAAAGTATCCCGACTGGTTGGCTAACCCAGTAGTGGTGAAGAAGAAAAACGGAAAGTGGAGAGTTTGTGTCGATTTCACAGACTTGAACAAAGCATGTCCAAAAGATAGTTTTCCACTCCCACATATCGACCGACTCGTTGAGGCAACAGCGGGAAACGAGATATTGTCATTCATGGATGCATTTTCAGGATATAATCAAATAGGAATGAATCCCGATGACCAAGAAAAGACATCGTTCATCACGGATCGTGGAATCTATTGTTATAAAGTGATGCCCTTTGGGTTGAAAAATGCCGGAGCCACTTATCAAAGGTTGGTGAATAGGATGTTCTCGGAACAACTAGGAAAAACAATGGAAGTCTATATTGATGACATGTTGGTAAAGTCTACGATAGCCGAGGAACATGTATCCCATCTAAGAGACTATTTCCAACTTCTCAATAAGTTTGGAATGAAGTTAAACCCCACCAAATGTACATTTGTTGTGACCTCCGGAGAGTTTCTTGGATACTTGGTGACCAAAAGAGGCATTGAAGCAAATCCAAACCAGATCAAAGCACTATTAACCATGCCATCTCCCACGTCAACACGGGAAGTGCAGCGGTTAACCGGACGAATCGCCGCTTTAAATCGATTTATTTCACGGTCCACTGATAAATGTCTCCCGTTTTTCCAACTCCTCAAAGGAAATAAAAAATTTCATTGGGATGATAAGTGCGAGGAGGCTTTTAAACAGTTAAAACAATATCTGGCATCACCGCCGATCTTGTCAAAACCCATCCTAGGCGAGCCCTTGTTTCTCTACATTGCAGTATCACAAGGGGCAGTGAGCGGGGTCCTAGTCCGAGAAGACCGGAATGAACAAAAGCCTATTTTTTACATAAGCAAAAGTTTAACCGACCCAGAAACGCGATATTCCGCGATGGAGAAGTTAGCTCTCGCCGTAATCACTTCAGCTCGCAAGCTACGTCCTTATTTCCAGTCACATTCAGTCATCGTGATGACGAGTCAACCACTAAGGACTATTTTACATAGTCCAAGTCAGTCGGGTCGTTTAGTAAAGTGGGCGATCGAATTAAGTGAGTATGATATCGAGTATCGTATAAGGACGAGTGCAAAGTCACAAGTTCTCGCCGACTTTCTCGTAGAACTCACAGCCGAAAATTTTGGGAGCTCGCTCCCCGGAACTAAGTGAGCACTCTACGTAGATGGTTCCTCATCAAAGCAAGGTTCTGGAATCGGAATCCGCCTAATCTCTCCAACTGGGGAAGCAATCGAGCAATCTTTTAGAATGGTTTTTAACGCCTCAAATAACGAAGCCGAGTACGAGGCTTTGATCGCCGGGATGAGGTTAGCTTCCGGGATTGGAGTCAAAGAATTGTACGCTTTCACCGATTCCCAGTTAGTTGCGAACCAATTTTCCGGGGAGTACGAAGCTAAGGATGAGCGAATGGTGGCATACTTAGAGATCGTTCAAGGACAATCCAAGCAATTCGACCATTTCGAGCTTACTCGGATCCCAAGAAGAGAGAACGCGTCAGCTGATGCCTTGGCGACGTTAGCCTCAACTTCCAGTCCTCTAGTTCGGCGAGTTATACCCGTCGAAGTCATAGAAGAACCCAGTATAAAGTTGGTTTCAGAAATACTTGCCGTTACCACGCGGGCGATGAAAAGAAAGGCGAATTTGCCTGACGATTTGGACGCTAGTATGTTACCAGAATAGAGGAAGGTTAGGCGAGCTAACTCTCGAAGTAGCATAAACAAGGATGGATCCTCTGAGGCTAATTTGGAGGTCACAAAAGATGGTGCGTTGCCGGAGGTGCCGGACACAACTAAGAGCGACAAGGTTATTCCGCCTGTTAACCCACAGAATGGCGATACTCGTGCCCTACCCGACTTGTCAAAAACATCCAGGAATGACAAGCGCCAGGCAGAACGTGATAAAGAAAACCCTGTTGAGTTAAGTTCTGCCCCATTGACTGAAGCTGATAACTATAAACAGAGTGTTGAAACAAGAGATTCGGGACCAAGGAGCGAGTGTGAGGAACTTGCTCCGGAGGGAGGTCAACTTCAGGACATGAATGAGGAAGAAGAGACTGCCAAACTGGATCAAGAGTTGCAAAAACCCATGATTCTTGGCAACCCGGTCAACTCGGAACATAAGGATGGATCAATGCTAAGTGATGTTGGCAACATACCAGATTAAAGAATTCCAATCAGAAAGTATATTGAAACTGGGGAAGTTCCCGAGAATAAATGGGAAGCGAGAAAGTTAAAGGTAGTTAGTGCACGGTTTTGCATTATAAAAGGTGCATTATACAAGCGCAGTGTATTGGGACCTTACTTGAACTGTATAACCGGAGACAATACTGACACAGTTATGAGAGAGATTCACGAAGGTCTATGCGGGAACCACTCCGCGGGACGAGCGCTCGCATTCAAGGTAAAGCGGCAAGGGTATTTTTGGCCCACCTTGGTCACAAATTGCGAGAATTATTCTCTAAGATGTGAACGGTGTCAAAGGCACGCTCCGATTATTCGACAGCCAAGTGAACCTTTATCATCCGTCTCGGCTCCCTATCCGTTTATGCGGTGGTCAATGGATGTCGTAGGACCTCTCCATCCTTCCACTGGGAGTGTAAAATACCTGTTAGTATTAACAGATTATTTTTCAAAGTGGATAGAAGCAGGCGCTTACAAAAACGTAACCCAAACTTTCGTTCAACGATTTGTATGGCGAAACATAATTTGCCGCCATGGGTTGCCCTATGAGATTGTCACAGACAATGGATCCCAGTTCATTTCTAAAAAATTTGAAGGATTTTGTGAAACTTGGAAGATACGTCTTAGTAAGTCGACTCCCCGTTATCCTCAAGGAAACGGGCAAGCAGAGGCCGCAAACAAGTCAGTTTTGAACAACTTGAAGAAGAGGTTGGGAGCATACAAAGGAGGATTGTAAATGAAGATATCAAGGCGAAGAGACATGTTAAATCAAGAAAGCCCATAAAGGCCCATTATAACGAAGCGCAACCCCAATTCTTGCCTATAAAGCTAAAGTCTAGCCCATTTTCTTAACGTATATTTTTTTTTTGTCATGTGGGCCACTGTCCGGCCCACTAGCCGAGATGGGCTACAAGCCGGCCCACTAGCTAATTTCCTCACACAGGAGGGGGTGGGATTCGAAACCCACACCTAAGGGTGCTGAGGGTGCCAAGTTTAAAGTGGAAACCACTGCACTAATGTGCTCTTGGCTGTCGAATTACAAGGAGTATTGTGGGCATGTCGGACAACCCTAAGAAAAGCGACAAGGGAAACGCCTTTCTCGCTGGTGTATGGAATGGAAGCAGTCGTACCGGCCGAAGCGGCCGTGCCGAGTTTAAGACGGAATGCATGTCCGCACAGCGATGAAGAAAATAACGAGTTGCTTAAGGATAGTTTGGATGTTATTAACGAACGTAGCGACCAAGCTATGATACGAATGCAAAATTACCAACAAGCAACGGCGCGGTATTATAACTCCAAGATAAAACAAAGGAGGTTTGGGGTAGGAGAGCTAGTCTTAAGACGAGTATTCCAAAATACCGCCGAATACGGAGCTGGTAAACTCGGAGCGAATTGGGAGGGTCCATATCGAGTTACCAAAGTGGTTAGACACGGGGTTTACGGTCTTGAGACCATAGATAAAGTCCCTATTCCGAGATCCTGGAATGCGATGCATTTGAAAAAGTACTATTCTTAAAAAGGAAATACACGAACTACGTTATGACTTGATCCCGACATGGGTACGTAGGCAGCTCACAGTGTGGGTTCAGTCGCCTAAAAAAAATAAATTTTTTTTTTTTTTTATCTTTTCGCATTTCTAAGTTGACCTCGAGATGCCCCGACATAATATTACCGACTACATTTATCGAAGTGTCTATATTAACGAGCTACGAGCTCCACCGAGTCCATCTCGAAGCGCGCAGGGAGTAGCAAGCTCGGTATATTTATCGGGTCTGCCCCCATTGCATAATAAGCTACAAGCTTTACCGAGTACATCTCGAAGCGCGCAATAAAATTTGAGCTTGGTACATTTACCGAAGCGTCTATATTAACGAGCTACGAGCTCCACCGAGTCCATCTCGAAGCGCGCAGGGAGTAGCAAGCTCGGTATATTTATCGGGTCTGCCCCCATTGCATAATAAGCTACAAGCTTTACCGAGTACATCTCGAAGCGCGCAATAAAATTTGAGCTTGGTACATTTACCGAAGCGTCTATATTAACGAGTTACGAGCTCCACCGAGTCCATCTCAAAGCGCGCAGGGAGTAGCAAGCTCGGTATATTTATCGGGTCTGCCCCCATTGCATAATAAGCTACAAGCTTTACCGAGTACATCTCGAAGCGCGCAATAAAATTTGAGCTTGGTACATTTACCAAAGCGTCTATATTAACAAGCTACGAGCTCCACCGAGTCCATCTCGAAGCGCGCAGGGAGTAGTAAGCTCGGTATATTTATCGGGTCTGCCCCCATTGCATAATAAGCTACAAGCTTTACCGAGTCAGTCTTGAAGCGCGCAATAAGCTATGAGCCCGGTATATTTACCGAGACCCACTTATGAAATGAGCTACGAGCTCCACCAAGTCCACCTTGAAACGCACAGTGAGCTCCGAGCTCGGGGTATCCACCGTGCTCACCTCCGACTTATAACAAGCCACGAGCTTCGCCGGGTTCATCTCGAATAACTTAGCGAGTTCCGAACTCGAAACCAAAGAGTATTCACAACTAAGGTCGTGACCTATAATCTCGCTGATGTAAGTTCCCCAAGAAAATAATTCACTTGAAGAACTTGCGGGGTGGGGGAAAGGCTAGTTAAACATGTTACGAGAAACCATGTAATAAGCTCGTATTATGATAGTCAACCAGAATGAAAAAGGTGGAAAACACCAAGTTTTAATCTCAAAAGGAGAAATAGGTTGGAAACATAACAACCGCCAAAACACCAAAGTTTTAATCTCAAAAGGAGAAATAGGTTGGAAACATAACAACCACCAAAGCACCAAGTTTTAATTTCAAAAGGAAAAATAGGGTGGGAAACATGACATCCACCTAACTGTTGAAATAGATTAAATTAGAAAAAGCGATAGGAGTGAGGAATCAAGTGTCCTCCACGTCTTCTGGAACGTCAACACGCATATCGCCTAAGAGCGAACCCGCGTTAGTGCCGAACTCGTCAAAGGGCTCGGTTGCAACGAGCTCCGCGGTAATGGCAAGCTCGGGGGAAGGGTCAGAGGCAAGAAGCTCCATCTGAGACAGGTCGAGGTTAGGAACCTTTACCTCAGCATCGGCGAGGTCTTTTGCGAACTTATCCTACTCGAACATCAGAGAAATGTAGTCAACAAAAGGATGGATGAGATACAAAGTTAGAAAAGGAACGACTTGAGAAGACAAATACCTTATCAAGAGAAACCACATCTAGCTCAGCTTGGAAATCCGTAATCTCACCCTTGATGATGACCTCAAGAAGCTCGATGTTAGCCTTTGTCTCAGAAACTTTGACAAGAGGGCCCAGAGTTGCATCTTTCCCCGCTATGTGCGATTTCACCAAGTCGAGGGTCTCCTTGAACTTGATAGCGAGGTCCTTTCTGGCATCACGCGCCGCGACCTTCAAGTCTATCTCACGAGCATCGGCGAGCTCACGGTACTTCTTCTCCACCTCTGCGAGTTGAGCCTTAGCCGACTTCTCGTTGTCGTTCAGCAATGAGATAGTTTCTCGTGCAAAGTTGAGCATCTCCCAGTGCTCATCGAGGGAGGACATCGCTTCGCGGAGTTTGCGCTCTAGTTACTTAGCGCGGGTAAGACGCTCATCACTAAGACGGAGAGCTTCAGCATTCTTCGCCGCTGCATCACGCAATTCTGCTACCTCAGATTTGAGAGTAGCGATGGTGGCGTTCGCCTCGGTAAGATCAGTCGAGGAGGGAGCAGCTTGAAGACGAGTTTGGTACCCAAAAACAGTGTTGGTGAAAGCCGCGAGAAGCTACAAAAAAAACTCGTCAAATTCGACGCATTTTGACTTAGTTTTAACCGCGAGAAGCTATAAAAAAAGTGGGTGATGGAGAACCTGGGAATTGCAGTATGCGAACTCCTCAAAGTTGACACGATCCTCCGGGATAAGATCTTTCAGCGGAGGCAGCGAGCATCCCGGTTTCCTGAAGTGCCTAAACAAGTGAGCTGCAGAAACTGGATCCTCAACGATCGAGTAATTGGAGTTATACTCAAAATCCCAAGAGTACCTCAATTTCTTTGATCCACCGCGGGATCGGGATCCACTGTCAGGAGCCTTCCTCTTGCCACCTTTAGCGAGTTGGGAAAGTCGAACAGTATCTCCGTCACCCAAACGTGGTGGAACACTTGAGGACGACGCCCGAGAGCGAGAACTTCCGGCAGCTCGGGCAAGGGGGGACGATGCTGCGGGTAGACCAGAGACCGTGGGAGCAACACGCGGAGGGACAGTCACCGCAACAAGCTGCTGACCTTCCGGGAGAGGTGGAGCTTTCGCGAGCTTCGGTTGGACCGATGAGGCGCGATTGTCAGGGGACCTCGAGGTCCCAGCAAGGACGAGCTGCTGTTCTGCGGGTTGAACGTGATCTCCCAAGGCCTCCGGCTGAACTGCTGGTTTAGTTGCCACAGCTAGCTCCTTGACCTTTCGTTGCTGGCGGTAACTCAGCGACATCTTTCTTGATCGACGAGATGGGTAGCCTAGAAGGAAAACAAGGACATTGCATTGATAAGAACGCATCTCGCTACTCACTAGACAAAAAAAAAACACATTTCCCAGAGGAACAAAAACCAAAACGAGATGACGTGATCGCGCGATAGATACGAACGAGTTGACAAGCCCTTAAGTAGTGCACTCGACTAACCTTTACAATTTGGGTTGTACGGGCCTAGAGCTCGAAGCAGCGTTGCGGATTCGGTGATTCGGGAACGAGTGAATGAGGGCCAAGACGTGTCTCCCTGCCGTAGAAAGTCCAGAAAGATATCGACCTCAAGCGAATCTGGAGCTTTAGGTAAAGGTGCTACAAAAAAAAAACAATAAAAGAGAATTAGTACTCGAAAGCAATATGGAGAAAGCAACAACACGATCCTATCTGTACCAATATTAGGAGACCAAGCAGTTGGGACTAAGGAAGTTAGCCCTCCAAAGGAGAACTCATTAACAGAAAAGAAAAAGAAACGGTTTTGCCATTTCTCATCCTTAGGGGGACGATCAGATATAACCCGACGTCCCTCCTTGATGCCGATATAAAAGTTGCCTTTGCGACCAGAACTCTTGCGAATCATGCATACACGAGCTAGGGTAGGAATGTCAAGTGGAAGCCCGCGCTCCTCAGCTAGAGTCTGCAAACCAACAACTTCCCGAATGAGGTTCGGGCATAACTGAGGAAGAGCCACGCCGAGTTCGCTCATCAAGTGAGTAAGTATCTCCGGAATTGGAAACCAAGCCCACACTCTTTGAAGTAGATCTCATAACCACAACAAAACCCGGGTCTAACGAGTTCCGGAGATTCGCCAACCGCGGGAAGAACGAGCTCAATCTGGGCCGGTATTCTACAATTGGTACGAAGAGCGATCAAGTCTTTGGTCTCCATACGGCTCGAAGGGAAAGGTCCGAAACACTCCATGGAGTTGTCGAGGTGAGGGAGCCGACTGTGGGTTTGGTTCTGAGATGCGAGGTCACGACAAAAATCGGTTTCAGTGCTCTCTCGCGACTGCCGCTAGCAAAGAGGAGAGAAAGGGTCGAGATTGAGGAGAATGGCAAAGTTCCGAGTTGCGCAATCTCGCGATGACCAACAATGGCAAAGTTCCAAGATGCAAGGTCGCGATGAAGATTGGCTTCAAAACTTTCTCTCTGCCGCCGCTAGCAAAGAGGAGAGAAAGGGTTGAGACTGAGGGGAAGACGACCCCTGCTCGAATCGCGAGAGTCCGCGAGGCTCGACGACGACGAGCTCCGAGATACGAGGTCCAAGGGAACCGTCGACTGTGAAGATCTGATTCGATGCTTTCTCTCTCCTTGCTGCCGTTAACGATGAAGAGGAGAGAGAAGGTTGAGATTGAGGAGATGATGGAGATGACCCCTGCCCGAACCACGCGGGATCTCGCGATAACCGCTTGCAGCGGGCTCCGAGATGCGGGATGAGAGAAGAGGGACACTTGCTCGAGAAGGTTTGAGGGAAGGAAAAGAAATCATACAAACTACCTCAAAGTAAGAGCCATAGATCCCATTCAAAGGAATTTGTAAAAAAAAATATGAAGAACACTCAAACAACAACTCTCAAAGAACAATGAAGAACACAAGAAGAATCAAGGCAAAATCATGATATAGATCCAAAAACCCAAGGCATAAACACGAAAAAAAGGAAAAGAAGCCTACAAATTCGGATCTAGCCACACAAAATCAAGAACAATATAAGACCTAGTGAGATCAACAAGAGCAAAAAAAAAAAAAAAGAGAAGATAAAAAAAATCTTTGAGAGAATTACCTTGGAATAAAGGGAGAGCCTTGGTTATGAGGTAGGAGTATATGCATTACAATTTATATGCCCTCGAAAAATGCACTCCCTCGGGAGTTGTGCTGGGCAAAAGATATTTTGAGTTTCGGATTAAGGAAAGAAGAGCGGGAAATCGAACTGTCTTTGATACGCATTGACCGCGAACCTCGGTCAAACATAAAAAAGAATTTTAATTAAGACCCCGGATCAAGGGAGAAATCATCTCGGAATATCCATACTCCCAACTTGGGAAAGATCTGATTTCCCGAAGGAAGTTAATTGAAAATTCGAGGCGTGAATAAGGAAGTGTCGCATCCCGCATTAAATAACTTAAGTCTTCCAAGCAAAAGAAATATATACGTTCATACATACAAATATTTCACTTGGAGGACTTGGGGGGCAAACTGTTGGCATCGGGTTGAGTATAATGAGATTGGACCCAGCAACCCGGGATCCCATTTTGGAAGAGCTCGCCCCGCGAGCTTACTACATTCGGGCCCTAGATTGGAGAGGTCTGCGAGGTCGGCGAGATTCATAACATGGGCCGTGATCTGATTATAGTTGGGCCCTAGATGAGAGAAGACAGCGAGGTGCGAGGTCCAGAAGATAGATAGTTGTTCCGACATTTAAATCTTGTAACGTTCGAGTCAAACAAGAGTTAAGAGACTTGAATTGGGTTGTAATGTAGGAACGCGATTCTCGCATCCTGTAAATGATATATATATGAAATAAGACTAGGGAGAAAGGGGGATCCGGAACTCTCTAGCAATATACGCAATAAACTTGTTTTTTCTTACTTAGCCATTTTTACATAACATCTTCCTCGAACCAACTAGATCATCTCGCAACCAGGAAACTCCATTACTGGTTCTTCCTAGGTTAACAAATCTTATCTAGTGACCTCGCTCTGATTACTTTTTGTCTCCGATTCTTTATCTTTTGGTGTGATCTGAATCGTACGAGATTCGTGACTCACAGCAACCTAGCAATTTAATAAACAACATCAATCATTCGAGTCCCTAGACCATCTCCTCTTCCTCGCCACGATCCCACGATCACACTTTGTCTTTACCTGCATCACATGGTTATACGAGATGCGTGAGTATTATCACAAATACTCAGTGAGACGGTCATCCCATCTACTAGGCTATACACACATGCATAAGATAATGATACAATACCAGGGTGAACAATCAACAAGGCAAAGCACGAACAAACAACACATGTTTTCCAAAACTGGCCATGCGTCGATCGACACAAGCACCATGTGTCGATCGATGCACTCTGTGTCGATCGACACAAGCCCTTGTGTCGATCGACGCATCAACACAGAACCTGGAAATCGAGCCTATCCTCTCATGGCTCGATTCCAAACGATTCACCTGCACAAATCCACTCAAAGCAACACGAAATCCACCAAACAACAACAATCAAATGCATCCTATCAACCCTTTTACCCAGATAAGCCATGGTCACGCACTCACCTTGGATCTGGAAGGAAAGAGGATGAGAAAAGGATGAAAACCTCGAAAAATGACTCCCCACACCGAGATCTACACTCTCCTCACGAGAAATCACTCCAAGAATGATCTTCCAAGCCTCCCAGACGAATCTCCTCTCACAAATCTCTCAAGAAACTCTCTAAAACTTTTCTGAAACTTTCTGGAACTCTAAAAAGTCCCAAAATGCGACCACACCCCTATTTATAGGGAAGCCCTAGGGTTTCACCCTAAACAGGCCCGCAAACCGACACTTAAATCGAACCGATCCGGTTTGATTTAACATGTGTCGATCGACGCATGACCAAAAATCAGATCTTGGTTCGCGGTCGTTACAACTCTCCCCAACTAACACAAATTCGACCTCAAATTACACGACACCGTCACTCTACAGTCAACACACCTGATATCACCCCTCTGACCCTACCCGGCCAGCTATACTGATATTACACTCCTGGCCCCACCCGGCCAGCATCCCCTGAGATCAACACCCGATCCTAGAACTCAACTAGTCTCATACTAGTCACATTGCACCGTCTCACTACGGATACAATCCTAACCAAACCCGGTCATCCCACCTGAGATCATCTCCCGATCTCAATCACATAACACCGTCTCACTACGACTACCATCCTGGCCAAACCGATCGTCACCACCTGAGATCATCTTTTGATCTCAATCACACAACACCGTCTCACTACGGCTACCATCCTGACTAAACCCGGTCAGCACCACCTGAGATCCACTCCCGATCCTTGAAGTTTGTCTAGTCTCATACTTACAATCACACTCACACGCTATTGCTCATACTCATATCCATATACACCACCCCTCTCTCAGGATCGTCACCCTTTGAGCTCTCGATGTATTTCATACCCCTCCCACCTTCAGGACCACCGTCCATCCAGCTCTCGGTATGCTCCAGCCCCTGCCACTCTCAGGACACACAATTCGTCAAGCTATCGGCTGCAGAGGAATCACACATCCTCTGGAGAAATCCCTGTCTCTCAAAGTAAATGCAGGGAAACCACTATCCCCCGGAGAGAACCTCACTGTCCCCTCAAGTATATCCAGGAAACCACTATTCCCTGGAGCAATCAACTCTGTAACGTGCATCATAAGCACCTGTCAACCAAAATCACCTCTCGTGACTCCATCATGACATTCCCTATCCCGGAATATCACCTCATGACCAACACTAGGCCATCCGAAACAACCCAATCACTAAGGTGTTTCCTCAGAGTCTCTGGAAAAGACAGTCCTATCTCACATAAGACTTCTCTTTCTAGACTCCCCCTAGGAAATAGATAGGTTCTAACTCATATAAAACTTCTATTTCCCAGCGCCAATGACCAATCCCTAGGCCATCCAAAAAAACCCAATCACCATGGTGTTTCCATAGAGCCCCTGCAAAAGACAGTCATAACTCACATAAGACTTCTGTTTCCAGACTCCCCCTAGGAAATAGACTTCTAACTCACATAAAACCTCTATTTCCCAGTACCATCTAGAGAATAGACAATTCCTAACTCACATAGAACTGTCATTCCTAGATAATCCTCATAGAACATGGACAAGCTCTAACTCACATAGAACTTCTATTTCTAGCCTCACTATAAGATAGACAAGTCCTAATTCACATAAAACTTCTATAGCTAGTCTTTGGAATCTCCAAGGATGAATGAACACTCTTAAAAGCTTCCTTATTTCCTTAGAAACAGTTCACCTCAAGGTTTCATCGGCTGGTTCCTCATCGTTTGAAAATTGGCTCACGGTATACTGATTTTGGTCACCAGAAGATGCTCGTGGACTATCTATTAAACCGTAAAATTTTCCTCGAGCCATATTGAAAATTCACCAAGTTAAAAGGTATTTTAAAGCTCATGGTGAAGTTCCAACACTTATTCTCGTACGGTTTTGCGTATGGTCCTTGAATGGGGCGATTCAACTCGCCGGAAGGGTAGTATCGAGCCATCTGCAAAACAGTAGAGAATTTCTCGAGCCAAATTGAAAATCTATCATAAAACATACCTTTTTAGTTCACGTGGTTAAAATTGAAGGCTTTTGCTCCAGTGGATAGGATAAATGTCCCATAAAAATGCTCCACGTAGTCCGTTGGTAAGCTAAGATCGAGAAAATCTTAGGATTGTCGCAAGCAATATGAGATCTTCTTCAATTATGAGCATATGGTATTCCGCACGAATCATAACCAGGCTAGGTGTCTCCAATTACTTCTCTTTTCTCACACATCTCCTTTGAATGGCAGATAATGCTTAAGACGATTGGAAGTGTGCGCATCACAACAAAAAGTCTTGTTACAAGTCTTGTTAAAGAGCGACATATCCTTGCAAAAACACTTGAAATCACTTGTTAAATACTTCTTGGAGCTAATTCCTCAATATGTATGTATTGAATTCTAAGTCCAAGGGAAGGAAAAATAGATATTAAACAAAAAGAAATCAAAATAATGAATCCATATTGTTAAAAACTATCAATCTAAGTGAAATCAATGAATATGTCAAGATGTGAAAATCATGTTTAAAACCATTTAAATCTAACCAATATTGTAATTTCTAATGCAAAAATTCATGAATCAAATAATTTGTAGTTAAATAATCATGAATATGCAAAAATAAATTGGTTTTTAAAAATTATGTGTGAAAAATGGTTGTAAAATAATTAAAAAAGTGAAAAAGGAAAAATTAACCTCTTTGACCAAACGGTTAGGTGGTCGGCTCGGTGGTTCGAAGCGGTGGTTCGGTGGTCCATGGCTCGTGACTCCACTAGTGTGGTGGTTGATGGAGACGCGGTGTGATCAATACCGGTCAAGGTGTCGGGTGCTAGTCGCGGTATTAAGATGGTTCGAGGAGTGGCTCGGGTCCTAGGCGAGATGTGGCACGAGACGGTGGTCGGATGGGTGTGGAGTCGCGAGACGAGATAATATCGGTCGCGGTACCAGTCGGTGGTGTGGGCCGGTATCGGGTCGCGTGTGTCACGGAACGAGGCGGGATGTATGCGGGATGCGTCGTGTCGCGGGACAATTCGGGAGGTCGAGTCGGGATGGGGGATCGACCGAATATTGGTCGGTACCGCAGTCCGAAATCGGGATCGAAACTTACCGTGGGTCGAGGCAGAAAATGCGGCAGGATTGCGGTGGAATGCGGTAGGTCTACGGTTGGGGTGCAGTGGAACTGCGGTGGGGGTGCGGTGGAACTGCATCGCGGTGGGTGTGCGGTGGGATTGCGGTGGAACTGCCTCGCGGTAGGAATTGCGGTGAAGTCGCGGCAGGATTGTGGGGCAGTTTTGCTCCGGTACCAGTCACGATTTTCAACCGATACGCATGATCGGTACTGGGTCACTCGTGTCGCGGGTTGATCGGGGCGCGATACCGGTCTGAATATCGGTCGGCGTGTTTGACTGGTATTGTGTCGCAATCCATGCGATTTTAAACAAGCTTTTTCTTTGGCTATACACATCGGAATTGAGATCCGAAAAATGCTACGGACTCTTGAGAACATGATCTTTCCAACAGTATGAATATTGTCTCCTAATTCCTTGTAGCTCATCCTGAAAAAAAGTTTGAAGTTCGTTTCTTGGAGCTTCGTATCCTTCTTCTTCAGCCTTGGGAAATTGGCCATAACTTTCAGACCGTAATACCAAATTATGTTTTGCTTTTTTCTATAGCTTCGTATGACTGTCTACTATAGTCTCACCAAATTTCATATTTTGCTGGGTTGGTCTGGTATTTCGTTTGTGCCTTGAACCAGAACGGGTCTTGTTCTATCTCCTTCTCTTCTTCCTTCTACAAAACAAACTTTTTTTTTTTGTATTTTTATAAATTCTTGCAAACACCTAAAAAATTCATAGTTAGAAAAACCAATGAGTAATAAAAAATTAAAAATTAAAACCATAATTAAATTTTAAATTAATGACTCTAAAAAAATTAAAACCAAATAAGGGTTGCCTCCCATAAAGCGCTTGTTTTAAGTCTTTTAGCTCGACTCCTTTTTCTTTTAAGTGTAGGATGGCTCCACTAAAGGAATTGGGACTCCTTTAGCTTCTCTACACTCTGGACCGCATGGCTTGAGGCTCCATCTATTAGCATCTTGATGGCTTTCATAAAGAACAATCGCACCATGAAAAAATTTCACCATATTGTTGACTTTTTCTTCGATGAATTCTTCATCTTTCTCATTCAAATCCGTGGGGATCATAATTATGAAGTTGGAGAAAAAATTCGAGGAGCTTTTGTGTTTCATCTCGACATGAACCACATTGATGTGGGTCAAATTTTTAACCACTAAATATAACTGCAAGTGCATAGCAATCACGGTAGTATTTAGGGATTGAATCCACAGGGACCTCGTAATTGTACTACAAACTTTTTAGGAATCAAATCAAGCTAAACAAGAAATATGGTTTTGGTTTTTAGGAATGTAAATTAAAGCACGAAAATAACTAAGTAAAGGGATTAGAATTCAAAGTAAATAAACGTTAGGCAAGTAGATCAATCGCAGAGATTCATGGATCATTAAACAGCATATCGAATTATAGGGACCTTTTAAAGAGATATGTTCTAGAACTCAAATCACGGATATATAATCCTCCCACTGTCATGGCTCAGATTACTATGTTTTAACTTCCTAATAGACTCAACTATCGCAGGTTATTACAAGAAAAAAACACGCAGTAAGTTCAAGATTCAATTGTTCATTAAACTCCTTAACTAACCTTTTGAATTGTTAAGACGCCTAGCTCATCAAATACTAGTTTAGACAATATAACAAGCTTTTGGAGAGTATATCAGTCTAAAATCAGATGCTAGTTGATCAGAAAAGCATTCATGCATTAAGAGCAAATAAAGATGAAGAACGTAATAGATTATCCCTAATTTATTCGATAGAAGTTAACAATTCATGAACTCTTTGATCTTTCTACAACCTAACAAATAAAACTACTCAAACATGATGTACAAAAAACACAAGATAGATGATGAATTCATAGTAGATAAACTTGAATTAAAGAGTAAAGGTAAAATGATTCTTCTCTATATCGAGATACAAAGCGAGATCATCCACTGGATTGCTCTAAAATCCAAATCTAATAACGAACACCAAGAGAACTCGTGGTGGCTGCTCCTTCTGATAAAACTACTCTAAATATTTCGGCACACTTCTAACAAGAGGCTAAAAACAAGTATATATAGGCTTAGGGTCTTCCTAGGGTTTAGTTTAGGACAAAACAGACTTTTTACGTCAAAACTGAGGCAATACCGGTCACGGGTACGGGTCCAATTTCATGACCGGTACTGGGGCTTAAATGTCCTCTCTCGTGTGTTGAAAATGGCTGGAATATCGGTCCATGGTGCAGACCGGTATTTGGCCCGAAATTGAACTCGCTTCAGCTTCGAGGCAGTTCGACATGTGCTTAGTAACTCGGGTGTATCTTTCTACTCACAGCTCCAATTGAGATGATTAAAAACTTCATTGTAAAGCTGACTCAAAGATCTATCTTCACACCAAGTTTCATCAAATTTAAAATCGAGTTGATCCTCCGTTCACTGCTGAACTTCTGACGTATACGTTCTGTCCAATTTGGTAGAATGTTGTATCTTGTGAATTCTTGATTCTTGATAGTGTCTTTGACTTATGAAAATTGCTGTGACTTAGTATACACCTATTTTGGCTCTTTTTGCTCCTTTTTCCTTAATTTCCCTGTTAAGACTCTAAAACTACAAATACGAGAAAAACTACCTCTAAAGGCGTAATACCGTAGATAAATGTATAGAAAACATAGTAGAATATATAGTAAAATAGGTAAAATATGGGATATATCAACTCCCTCAGAATTAAACCTTGCTTGTCCTCAAGCAAAATTCAAGAATAGAAAAGAGGTTTGAAAATGCAGAAACTTACCTTCCCTTGGAATATCGGACCTACCCTTTCAACTAGTAAACCACATAATGCATAACCAACTCAAAATCAGACCACCATGTACTTCTCCGTAGACATTTGCAGCCTTCCAAATTCATTCACGACTTTTCAACACAATTCGCTAGTCCTCATTGCTAGGTCTCGTCCCAGATCTCAATGCCAAGAACCTTCTAGACTCGTTCCCATACTATACCATGACTAATGAACCATACAACTCTTGGTACTCTTTCCCTCCCCCAGACTTATTTGATTTTTTTACTTTTTCTTTTCATAGTTGATGAGACTCAAAAGCAGTGCTTTCACTACTGTTGTTCCTTGTGAGGAGACAGGGTCATGAGATCGCTCGTCCTCTACATCCGTTCTAAGGGACTCAGACTGCCGCTTTTGAGTTCCGGGTGATCATCTCTTGGATACTGACTCACTGGAATTTTATTTCCTCATCTCATACTCAAAAACTATCATATCACCCCAATTATATATTTTTTTAGAACAAGGGAGAGGAGTACCATTACTTTCAACAAAGATTTCACCTGTCAGGTATGAATAAGGAGTCAAGCTCTATGAACATCAATCACCGAGGAGACCGCATAATTAGCTCGAACTTGGCGGATTATGATGGAAGTAACAAATGTCTCTAGTTAACTGGTCAGCCTTAGGATTTTTCATTAGTCTGACTCTGAAATCGATCCTGGAAAAATGGTCACTAATCTGAGAAAGACAATCCACTAAACCAAAAGAAGGGTCATCATTTCCAACTGACTATTTTGACTCAATAAAACGTTTTTAGAAAATAATTTTTGAAAAACTCTTTTAAAAACATAAAAACCAATCACGAACAAACGTGTTAGTAAACAACAATCCCCCCAGACTTAAATTACACCGTCCCCGGTGTAAAAGAAATCAAATTAAGGGAGGAATGTTGGAAATAAAAATAAAATTGAAATTAGAAAAATAGAACGAAGTTACCGTTTGTAGACAAAAAAATCTTGAAGATCGAAAAATGTCCCATTCTCGGTTGGTATGAACATCTTTGGACTCGGCTATCTCCAGGGCTGAATGAACACTCCTAAAAGTTTCCTTATGTCCTTAGAAACAGTTCATCTCAAGGTTTCATTGGCTTGTTCCTCATCGTTTGAAAATTGGCGCACGGTATAGTGATTTTAGTCACCGGAAGAAGCTCATGGGCCATCTTTCAAACCTTTAAGTTTTCCTCGAGCCATATTGAAAATTCACCGAGTTATAAGGTATTTTAAAGCTCGTCATGAAGTTTGAACACTTTTGCTCGTACGGTTTTACATATGGTCCTTGAATGGGGCGATTCGACTCGCCCGAAGGGTATTATCGAGCCATCTGCAAAATAGTAGAGAAATTCTCGAGCCAAATTTAAAATCTATCATAAAACATATCTTTTTAGTTCACGTGGTGAAGTTTGAAGGATTTTGCTCTAGTGGATAGGTAAATGTCCCATAAAAATGTTCCACGTGGTCCGTTTGTAAGCTGAGATCGAGAAAATCTTAGGATTGTCACGAGCAATATGAGATCTTCTTCGATTCTGAGCATATTGTATTCCGCACGAATCATAACCAGGCTAGGTGTCTCCAATGACTTCTCTTTTCTCACACATCTCCTTTGAATGGCGGATAATGCTTAAGACGATTAGAAGTGTGCGCATCACAACAAAATATCTTGAGTCAAATCCTGCTTAAGTACAAAATATCCTTGCAAAAACACCTAAAATCACTTGTTAAATTCGTCTTGGAGCTAGATCGAAAAAGGTATATTGAGGGCTAGCTCCAAGATTTCATAAGAGACCATAAAAAAAAAAAATTAAATCCTAATGAAGAATCCAATTTGATAAAAATGGCCTAATACAAGTGAAATAGTGAAAAAATGAGGAATGTTTTGTTAAGATGTGAAATTCATTCATAACCTAAATTAATCTAACCAAAAATTTCAATATTAAAAATGCAAAAGTTTATAAATCAATAAATCCATCAAAATTTAATTTAATGAATTATATAGATGAAGAATGATAATATATGAAAATACAAAATTAAAAATAAAATTTGATTAAAATTTTGAATTTAAAACTTAGTTTTGAATAAATAAAAGAGAAAAAGAAAAAACTTACCTTTTTATAGACCATGGTTAGGTGGGTGGTTGGTCGAGCCAGGTGGTCCGTGGGTAAGGTGGTGCATGCGGTGTTTTCGTGACACGATGTGGACGCTCAAGTAGTGGGCCGCGGGAAGATTCGCGGCAACATTGCTGCAATACCGGTCGGACTGGTAAACTGAAATGCGGGATCGGCATCAGACACCTGTGACGCGGTGGGACAGGGATACGCGTGTCGCGTGGCGTGCGGGACGGGTGAGACGAGTGGTCGTGGTGCTCGAACACCGGTCGGATGTATCGACCGATATTGTGTCCGATATCTGGCCGTGAACGTGATCTGGGACGGACGCGGGACGTGCGGGGTTGTGTCGCGACACGAGTAGGACGCGGGACGGAAGGAGTGCGTTACGCGGGACGGACGTCTCGCGCACGGGAAAAACTACCGCGTTGTGTCGCGGGTCGAGTCGTGGGACGATTGATCGTGTCGTGTCACGAGTGGGATGCTAGACTCGAATACCGGTCGTGTGGGACGACCGAGACTTGTGTCCGCTATCGAGCATCGTGTCGCGGGACGCGATGGACGCGGTACCGGTCAAAGACGCAGCCCGGTGTTCCATCCGGTATTGGACCTGTGTCGCGGTAAGGATCGGGGCAACGCGTCCTGAATATTGGTCGCGAATCCAGACCGATACGCGTGACCGGTATTGGGCCGTGCGTGTCGCGGTACGAATCGAACGCGATACCGGTCAAGGACGCGGCCCGACATGTCGTCCGATACGAGACCATGGTCGCGGATAGTGCGATACCGGTCGGCTGCGGTCCGGTACCGGCTGACGGTCGGTTTTTTTTTTTTTTTTTTAAATTTTTTTGTAAATCCTGAAAAATTAAAATAAGATATATTAGTATAAAAATAACGTAGGAAAAACGAAATTGTAATTTTAAAAACTATTTAGAGCATAATAAAAATGAAAATGTGGGTTGCCTCCCACACAGCGTTTGTTTAAAGTCTTTAGCTCGACTCCTTTTTAATTTCAGATGTCGGGTGGTTCACCCAAGGCAATAGATACGTTCATGCCTTGGTCGGTGTCCACAAGATAAGGCTTTAGACGTTGTCCATTGACAGTGAACACATTCTCGTGATTATCCCAGAGGATTACGGCTCCATATGGCTTAACTTCCTTGATTGTGAAAGGACCGGACCATCGAGAGTGAAGCTTACCTGGAAAAAGCTTTAACCGAGAATTGAAAAGAAGAACCCTATCATTAGGTTCGAGCTTCTTTGGTATGATTTTCTTATCATGGTAAGTCTTGGTCTTTTCCTTGTAGATCTTGGTACTTTCGTATGCCAAGTGGCGAATTTCTTCTAACTCGTTCAATTGGATCAATCGTCTTTCGGCGGCTGTCTTAAGGTTGAAATTCAATTCTTTTACTGCCCACGCAGCTTTGTATTCAAGCTCCACCGGAAGATGGCAAGCTTTACCATACACTATGTGGAAAGGAGTTGTTCCTAATGGTGTCTTGAAAGCTGTCCTATATGCCCTAAGAGCATCATCTAGCTTTTCCGACCAATCCTTTCTTGTTTTGCCTGTGGTCTTCTGTAAGATTGCCTTGATCTCTCGATTAGATATTTCAACTTGTCCACTTGTTTGGGGGTGATAGGCAGTAGCTACTTTATGCTTGACTCCATATTTCTTCAAAAGACTATCGAAAGCCTTGTTAATAATGTGAGTCCCTTCATCACTTATTACTACTCATGGTACTCCAAAACGTGGAAAAATGATAGACTTGAACATCTTGATTACTGCAGTAGCATCGTTGGTTGGTGTTGCAATCGCCTCAACCTATTTAGACACGTAATCAACTGCCACAAGAATGTATTGGTCGCCACACGACATGGGAAAAGGACCCATGAAATCGATTCCCCAAACATCAAAGACTTTAACTTCTAGAATGAAATTTTGTGGCATCTCATTTCTTCTGCTTATATTACCCATTCTTTGGCACACATCACACTTTGCAATGAAAGCGTGGGCATCTCTAAACATTGTAGGCCACCAAACTCCAGCTTGTAAGACTTTGGAGACAGTCTTAAAAGTTGCAAAATGTCCTGCATAGGCTGATCCGTGACATCCATGTAAGATCCCCGAAATTTCTTCTTCCGAAACACATTTTCGGAACAAACCATCTTTGCATTTCTTGTAGAGAAAGGGTTCATCCCAAAAATAGAATCTAATATCTTTAAGGAACTTCTTCTTCTTGTATCCAAAGAAATCAGGGGGTTCAATATCGGCGGCCAAGTAATTTGCGATATGTCGATACCAAGGCGCTCCAAAAATTTCTTTCTTCTTAGCTCGGCGAGAGGGGGTTCTTATGTTGCTACGAGGTATAGCGTTCATAGTGTAAACATTCTCTTCTTCTAAGCAATCATTCATTGGTAATGGTTCGTCGACCTTCATTCGAAAAAGATGATCTGCCACTCCATTGTCTACACCTTCCTTGTCTCGAATCTCTAGGTCAAACTCTTGGAGTAAGAGTATCCACCTTATGAGTCGTGGTTTAGCATCTTTATTTTCTAAAAGGTACTTGAGAGCAGCATGGTCAGTATGAACGATCACTTTTGAACCAACCAAGTAAGATCGAAATTTCTCGAAGGCGAAAACTATGGCAAGTAGTTCCTTTTCCGTAGTTGCGTAATTGCATTTCACTTCGTCAAGAGTCCTACTAGCATAATAGATAACATTCATCTTCTTATCTTTCTTTTGACCTAACACGGCTCTAACTGCGTAGTCGCTTGCGTCACACATGATCTCAAATGGATGTTCCCAATCCGGAGCTTGTACAACCGGAGCGCTTATAAGCGCCTCCTTGATCTTGTTGAAAGCAATGAGGCAATCTTTGCCAAATTCGAAGTTAGTGTCCTTACACAGTAGTCTTGTAAGAGGTCGAGCGATGTTGGAGAAATCTTTGATGAATCTTCTATATAAACCGGCGTGCCCTAGAAAACTCCGTACACCCTTAACGTTTGATGGAGGTTGCAAACTGACCATCACTTCTATCTTGGCTTTATCAACTTCGATTCCTTTCTCGGATATTCTATGTCCAAGGACAATTCCGTCTCTCACCATGAAGTGACACTTCTCCCAATTCAAAACCAGATGTTTATCTTCGCATCGTTGTAAAACCCTGCCAAGATTTGACAAACAAGCTTCGAAGGAAGAGCCATAAACATAAAAATCATCCATAAATACCTCCATTATATCTTCTATTAGGTCCGTGAAGATTGCCATCATACATCTCTGGAATGTGGCTGGGGCGTTACATAATCCAAATGGCATTCTTCGATAAGCAAAGGTACCATAGGGGCATGTAAACGTAGTCTTTTCTTGGTCATCGGGATGAATCGGAATCTGGAAAAATCCTGAGTATCCATCTAGAAAGCAATAATAAGGATGATTAGCAAGACGTTCAAGCATTTGGTCTATAAAGGGAAGGGGGAAATGATCTTTTCGAGTCGCCGCATTAAGCTTCCTGTAATCGATACAGATTTGATGACCGGTAATCGTCCTGGTAGGGATAAGCTCATCGTTTTCATTTTTCACCACTCTTACTCCTCCCTTTTTAGGGACTACATGAACTGGACTTACCCATGTGCTATCTGAAATAGCATAAATAATCCCTGCTTCTACAAGTTTTATAATCTCCTTTTTAACAATATCCTTGAGATTTGGGTTCAATCTCCTTTGATGTTCTATGGAGGATGCAGATTTATCTTCTAGTATGATCCTATGCATACATAAATCCGGAGATATTCCCGTGATGTCACCAAGAGAATATCCTAGAGCTTTCCTGTACTTCCTCAACTCACAAAGAAGTAAGTCTGACTTAGCATTACTCAAATTAGAATTAACAATAACAGGATACGTTTGATTGTCTCCAAGATATGCGTACCGTAGCCCAACGGGGAGCTCCTTAAGTTTAACCTTAGGGGCTTTTAACTCACTCCAAGGATCTTGTAGTTCTTTAGCAAGGGTCCTAGGCGGTGTGGCTTCATTTATGTCCTCATCCGATTCAAAGTGAGTTACTAACTTATCGTATGTGCTCGCTGAATCAAGTATTTTGGCATACTCATTAGTCTCTCCTTCTAAGTATCCATCTTCTCCTTCTATTTTTGTCAAGGCTTTCTCCAAAGGATCATTGACAATGAGTTCTTCACACATTTCAACAGATGCTTCACTCAATTGATCCACCCAAAAAGCACTTCCATCTATTGTTGGTCTTTGTAGAGCTTCGTCAACTTCAAAATTTAGTATAAGATCCCCTAGGTTCAGTTTGATCTTTCCTCCTTTAACGTCAATCATAGCTCTAGCGGTTGCTAAGAAAGGACGTCCAAGAA
This sequence comes from Arabis hirsuta, assembly GCA_964056655.1. Classification (NCBI taxonomy): domain Eukaryota; kingdom Viridiplantae; phylum Streptophyta; class Magnoliopsida; order Brassicales; family Brassicaceae; genus Arabis; species Arabis hirsuta. Next base: position 9,461,868 of record OZ053308.1, on the reverse strand, counting down.
TTATAGGATCTCTAGGCTCTTGATCTAACTCCAATACGACAAAATCTGCCGGAATGCAACAATCTCCAATAATGACTTGTAGGTCGGCTATAATACCAACCGGGTGTTTCACCGAACGATCCGCAAAATCTAGCTGGATTTTTGTAGGCTTGAAGTTGGTAATACCGAGGCGTTTAGCTACTGTGTATGGCATCAAGTTGACGCTTGATCCCAAATCACATAGACAGCGTTGGAATGTAGAACCTCCAATCTCACATGGAAGCACAAAACTACCCGGATCTTCCAATTTTTGAAATTCCTTGTCTTGAAGTCTTGTACTACATTCTTTAGTGATCAACATCACACCTTCTTCTAAGCTTATATTGCTGGTTAGAATGCTTTTCATATACTTCCTCAAAGCAGGGATGATCATACGAGCATCAACAAAAGGTAACCGTACGGTGAGTTGACTTACAAGCTCTTTTAGCTTAGCTTGTTCCTTCTCCTTCTTCGGCTTTTTCAAGGCACTTGGGAATGGTATTTTAGGCTTGTAAACACGAGTTGCCTCTGGTGGGATCTCGACTTCTCCTGGAGTTTCATGGACATTCTCTGTATCAGGTATTTTATCTTCTTCTAACACCTTTATGACAATATCCTCTTCGGTTTCTTTTGGCATTAACAATTCGTCCAGTTGCGTGCCACTTCTCAATGTTATGGCTTTCACGTGTTCACCTCTCGGGTTTACCTCAACTTTTCCAGGAAGAAAACCATCCGGTTTCCCAACGGTACCGGCGATATATGCAATTTGGAGATCGATTTGCTTAACATGAGATGAAATTTCTTCTATCTTGTTGTTAATGTCTTGCCCCAATATATCCATCTTAGTATGAATCTCTCTTCTGAATTCTTCAAACTCATGGTGAAATCCATTAATCAAAGGTTCGAAATCTTCCTCCGAAATTTCTTTTGATTTAGCGCCTTGAAAACCAGTCGCATGCGTACGTTGAACTCCACTAGCAAACTGTTGTTTAGGCTGGGTATAGTTCTCTTGAGGTACGTTTTGATGAGCATAAAAACGTCCCTTAGGACCGAAATGAGGGTCGTGATACCTAGTTCCAAGATTTTGATATTGCGTGCCTATGTAGTTCACTTCCTTCAGGTCACAAGCTAAAAGATCTCCAATGCAATCTTGATTAAGATCTTCATGAGGGGCTGTCACGACTTCATGTGCCTTAAATTGCATTGTATTCTTTATAATTTGAGAAACCATCACCTTGATCTCCGTAAGTTCCGTAGGCTCGATGTTGATTGCTTTAACGGTTTCGTCATAGCTTGGTTGAATCATGCTATCACTTGCGGCTAGGTTGTCTATCAAAATCTTCGCTTCACTCATGGATTGTTGCATGAAGTTCCATCTGCTGCAAACGTCGAGAAATCGCTTGTGTTCTCTATTAATTCCTTGATAAAAAATATTCCACAATTTAGCTTCCGCGAAACCATGTTGTGGGCAATCTCTTATGTACTCCTTGTAGCGTTCCAAACACTCGTGATAAGGCTCAATAGGACCTTGTTGGAAACCCGAAATCTTGTTCCTTAATGCACTTAACTTCTTCTTAGTGAAGAAATTTTCAAGGAAAACTTGCTTGTAATCTCTCCATGATGTTATCGATTGAGGTGCAAGCGATTTCATCCATCGAAACGCGTCTCCCGCTAGAGAGAAAGAGAAGAGACGACATCTAAGGTGGTCGAAAGGGGCTCTATTTGTGTCAATTGCTCCGTATAGATCCTCAAAGGAATCAATATGATCCAATGGATTTTCTTGTGGAAGACCGTAGTATTGAGCTTGCTTCACAAGGGAGATAACGCGAGGTTTAATCTCAAAGTCCACGTCTTCTTGGGTGAGGTGGATTGGATTTCGGTCCATGAGAAGTGTTGATGATGAGTGTGTGTCTCCCATGGTCTCATGGTTAGGCGCCAGCCGTTCCATGTCAAAATCATGACGAAATTCGTCAAAACCTTGCTCTAACCCAAACGTTTGGTCTTGGATTCTCTCGAGAGCTTGGTGTCCGAATTGGGCTTCTCCAAATAGTTGATGAGGTTGTAGGGGCTGCTGGTTCTGAACTAGACTCGCCATACTTGCTCAAACAATCCACTTGAAATAATAAAAAATAAAGGAAAACGAATATTAAATTAGCAAAGTAAAAGAAAAAAAAATATATATATATATTTTAGAATAGATTTTAGTCCAAAACTTGTAGACAAAATATCAAAGGTCCCCGGCAACGGTGCCAAAAACTTGATGTGGGTCAAAGTTTTAACCACTAAATATAACTGCAAGTGCACAGCAATCACGGTAGTATTTAGGGATCGAATCCACAGGGACCTCGTAATTGTACTACAAACTTTTTAGGAATCAAATCAAGCTAAAACAAGAAATATGGTTTTGGTTTTTAGGAATGTAAATTAAGGCACGAAAATAACTAAGTAAAGGGATTAGAAATCAAAGTAAACAAACGTTAGGCAAGTAGATCAATCGCAGAGATTCATGGATCATTAAACAGCATATCGAATTATAGGGACCTTTTAGAGAGATATGTTCTAGAACTCAAATCACGGATGTATAATCCTCCCACTGTCGTGGCTCAGATTACTATGTTTTAACTTCCTAATAGACTCAACTATCGCAGGTTATTACAAGAAGAAAACACGCAGTAAGTTCAAGATTCAATTGTTCACTAAACTCCTTAACTAACCTTTCGAATTGTTAAGACGCCTAGCTCATCAAATACTAGTTCAGACAATATAACAAGCTTTTGGAGAGTATATCAATCTAAAATCAGATGCTAGTTGATCAGAAAAGCAATTATGCATTAAGAGCAAATAAAGATGAAGAACGTAATAGATTATCCCTAATTTATTCGATAGAAGTTAACAATTCATGAACTCTTTGATCTTTCTACAACCTAACAAATAAAACTACTCAAACATGGTGCACGAAAAACACAAGATAGATGATGAATTCATAGTAAATAAACTTGAATGAAAGAGTAAAGGTAAAAGGATTCTTCTCTATATCGAGATACAAAGCGAGATCTTCTTAATCGCACCACCTGGATCTATATAAAAGGTTTCATTAGTGTACATATTGATACAAAAAGAAACCTTACCTTGTAGGGTTGGATAGATCACTCCTTTGTCAAGTTTCGAGAGAGAGATTTGGTGATTTGTAGAATCCACAAATTCTCCATCGGTTTCAAGGAATGGTGAACCAAGATTTAAAGGCTTGTGAGGGTCATCTTTAGTCTCCAAAACGTTGAAGCTTGTTCCTAGCTCCTCTCCTTGATCGCACATGTCATCCAATTCAACATCCGTGATGCATGTTTCGTCTTCTTGGAGATCTCTTGTAAGCATCTCTCCAAGATGAACCAAACGCGCCTCGGTGCTTTGAAGTGGAGCAGCAAGAGCTTCTAATTTTTCTCCAAGAGCTGACCAAGAAGTCTCGATCTTTGCAACGATCTTACGTTCAAGATTTTTGAATTCTCCCTTGAGTTGAGCCACAAACAATTCTAGTTTATCGTCAAGGGTAATTGAAAAGGCGTGATCTTGGAGTTGTTGTGGTGGCTGTGGATACTCGTAGTGATGGTAATGATAGGCATCCTCACGCTCATAAGCCTCCCAAGGTTGTTGTTGGTACATATGAGCATTGCACCGAGTATTGTAGAAGTATGGCGGTTGATGATATTCATGAGGCATTGGGTTATAATCCCCAATGGTTTCATGGTAGTAAGAGCTCGCCATTCTCCTAGGATAGAGTTTGTAGTGTTCCATTGATGACTCTCTGAAACACTCACAAAAAAAAAACGAAAAATCAAAAGTAAATAAAGAAAAACAAATCTTAGACTTAACCTTTATCAAAAAATCGTACGTAACAAATTAGTCCCCGGCAGCGGCGCCAAAAACTTGATGTCGTGGGTTATTCAATCTTTAAATTTATAACCCTAGATAAAGCTGCAAGTGCACAGGCAAACGCAGTAGTACTGAGGGGTCGATCCACAGAGACTAGAGATGATACGCTACGAATTTATGTGATGCAAATTAAGCTAAGACAAAATATGATTTTGGTTTTGTGGTTTTATGATAGCAATTATAAAGCAAGGATAAATCAATAAGAGAAAAGCGTTAGGCATTAGACAATTCACAGAGACTCATGAAATACATAAAGATATCGGGTTTTAAAGATCGTTCTAGAACTCAAATCACTAATGTAAGGTCATCCCAGTGTCGTGACGTAACTAACCATCTATGTTTTCTACCCTAATAGACTCAACTATCGCAGGTTATTATAAGGTGAAAACATGCTTTAAGTGTAAGATTCGATTGTTCATAATACTCCATAACTAACCTTTCGAATTGTTATGACGCATTACTCACCAAATATTAGTTCATGCAATATAACAATCTTTTGGAGAGTATATCAACCTAACATCAGTTCGCAAGATGGCCAAAAAAGCAAACAGCATTACGATCGAATAGAAGTGAAGAATCCACTAGATAAACCCTAACAAAGTTCGATATTCAATTATGCATAAACATGAAATCTTTGAATGCCTAAAACCTAACAAGTAATTTACTCAGACATGATTGAAGTAACAACAAAGCAACAAGGATAGGCACGAATCATCATAGCTAAACTGAATTTAAAGAGTAAGAGATGAGAAATCTTCTCTATATCAAAGTACAAAGGGAGATCTCCTTCTAGAATCCAAATCCAATGAAGAACAAAGATGAAAACGTGTTTAGTGTTTAGAGAAGAGATAGGCAGCTGCCTAGGGCTCCCTATTCGTGCCCTCTTGGCTGCTTATTGATGCTTATCCTCCATAGTCGTGCCCTCTAAGGCTTAGTTTAGGACAAAAGAGTCTTTTACGTCAAAACTGCTCCAACATTGGTCCAAGTAACGGACGGGCTTCTAGGCCGGTGTTGGAGTCTTCTTTGGGCCTTCATGAGTGCTGGCAATGGTCTGGAACATCCGTCCACGGACTGGCCCGGTGCTTGACTCGATTCTGCACTTGTTTCACTTTAGAGGCAGTTTGACATGTTTTCAGTAAACCTAGCATATCTTTCTGGTCACAGCTCCAAATTATATGATTGAAATTCCGTTGTGAAGCTAACTCAAAGATATATCTTCTTACCAAGTTTCATCCAATTCCTAATTGATTCGTTCCTCCGTTTACTGCTAAAATTCTGGCGTATATGTTCTGTCCAACTTGGTAGATTATGGTACCTTGTGAATTATTTCGTCTTGATGATGTCTTTGGCTTATGAAAGTTTCTATAGCTTGGTTTACACCCCTTTTGGTCCTTTTGCTCCGTTTTGCTTGATTTCCCTATTAAGATTCTAAAACTACAAATACGAGGAAAACTACCTCTTTTGGCTGAAAAGCTTATTAAAGTGCATAGAAAATATAGTAAAATAGATGGTAAAAGTGTTAAAATATAGGACATTTCACCTACCATGATCAAGGATTGCGAGAAGTTTGCCGCCAAGTGCGAGAAATGTCAGAGGCACGTGTCGAAGATCCATCAGCCCACTGAACTACTTTTATCCGTTACATCACTATACCCGTTCATACGCTAGGCTATGGACATCGTCGGGGCTTTACATCCATCACGGAAGAAGCAATACTTATTGTTCTTAACAAACTACTTTTCTAAATGAGTGGAAGCCGAAGCATACCCTAGCATCGCAATGCTCAAGTTGAAAGCTTTGTGTGGCGGAACATTAGCTGCTGACATGGAGTCCCTAATAAAATCATCACCGACAACTGCTCCCAGGTCGTCTCTACGCGATTTGAAGCTTTTTGCGAGAAGTGGAAGATTCGCCTGAGCAAGTCCACCTGCAGTACTCTCAAGGAAACGGCTAGGCCAAAGTAGTCAACAAAACAATCGTCGGTGGCCTTAAAACTTGGCTCGGCATAAAGAAGGGGCGAGGGGCCGACAAGTCAGACGGAGTACTTTGGTCGCATTGAACAACTCGGAAAAGGGCGATGGGCGATGGGCGAAACCCCATTCGCCCTTGTTATGGCACGGAGTGCATAATTCCCGCTAAAGTATGTTTTCCAAGCGTTCGCCGAAAACTACTGTCCGAACATGAAGGCCTTAACCATCTCTTAATGATCGACGAACTTAACCTAGTCAACGAACAGCGCGACCAAGCCTTGGTTCATACCACCAACTACCAAAATGCTGCAGCCAAGAACTACAACTCCAACGTACGAATTCAGAGATTTCACGAAGGCAACTTGGTCTTACAAGAAGGTTTCCATAACACGGTAGAACTCAACGCTGAAAAACTTGGAGCTCATTGGGAAGGACCCTACAAAGTCACAAAGATCGTCAAACCCTGTGTTTATGAACTTGCCATTATGGCTGGCGTCCCAATCCCGCGTTCATGGAACGCACAACACTTAAAAATGTATCATCAGTAAGATATTTCGCTCACTTTATATGAACTACGGGATGGCTTGATCCTTGTAAAGGGTACGTAGGGAGCTTGTCTTCGGATGGGTTCAGTTGTCTCCCTGCTAAAAAGAGGGGGAGTGGGTACGTATACACGTATACTCCCAATTCTTGTAGCATTTTTTTACTATTCAAAAACAAAGACTCATTGAAATCTCGTATACAAATTGAAGTCTTAACGAAATCAGACATCTCAATCACATCCTATACGAATTATTAAAGTCTTAGCTATACAGACGTCTCATTTCACTCTCGTTTCTGCTGGCCACAACAACTAACTCATAACAAATACTTCAGATCTGATTATTACATCCTTCGCAGGATCAAAAGAGCGCTATATAAATTTGTATATGACCATTATCGAGCGAGTGTGTTCAAAGAGAAAGACACGCGTAACCCGAAATGTTCATTCTAAATCCAGCAAGCAAATCGCTGGTTATGTCGCTATATATTCTTTATAGGAGCAGAGATGTTTATTGAAAACATTTCCGTAAATCAAAATGATCATTCTACACCCAACAACCAAATCGTTGGTCGCAACGCGATAACATGTTCATTTATGGAGCGGACTCGTTAAAAGATAACTCATCTCTAAACAAAATATGTTTATCAAAAACCCAATAAGCAAGACACTGGTTATAACCGCGAAACACGCCCATTTGCAGAGTAGACCCGTTAAGTATAAACTCATTTGTTAACCGGACATATTGTCACAAAGTCCAACAAACGAATCATTAACACATAAGAAAACTGAAGTAACCGTCAGAACGGTTAGGTTCACTTGAAACCATCTATAAACCACGATACTTGGACACACAAACCACCTTAACGGATTTTCCGCAGAAATCCTTAGCGGAAAAAACTCGTGGAAACCCTCAACAATGTTCCTGCAGAGATCCTTAGCGGACTCTCCGCAGCAAACTTAGAAATAAACAAAATAATTGCTAAGTCTTTTAATATTTTGAAAAGAACATTTCAACTTAGCTCAAGACCTCTCAATAAACAAAAGTCGCATTCATTATCATCTTGCATCAAACGGGACTACAAGGTAAAAATCCTAAAAGTTGGATAAAACCGTCCAGGCACCATAGCAAAAATCCTTATAGCGGATAAAGCCATCCAGGCGCCCAAACAATCTCAGTTCAAAATCAAAAGCAAAAAACAAGGAGTCAGATAAGCTACGGGTTACCCTCTTCCGCAGGTACCCCGTTACTCGCTACTGCTGACCGGTTTCTCTGTCTCTCATAATCCTACGAACGGCAGCCGCGATGATACCTTTGACCCTCATCTCGGCGGTAGTAGGCTCAACGGCTTGCGACGAAGGCCTGAGAACACCCTCTATCAACTGATCAGAAGACTACTCATCGCCCGCACGGAACTCTCCCCGCCAGACGACCCAACACAAGCAGGGGGTCCAATCTGCAGATCTAACTCAGGAAAGTTTGAATTATCTTCGTTCGAGCCAGATAAGTAGTGAATTCTAACTCAGGCTGCGGAAAGTTCCATCGGCTCGCCGACAGTGAACCCGTCAGCAATGCTCGGAACCGATCTTTGAGCTTCTTCAACTCTTCATCCAAAGTCGAGGGCTCCTCTCCCTGTAGAAGTCCAACAAGATCAATTTCCCATTTACTTATGCAAGATAGGCCACATCCGCAACAGCAGTGCCAATAAGCAGCTTGAGTTTCCCCCTGATTCACGTCATCCGATCCTGAAAGTCTTGGGTCAGCTCGCGCCTAGCGTCAACCACAACATCGACAATTTACGATTCGTGAATGTCGGTGGCGGCATCAATCACCCTATGTTGCTTTGCTATTCACGATTAGCCCTTCGTGATGCCAAGTTGAAGAACTACGATCTCTTCTCTCGCCCCCTTGCAACTCTTCTCGAGAATCCCAACATTGGACTTGAGCTCGACAATCTCCTTGGCTGCTTTCTCGCGCTCTGTGAGACCCTTGTCTTCCTCATCCCTCCATTGCTTCTCAAACGCCCTGGACTCCTAGTAAGCAGTTTCAAGACTGGACATGTCCCTAGAATACCCGCCTCGTACCCGAGTACCATGCTGTTCAAGAAAGAGAAGAGCTGCGAAAGACAGACAAAATAAACAACACGTAAGTTAAGACGGTTAGTCTTCCATCAAGCATGACAGTAAATTCTAAACGAATAAGAATTTACCTTGGTTCCGCGAAGAAACATGTCCGCGTAACCCTGCTCAAGGTGCTCGACGAGGGCAGGTGCTCAGCCGGTAAGGTGATCCTAGATAAAATAGTAGCCGCGGCCACAGCATCATCGTGAAAAACTCCAAGGGTCAACAACACCGAGATGATCTAAGAGGAATAAGGAAGAGGAGGAGCTATGCGCTGTCTCTTCGGAATCTTTGCATTGGTGGTACCCTTTGCCGCATCCGGGGCAGGATGCTTGCTACCAGAAGCATCTCCAACCGTTGTTTTCTTCTTCCCACGTTCCACGACCATCTCCTTATCACGGCTCGTAGTCCTATCTGTGGCGCGTGTCGTGGCCTTCTCCTTATCACGGTTCGCGGTCTTGTCTGTATCACGGCCCATGGCCTTCTCCTTACTACGGCTCGCATCATTCCTGTGAGGTGCCGTAGGAGCAGGGTCTGCAGGGTCCCTCACAATGGGAGGACCTGAAGTAAGTAGTCTCGGGGCAATGGGGGTAGCCGCGGAAGGGCTTGAACGTGACTCAATGAAGCCCCTTGAAGCACTACGGCTCAGCGGGTGCGTCCTAAAAGAACCAACATCCTTTCGTGTCTCTGCCGCGGTCTGCTTTGCTTTCTTTGCGCCATTTGTAGTAGCTTCAGCTTCCTTCGCACGGAATGACGGCTCTTCATGTCGGAATCCGAAGAAAAGTAAGATGAAGATGAGATGGCAACAGGAGATCCACGTGTAATCGCTCGAGCTCCCTCAATTCAAACCAAGCAGAAATCTCTCACCCAATCGCACTTCCGTGCAGCAAGTAAATCATGGATGGCGTAAAAACTGACAGGAATGGTACGCCGACGGCAGTGAGCTGCAAAATTGGAAACAAAAGACACATCAGGAAGAGTAGTAAAAAAAAATCATAAAGCAAGTCTCAATGCAAGGAAAAAGGAAAATCAAGCAACGGTTCGGCTACCAAGAACTCCCCAATTCGTTTTCACTATATACAGACATTTGGAGCCAACCAAAGCCTCCAAAATTCGGCCAAAGAAGAAGTGATCTTCTGGAAACTTGTCTTTTCTCGGGAAACCGTGAATCACTCCTTCAGTTTCTTTATTCGAGATATAGTATTTCAAATCTTCTTTGGCGGCGCATCGCCAGAATTCCAGCAACCACTCCAAGTGATCAATATCAATCTCAATCTCGCACCCATGGCACAAGTTAAGATCCCATTAAGGTGACGAACGCCGCAGATGTTTATCTGAGCAAGGGCAAATTTGTGCCTCTAAAGAAATCATAAAATCACTTCGAAAATGGGAAACCAGAGCAGGCAACAATGGAAGAAAGTCTTGTAGAGAGTGAAATAGCCCGCGGGTGGTCTGTTGGCTTGGTCTATGGAAGAAAGAACCATTAACTCACCCCACTCGGGCACGCGAAATCTGTTCCTAAGACACCCCAATGTCTTAGGCGTTGACAGGCTTGAACCTGGCAGGTCAGGTCTCTTCAACGCTTTCTTTCGCTTTGACAGAGCTCTCACTGATGATGCAATACGATGCGTGTACTCCTGCCGCTCAGCTATGGCATCAGAACAAAAAGCTACCAAATCCGATCTCACGGCGATAGTGCCCGTCACTTCAGAAGATTCACAGAGTGAAGGTACTGTGAATTGTTCACGACTAGATTCACAGCTCGCCGGGGAAGATAAACCCCTAGAGTAACTCTGAGATGGGGTTCGGAGCTGACCGACAGGAACCCCTAGTCTCCAGATAACCGCGGCTCGAAAGAAGGAGCTAAACTCTGGCTCTCCCTAGACATAGTGAGGTGGTTCCAGTTTTCACAGGACCCACACGTCACAATACGTTACTCATGAACGAAACGGGTTTCACCACCCATGGCTCGGAGTCCACCAACACAACACAAGTTTCACATAAACCAAGGATAACTCGTGTTTCTCCCTAAAATGGATCGAGTGCCCAACGGATTGGGTTCCATGCTGTCGGTTTCTTTTTAGTCCACCATAACGAAAGACAAAGTCTTATGCATTCACGGTTTGGGGTTATGCGGCTTGGGTCTCACGGATCAGGGTTTTGTCTCCCAACAACCTCCTCACGGATCAATCAAAAATGGATCAAGTCACCAAAAATGGCACGAGGCAAGCTGTGGATCGGGGTCATTGGTTTCAACATGCGAATTTGGGTTGACCCGAGGCACGACTCGAGGTAGTCTCTCCACGGTTTGGGTCGTCGCAGACATAACGAGGCACGACGTGATTCTCCCACAAGATGCAGCTCGAGGTTTCGCGGAGAACAGATCGAGCACTCCACTACGGTTTGGGTTCTGACAGCGGTATATCAGAGCAAACTGAGATGCGAGCTTACGAATCGAGCCCTATGAGCGACCTAGCGGCATGCGGCTCAACAGCACACGTAACTCGAGGATATGAATCAGAGCCATCGGGGGTTTCGTGTGAACGGCCACGCAAATAAAAAAGAAAAAAATTGACAAATCTTTTTAAGGCCCAAACTATGTTCTTACGGGCCCGATGCAAACATATTATAGCAAGCCTGAACCGTTCTTATCATAACTTAGCCAAACAGAATGGCAAAAAGGGGTCATATCCGCAGCGGTTTGGGGACATTTTAGAAACGGCTAACAACTACTCTTAACCATGCGGGATCCACTGTTAGTGGTCAACGGATTTTCCAGAACATCCCGTCGCCAATTTTAACATTGATCCCTTATACCTTGGCACCACCATTACTGATACTGCCAAACTGGAGGGCTAACTATAGGGGTCAAAATCCACCCATTGGGAATCAATGCCTAAAATTGGCTAAGTATAAGAAGAGTTAATGGATTTCCCGCAGAAATCCTTAGTGGGCTTCTCCCGGTGAAGTTCTTAGCAGGGAACCCACGAAAAAGACCTAATCTTCTAGTTTAACCCGACCCGCGGCTAAACCATAAACCTAACCCGCAAGATGACAATAGACGAGCAATGGGCCGAGCCGCGGGAATGGGCTGCAGCGTTGAGAAGTGGGCTGAGCCACGAAAAGAAGCCTGCAGCGTGAAGCCGCCTCCATGGAGAAAATCCCACAAAATAAGGAAAGCATCCTTATCTCTTTAACAGAAACTCTAGCCGCAAGGAAAGGCTATACGTATGTTTGTAAACCTCTCATTGAGGGGGGATCCGCAGCTTTTGACAGAAACACTTGTAACATTGATTTGCTAAAACATCAATAAAAACTTATCTTCTTATTTTTGGCATTCTCTGATTCGTAACATAGAAATCTATGTTCCTCAAACCCTAGACAAATTATATTGTTCGAGTTTCGACTCCCACAAGATGCTAAGATATATAGAGAGTATTATCTACATCACGATTATGCTGTTAAAATTCATATTTATTGGTGCTACAAGCATGATGGTGAAGGACATCGGCTAAAAAACGATGAATATTTTTTGCAAAATATCTACATTTAAATTATTATGAGTGAATGATATAATATGACTATTATGTTATTGATTATTTTGATTGATCTAAACAAGAGTACTCTAAGGAATTTGATTATATTTGTAGTGCACTGACAGTGTATATTTGACTGTCATGTAAACTATAATAAATCAACCAATAGTGTTGTGTCATGTAAGATTTTAGAATTAAGTTAATTTTCTCTTAAAGTTCAGACATAATTTTTTTTTCCATAAACTCATAACTTTAAGTAGTTTCCGTTTTTGTGGATTTGATTTCTTTTTTCAATTTTAGATACTATAGATTACGAAATTTTCTTAATTTTAAGGTCTTAATCATAAAAAAAAACTATAAATGACCAATTGCCAAAACTTTTGATATTATTTTTAATTAAAATAAAGTAAAATATAGTGGTATATATATAGGATTTAAAACTTTCAATATTTATATGCCACATTAGGATTTTCATTTATTTTCTTAATAGGAAATCCATAAATAATATTCTTATTTCATAAATTCATAACTTTAAAGAATTTTCATTTTAGTGGACTTTTTTAATTTCGATTTTTGCTTTTAAGTTTTATTGCAATTGTAAATTGTTGATATGTCAAAAGATAATAGTAGGTAGGTGAACAAGTATTATGAACTTATTAGTAATCTTACTAAATTTGTTAATATTACAATATATAAGTTTGCTCACATGAATGAGTTTTATATTTTGTTTTCTAAAATAGTATACAAGAACAAGAGAATTGAACACTTTTATTGTTGGAATAAATAAAATATTCGATCATTAGTAATATCATTAGATTAGCTACTATACAACTTTATTGAAAGAAATTATCAATAATTGATGGAAAATATATGAAATTATATTTTTAGAAAATAATAGTCACATGATAATTTGAGATTTATAATATGAATTGATTAGTCTCAAAAGTTAATGTTGAAATTACATACAATTATCATATATATGTTTTGAGTTACAGATATATAACATTTATCAGCATATTTGTTCTTAGTTTTTATCATATATAAAAGAGGGTTATATGAATATCCAGAATTGAATGTAGTTTAGCATGGCTGGAAAGAATAAAAAATTGTTTAGAGTATTACATTACGTATGATATTTATATGAGTACTATATAAAAATTGAAGTGAAAAAAAAATATAATAAAAAAATATTTTTGGCTAATTCATAAGAGAAAGCTAAGATAGCAAAAGAGCGAAAAGATTATAGAGAGAGAGGCGATAAAAGTTTACGTGTGTAACGCCCGTGAACCAAAGTGAATTTTTGGCTGGGTGTCGATCGACATAGGGTGTGTGTGTCAATCAACACGTGTGTTTTGACTTGAGAGAAGTCGGGCTTTGGACATTGTGTCCATCGATACAAGGCAGGTGTGTCGATCGACACGGGGTTAAATTGAACCGACAGGTTCGGTTTTTGATCGCGTGGTTTGGCGATCGGTTTAGGGAAACCTAGGATTCGATATATAAGGGGAAACAGATGCGTTGGACCGCGTTTTATCAGAAGAACAGAGAAAACAGAGAGAAATTGAGAAGATTAAGTGGAAACAAGATTCATCGTTGAATTCCTTGTAATCTCGATCCTTAGAACTCGTTTGACTGTGTTTGGGAGGCTGGAAATTGAATCTTCAGCGTGTTATTCGTGGAGGAAGAGGAGATTTTGAATACCAGGGAGTGCAACCTCTGATTTCATCGAGTTCTTCGTGTTCTTCGTCGTTCTTCCTCTTTTCAATCCTTTTCGAGGTGAGTGCGTGACTGTAGGTTTATTTGGGTAAATGATTAGATGGAATATGATTGATTGTGGCTGTTTGGAGTGGATTTCGTGTGTTTTGTGGATGGAATCGTGTAGGAGATCGACGGATCGCATTCGGGTTCGAGCCATGAGAGAATAGGCTCGTTCCCTGTGTCTGCGATGTCGTGTTGATCGACACACTTGCTGTGTGTTGATCGACACCATGGTGGTGTATCGATCGACACAAGCGCAGTATGTCGATCGATACCTAGTGGTTGTGTCGATCGACACAGTGCTCCTAGACCAGTTCATGTTTGACGGTTTTGTGTATGCTTGTTGTATGCTCATCCTGGTATTGTATCTCTTGCTTATGCCTGTGTGTATAACCTGTAGACGGGATGACCGCGTCGATGAGTATTTGTGAAAATACTCACGCAACTCTTTCTGCCATGTGTTGCAGGTAAAGAGAAAATGTGATCGTGGAATCATGGCCGGGAAGAGGAGATGATCTAGTGTCTCGTTTCGTGGTCTTGAGTTAGAATTGCTAGGATGTAGTAATTTTGGAACTACTGGTTATTTGTTATTCAAATGGAATTGATTGAATTGGATTGGTTATTTGGTTATTGATATTGATTTATTGAATTGAACGGTTTAGTGGATTAATAAAGTATGAGATTTATTGATTGGATTGTTATTTTTTTATTCTAATTGTTTCCGCATTGCTGGTGTTTGGCCAATTGAGGATTATTATCTGTGATGATAGTAATCCGAAGGGAAAAATTTAAAATTTTTGGGTCGGGTTGTTCCAACGTGTGCACGGTTTTTGAAAATTATATTATGATTTTGTTGATATGGTTTTATTGACATTACACCAACAATCTAACTAAGTTTTGAGAAGAATATATATACATACCTTTTTTTTTTGTTCTAAGAAATAAAAATTATTCTCTTACAAGTGAAATAGTGTGTTAATTTTAATAAACATGCTAATGATGTGGAAGTAGAGTATGTTGATGGTTATGGTTGAAAAGTAGCTAAAAATTTGTTTTTGTTTGGATTGGAAAACTTCAGCAAACCTTTTCTAGAACATAGACACCCAACCTATAATCGCAATAATGCAATTGTAGGAGTTCAGTGTCCTATTAACAATGTTTTTATCACATTATTCTAACCAATATCTTTTTGTAAATAGGTAGATTGTAAAAATTTATTTTTCGCAATAGTTTAAGATGATATATTCAAAAGAAATACATATGCACTAAAAGAAAAAGTAGCATTTGGTGCCACAATAACATGAAGTCTATATGTATATTTTTGATATAAAAAAATTTACGATCATAGTATCTACATATAATTGAGATTTTCACTTTTATCGATTTTTGTATAATTTTTAATTAAACGAATATCTAAAAAAATTCAATAAACCATTATTGAGTGAAGGTTGTAGATGTTTTTCTACCGTCTTCAATTTATTTTTACCATTGTACTTTTGCATTTATTTATATCAACGTTACCTATTAAAAAAATTACTAATCTCAAAAAAAATATTAAACCAATTGGTAAAACATATTATCTTTTGCAATGCACTTAAAGTTGGAAAAGACATTAATAAAATGTTATATTTCATATATTTTTTCGAGTGAGCGGTTGAATTGGTATGAAAAGAAAATTTTAGTATTTAGTTATATGAAAATATAAATCATACAATAATAGACAAAAAAAGAGCTAACATAAATAAATACAAAAATATATATATTTTTAAAGGTTTTGTTTTTGAGCTAAAGAAATCAACATTTTGGTATTATTAAATTTCAAATAGTCGATGAATCCAAGAATTTTTAGAGAAAAAAAATATGCATAAACATATGCAAAAATATAATGAATTAATATTAAATTTATTGATAAATAATGAGTTATAGGGTAACCAAAAATACATGTCGCCAACAACTAAATTGTGTACTTATTTTGTGTATATATTTCACATGAATAAATTATAAATTTTAAACAACAAAAATACTTAAAGTGAAAAATATCAATTTATCAATTTTATATTAAAAATATAAATTTCTGTTCGATCCACAAAATCAAAAAAAAATTATGATACCATTTTATTGATACTAAAATAGCAAACAAATCTATAACACATACGCGGGCATAGCCTGGGTCATTTTCTAGTATTTTACAAAGTAATTTTTATAAAATTCACCTATCAAGTCTATACAAGTCTAATTTTTAAACTGTTTTCTATCCACAAATACTTAGCCTAAACAACCAAATAATCTCACATTCTTAATGAATCAAAGGGCTTATGGAAGCTGAATTCTGCACTGAGTACTTGTATGTTGTTGGGGTCAAAACTCCCTCCGACAGTTATTTTCGATAAAATGATTAAGTATGGAAATATGCATTTATGGGACACTGCCGAGTTCACTCTGCAGACTTGGGCAACTCGGCAGAAATGCTCATTTATGCAAATCTCTGCCATTTGTCACCAAGCACAGCCTCGCCGACAATTGCCGCCGACATTGCCGTCTGGAGTGCTTGACAACTCGCCGACGAAGACATCCTAAAAACCTAGGAAATGGGCTGACTACGAGAAGTTGGGCCGAGAACGCAGGCCCAGGATGGCGAGATGGCAAGATGGCAAAGTCTAGCCCATGACAACGAAGCCCGTGGCTAGCACCGACTACGAGAAAAGGAAAATCCCGAGGAATACGGAAAACTTCTTTATCTCTTATTTGTAAGACCAAGCCGACTTAGACTTGTATATATATGATGGAAACTCCTTTGTAAAGGGGATCGGCAATTCTTGGCACAAACACTTAGCAACAAATCAGTAAAGCTTTCTGAATGCAATTTTTATGTTTTTTGTCTTTGTTCTTAGTTGTTCTTGTGATTCTTTCCCAAAGATCTCGTTTCCCACAAAAACCCTTGACAAATTCAATAGAGTTGGTTTCCACCATCCACAATTTGGCGCCGTCTAAGGGGAAATTGAGACTCTCTTACACAAAAGAATCACGCCACCATAAGATCTAGCAAAGATGACCGCCGATGATGTATCCGAGATTCCCAGAGAAGATCAACCCGGAGACAAGGACCCAGCGGCGGAGAGCAGTGGCGCCAACAAGAACGGTGCTGACGACTGCGGAGCCAACAACAATGGTGCCAACAAAACCGGCGCAGACCAGACGGGCGCCGAGAAGGACGGTGCCGAAAAATGTGGAGCGAACCAAGCCGTAGGGACGACGCTGGAGTTCATCACCCGGATGCAAACCATGCTGAAGATGTTGATGAAGAAGTCGACGGAGCAAAACGTGCAGAATGCAGCCGCAGACAACGAGCAGAGAGACCTAAACACGGTGAGCCGAGCACGAGGAAGAGGATCGGTCCTGACCCGGAGGTCTATGGGGCGTCTTGACCCAATGGTGTTGAACTTCTCAACACCCACCGGCGAACAGAGGATCTGTGGACTGCCATCAATCCACCCCTTTCTTCCTACTGCCGAACATAGCCTGACCGCAGACGCACCCGCCGTTGATAAGTCGCCCCCGGTGATCAATCTAGACAACAACCAAAGCGACGAGCATGTTTCGGGAGACCATCGCGAACCTAGAGTGCGAGCCCTAGCCCGACGAAGCAATACTCGACTCGAACGCGACAAAGACTTCGTAGACGAAGAAGAGGAGAATGTTTTCTTGGTGGAGCAGTCGCAACATGACGATGAGCGCGCAACGCTACTCAAGACCCAACAGGAGGCGATGGCTAGGATGCAAGCATCAATAGATCAAAACGCATCCGAGATGAAGGATATATTTTCACAGATCCATCAAGTATCTAGCAGGGACCCTGAGATCGACATAGTTCTCGAGGAGGCCCAAACCACCCATTTCACAGCGCGGATCGCTCAAGCAAATATATCCGACTACGAAAGGGTGAAAGTCCCCACTTACAAAGGAAATGCCGACCCGAAGAAACATTTACTGGCATTTGTGATTGCCATGGGATGGGTCAATTTCAGAGCAAACGAGAAAAACACCGGCCAGTGTCTCTTGTTCGTTGAAAGTCTCAAGGGACCAGCTCTCCAATGGTTCTCAAGACTTTAAAGAAATTCGATTGACAGTTTCGAACAACTCTCTGTCGCTTTCTTAAAACACTATGGCATATTCATGGAGCAAGTGACCTCCGATGCCGACCTCTATACAATGTCACAGGGACAGCATGAGACCCTTCAGAGCTTCATCGAAAGATTCAAAACAGTTATGTCCAAGATATAAGGAGTAACCGACAAATCTGCATTGGATGCCTTAAGAAACGCGTTATGGTATGAGTCAGATTTTCAAAAAGAAATGTACGTCAATGCACCATCAACAATCCAGGATGCTCTCCATCGCGCAACGAGATTTGCAAAGAACGAGGAGAAGTTCCGTAGATTGGCCCAGAAACATGGCAAGTCAAAGCAAGCTAACAATCCCACCGCAGCCGCAAACCAACCAAAGTTCGGATTTTGTCCAGCATGAAGGCGGATTCAAAGGCGCTCACAACTTTCAAGTCGAGTTGACAAGCACTAGTCGAGGTCGAGGACGAGGCCGAGGCCACGGACAAAGGTTCTTGGAACAACACGTGGGTAAGAGGTCAAAGCAACTTCGATGAAGCTGCATACTGCGATCTCCACCGTATATTTGGGCATTGGACTGCAAACTGCCGTGTCCTAGGCCAAAAACTAGCTGCAAAGCTCGCAGCCGGCACACTAAAAGGAGATATCAGTCTCAAGGACTTTGAACTCGAAGAAGACGCGTAACGTCCTGACCAGAATGATAACGAGGCCCCAAAGAGAGGGAGAAGGAACGATGATCAAGATCACGGTGGTGCCCGCAAACGAATCAACTTCATCATGGGAGGATCTCGCCACTGTGTTGACACAGTGTCCGCGATTAAAGCATACCAGCGACGTGCCGATGTCAACGCAAACTGGTCTATACCGTCAACGTTCGCCAATGACATAATCACATTCGAAGAGCACGAAATGGAAGGCATTGATCGACCACATAGCGACCCCCTTGTCATACAACTAATCGTCGATGATCGTGATGTGGCACGCATACTGATCGATACGGGCAATTCCGTTGACGTAATCTTCCAAGATACCTTCAACGGATGAGTATCGACCTCTCCAGAATCCGTTCCTCACCCAAACCAATCACAGGATTCTTTGGCAAAACCACAATGACTATAGGGACCATCAACGTAACGAAAATCATTGAGTTCTCCGTATCTGATAACCCGGCCATTTACAATATGATCCTGGAAACTCCCTGGATCAATTTAATGCGAGCAGTGCCGTCAACCTACCATCTTTGCATCAAATTCCCAACTCTTGAAGGCATCAAAACAATCTGGAGCACCAAAAAGAATCATGTATCTGCTTCCTCGCTAAGCACAAACTCAGGAATCCAGCTAGCGACCCTACTAAGGAAAGAAAATGAAAGAAGATGAAGATACACCGCGAGCAACTCAAGGAACAAGTCCACCTCTTATAACAACTACAGATCGACGAGGATCGCAAGAAAGAGGGTCCTGTGTCAACTTGCAATCCCATCATCTCAGTCTGCATTGACGATGACCACCCGGAACGATGCGTGGAAATAGGCACTAAACTCGATGAACAAATCAAAACTGAGCTTATCTCTTTTCTCAAAAGAACATCAACACCTTTGCTTGGGCTGCTGAAGATATGCCCAGCATTGATATCAGCATCGCTAACCATGAGTTGTAAGTCGATCCAACCTTCAAGCCCGTCAAGCAGAAACGGCGAGGTGGAAAGACTTCTGCGCGTTGGATCGATAATGGAGACCAAGTACCCCGACTGGCTTGCAAATCCAGTCATCATAAAAAAGAAAAACGGCAAGTAGCGCGTTTGCGTGGATTTCACCGACCTGAATAAAGCTTGTCTTAAAGACATTTTTCCCTTACCACACATCGATCGTCTAGTCGAAGCAACCGCTGGCAACAAACTCCTGTCCTTCATGGTTGCATTCTCGGGGTACAATCATATCCTCATGAACCCCGAGGATCGCGAGAAAATGGCGTTTATAACGAACTGCAGAATATATTGCTACAAGGTGATGCCATTCGGCCTCAAGAACACCGGAGCTACTTATCAGCGTTTGGTGAACAAAATGTTTGCTCATCAACTCGGCAAAACTATGGAGGTATACATCGACGATATGCTTGTCATGTCATTAAAAGAAGAGGATCATATGCTCACCTAGAGGAATGTTTTCAGCAGCTCAACCAACATAACATGAAGCTTAACCCGGCAAAATGTCGATTCGCAAAAACTTCCGGAGAGTTTCTGGGTTATATGGTGACCCACCGTGGCATCGAGGCAAAGCCCAAGTAGATCGATACCCTCCCCAAAATGGCCTCACCCAAAAACACCCGCGAAGTGTAGAGATTGACTGAAAGGGTGGCTTCTCTTAACAGATTTATTTCTCGTTGCACCGACAAATGTCTGCCTTTCTACGATACTCTGCGCGGTAACAAGAGATTCGAATGGACGGACAAATGCGAAGACGCATTCTAGCATCTGAAATAGTACATGGCCAGTCCTCCCGTACTCGCCAAACCAGTCAAAGGCGAGCCTCTATTCTTAAACACGGCCGTGTCTGACACAATAGTTAGCGAGGTGCTTATTCGAGACGAACGCGGTGAGCAGAAGCCTGTCTTCTACGTTAGCAAAACTTTAACAGACGCCGAGACAAGATACCCTCAGATGGAGAAGTTGGCACTGTCTGTCCTCATGTCCGCTCGAAAGTTGAGACCGTTTTTAGTCTCATCCAATCGTCATTCTGAGCACTTTCCCAATTCGCTCTATCTTGCACAGTCAAAGTCAGTATAGAAGACTTGCGAAATGGGCTATTGAACTCACCGAGTATGACATTGAGTATCACGCCAGAACCGCTGCCAAATCTCAAGTGCTAGCCGATTTCCTGATCGAACTCTCGGACGAAGATTGCGTCATCGAACATCCAAATCTACATGGCAATTACATGTTGACAGGTCCTCCTCCAAGAGTGGTTCCGGAGTTGGCATCCGCTTAACCTCTCCGACAGGCAAAATTCTCGAACAGTCATTCCACTTGGGCTTTAGAGCATCTAACAATGAGGCCAAGTATGAAGCCCTCATCGCGACATGAAACTCGCCCAAGGCCTTAAAATTGACTGGGTTGACACGTTTTACGACTCACTTTTGGTTGTCAACCAGTTCAACGGAGAGTATGCCACCAAAGATGATCGCATGGACGAATATCTCAAGATAGCAAAGGAGTTGGCAGCGCAATTTCAGGAGTTCAAATTGACAAAGATTCCTAATGGTGAGAACAGCAACGCCAACGCATTGGCCGCCCTTACCTCTACTTTCGACCCTGACCTCATTGAATTCCCCAGCATTGCTCCACCCGTTGAGGTCAATGTCCTTACTCGAGCCCAAGCTGCAAAAAAGAAAAAAAGTAATAAGAGGCAGCGGCTACGGGAACAAAGAGGACGGAAGCAGAGGTAACTTCCAACTTATCTCTGTTCAGTCCAGAAAAGACACTTCCGCCGAAGATTACACATCCAAGAACTCCTGCGGCCATAATCCCCGCTAAGCAGCTCGAAGACAGAGAGCCACCTATAGCCCAAACGACACCTCCCGGTCCCACCGACGACACAACCACTTCTGCCCCTCCACTCGAAGAAGATGTCATCATCTCAGACGAGGACTTCCATGCTACTGCATATGGTTGCGATGTCAGGTGGCTGGACAGAATCAGAGAATACATTTCTGATGGCCCCTTGCAAACAGACAAATGGGAGGCTCGAAAACTTCGGGCACAAGCCGCTCGTTTTATTCTACTCCACGTCAATGTCTTCAAATGGAGATTCTTCGGACCATTGCTTTCCTGCGTCGAAGGAAAAATGGCATGCGAAATAATGAAGGAAGTCCACAGCGGCTCTTGTGGCAACCACTCTGGTGGCAAAGCTCTCGCTATCAAAATCAAGCATCACGGACATTATTGGCTTACTATGGTCCAAGATTATGAGATCTTTTCCGCAAAGTGCGAGAAGTGTCAGCGTCACACCCCTAAAATTCACCAGCCCGCTGTACTCCTTTCTTTGATCACGTCGCCCTACCCATTCATGCGATGGGCTATGGACATCGTTGGCCCGTTGCACCCATCTCACCAGAAACGATACCTATTGGTCTTGACGGACTATTTTTCCAAATGAGTAGAAGCTAAAAGATTTGTTCGTATTTGCGACACTCAAGTCAAAAGTTTCGTGTGGCGCAACATTATCTGCCGGCACGGAGTCCCTTACGAAATCGTCACGGATAATGGTTCTCAATTAATTTCGTCCAGGTTCGAAGCTTTCTACGAAAAGTGGAAGATCCGTTTGACCAAGTCTACCCCGCGCTACCCTCAAGGGAACAGACAAGTTGAGGCCATCAACAAACTAATCATCGGCGGCCTTAAGAAATGCCTAGACCAAAAGAAAAGACTATGGGCCGACGAGCTCGATGGTGTGCTTTGGTCCCATCGAACGACTCCCCGGCGGGCTACTAGAGAGACTCCATTCTCTCTCGTTTATGCACTGAATGTGTCATTCCTTCTGAAATACGTTTTCCATGCGTCCGCCGGAGACTTTTATTGGGTCAGGAGGCACTCAACCACCTTTTGATGCTTGACGAAATCGACTTCATCAACGAACGACGCGACCAAGCTCTGGTTCGCTCACAAATTACCAGCACGCCGCCGCAAAATACTATAACTCCAATGTCCGACCTCGCAAGTTTTCTGAAGGGGACTTAGTGCTACGCGAAGTTTTCCAAAACACAGCAGATGGTAATGCCGGATAACTCGGAGCTAATTGGGAAGGACCCTACATCGTCACTGAAGTAGTAAAACCGGGCGTCTACAAACTCGCCCACACGACCGTCGAACCAGTTCCGCGCTCATGGAATGCGCGACATCCGAAAAAGTATTTTCACTAGGATACTTTCCATTAACAATATGAACTACGAGACGGCTTGATCCTTAAATAGGGTACGTATGAAGCTTATCTTCGGATGGGTTCAGCTGTCCTCCTTCCTAAAAAGGGGGGGGGGAGTGGGTACGTATACTTGTATACTCCCAATTCTTGTAACCACTTTTCACGATTAATGAAAAGCAAGATTTCATCTAAACTCATCTACATCCTTCACGGATTCTTTAAGTATCACAACACAGACATACATTTATCACATCCTATACAGATCAATTATCGTCTTAACTACAATCAGACGTTTCACACATACTCTCGTTGCTGCTGGCCACAGTGACAAATCTATATGAATACTACAGATCTGATAAACACATCATTCGCAAGATTAAAAGCGCGCTATACAAATAAAAATATTCATTATCGAGCAGATATGTTCAAAGAGGAACATATGCGTAACCCGGAATGATCATTCTAAAAACCCAACTTACAAATCGTTGGTTTTATCGCTTATATGTTCATTATCAAGCGGATATGTTTACAAAGAAACATGTGCGTAATCCAAAATATTCACCTTAAACCCAACAAAAGAGACGTTGGTCGCTACACGATACATGTTCGGTTTGGAGCAGACTTGTCAATGAGACTCGTCTGTAAACCAAATTAATCATCTGCAAACCCAATAATCTGACTATTGGTCTTACCCGCAAAACGTGCTCATTTCCTGGAGCATGCTCTTCGATTGGAACTCGCCTGTAAACCGAACTCGGAGTCGCAGAATAAAACCCAACACACGAAACATTGGTCGCGTCACAAATCAGACATCTAAGTTATTTGTGAAGCGGACTCATTAAAAAGAACTTGTAACGCCCCCACCGCCGTCGAGCTATCCGTATGCAGGGGAAATCCTCATCCCCTCGAGAGAAATCCTCATCTCCTTGAAGGCCCCACGTCCACTCTCGGCCCATGGGCCCACTCCTGTCCGACGGTCGGTGCGTTAGTCCGGGAGGCTCAAAAGACTTATTTACTAACCCTGTAAATCACCACGTGATCTTTCCCCGTATTTTGTCCTCACTCACACGGTACTGGAAATGACTTCCCAGTAGGTCACCCATCCTTAAATTGCTCCAGCCCAAACACGCTTAACTCTGGAGTTCTCTCTGGATGTGTGACGGAAAAGATAAGTGCACTTTGGTGATATAGGCAGCCAAATCAATTCTCTTAAGCCTCTCCGCATGAACCACATAGTGGGATGTTACAGAACTCATCCATAAACCAGAATACTTAGCTCAAAACCCAATACGCAAGCTATTGGTCGCCTCAAAAGTCTAACTTATCTTTGGAGCAAACTTGTTAATAAGAACTCGTCCGTAAACCATGATAATTAGCTCAAAACCCAATACACAAGCTATTGGTCGCCTCAAAAGTCCTAAGCTATTTTTGAGCGGACTTGTTAACGAAGACCTATCCGTAAATTATACAACTTAAACATGAAAACAACAATCTCAAAAGCTGCATCCATAAATCATCCCGTATCATGTCTAGATACAGGGCAAACACCACAAGTTTCAGAGTCATGACCTAGGTGGATAAAGCCATCCGGGAATAAAACCAAAAGCAAGGTTCTAAATCAAGACCTACAAAGCCATCTAGGCGTCAAAATAAATCAAGTCGAAAGAAAAAGCAGAAAACACATAATCAAGCCAACATCGCTAGGTAACAGTCTTTGTAGCTCCATTCTCGGAAGAAACCTCCTCGACAGCAGCTGGAATGACGACGATAGCAGCGGCCTCCGCTGACTCGCCAGTCCTAATCTCATTCCCATTGTGGAAGAGCTTTCCATCCTCGCTGACCATGATGCCCTCTGAGTTGACCTCCAAAGGCCTCGAAGTCTCGCGGTCACCACCAGAAAGCTCGTGTGTACTCCAGCGGAGGAGTAGGCCACAGTCCTCGACGAGGACGCACCTCCATCACCAGCCTAAGCTCTGAGATCCGAACTAACTAAGAGCCGCGTTGCCCTGGTTTGAACCAGAAACGTTGACGACGCCAACACTCGCAGCAAGAGACTCCACGGGGTCGTCTAGGCTAGGAGCGACGACGAGGGTGGACCCAGGAGGAAAGGGCAGAAGACTCTTCTCCAAGTCGCCTAGGATAACCTCGAAGCGACCATCGGCACCCTGCAGTGTCGCGATGTGAGCCTCCAAACCTGTCTTCTCCTCGTCAAGATCAGGTGGTGTTTCTCCCGTGAGAAGCATCACGAGCTCAAGGTTGCTCTCCATCTGACCCAAGTCAATCATATCAGTGTAAGCCTCACCCTTAACCTTGGCAAACTGAGCTCTCACACAAGCGAGCTTGTCTTGAAAATGCGCTTATAACTGACTCTTCGTATCGTCCACGGCACGCTGAACCTGTGTCTTCTGAGCCTCCTCGGATGCCATAAGCTGATTCTGAAGCTCGATGATGGTCTTATCACGGCGATGCTTGCTGCCTTTCAGATACTCAACTTGCTTCTTGACGTCATCGTATTTCTTCTCAAGAGCCATCATTGCAGAACGACGCTCGTCAGCTTTGTTAGCCGCTCTCTCAACCTCGCCTTCTAGCCCGAGGATCTTCTTCTGATCTTCCTTCGCCTGAGTCCTGCTCAACCAAGCCCCTTAGTCATACTCGTATACCAGTTGGTTGATATGAGCAAGAAACTGCAAGAAAAGAAACAAAGTCAAGAAATCACAAGGCAAAAAGACAAAGGATAAGGTTAGAAGTCGAAACCGCAAAAATCACCGCGGTCCCTCGAAAGGCCATCTCGGCGTAGGGAACCTGCTGTGTCAGCGTGTCCGGGGGAGTCATCGTCATCTCAGAGAGAGTCACGCTAGAAAGAAAAAGGGCCGCAGAAGAATAACTCTCGCAAACGCCATCCTCGGCTGAAGAGGTCGGGTTGCTCTCAGGACCACTAACCTTGGCATGTTTCTTCTTCTTTGTAAGTGTCTCTTCGGCGCCGGTCTTCCCTTTGGCAGAGCCATCAGTTTGTCGGCCCTGGTTCTTCCTTCTCTTCTGGCCTACGCCAGCTCTAACAGTCTCTGCAGAACGGCCAAGAGTGAGTACATGCCCAGAAGACGGTAAAGCGTTAGACCTCAGCACCAGTTTTGGAACCGCGAAGCCCTTCGAAGATGGCTTCAGAATGAAGCTCGGCGCCGAGGAAGGGCCAGCTCCCTCCGTATTCGGCTCTTTCCCATCTACAGCATTGCCAGGAGGTCTCGCCAGAACAGCCTCGGTGGCCTCCTTGGCCTTGCGGCCTCTCACTCTCTTCCCCTCCAAGTCACCATCTCGTGCTCTGAGGGACTCGCTGATGAACCCAGGATTCAAGGGCGTTGCAAAGTGTCCTCGAATCTTTCGGAAAGTTTCGGGAAAGGATGGATCACTGCAAAAAAAGAGAGGAAAATAACCTAAGTCAAAACTCTGAAATAATCAGTCAAATAGCGCACAGAAAATCTGAGTACGCCAAGCCCTCAAAACTTTCAAAGGGGTCGGCTACCCTTTCTCCGCCATCGAGTCGAGAATTCAACGCCGCCGCCCAAGGTCTCCACACAAATCGGCACATAAAAGAAGGAGTCCATCCACTGGTGATCCTTGCTTGGGAACCCTTTGATGATGCGATAATCTTTCCGGTTCACTGCAAAGTATACTAACTTGTCTTTGAGAGAGGATTTGCGAAGATCCAACCAGTTCAGTAAGTGAAAGGGTGTGACCTCCTCGTCGATCTCATAACTCCGAATCAAAATCTCAATCAAATGATAAAGTCCCCGAGGAGTGAGTTGCGAGATAGAGATGTCATAATGTCGCAAATACGATAGAATCATGAACGCGATCAAAAACAACAAGAAACACCTGTGAAAGAATCTCTCGTATAAGGTGAAGTATCCGTCCGAAGGGTTGTCGGCACGATCTGAAGACGAAGGAACGAGAAACTCAATCTCCTCGGAAATGCAAAATTTCTGTCTCAACACGCCCAAGGACTCCTCGCCAGAAAGTGACGAACTTGGGGGACCGAGAACTTGTTTCTTCTTCATAGCTCCGCATTTCCTCAAACTCGGCATGGCATCCATGGAAGAGCGAGCACCCCAATGAGCAATCACTCCCAAATAAGAGAGTTCGGCTTTAGAGTTCGGCTCAGCTTTAATTTCAATTGAACTCAACATCTTGTCTACTAGCTCATCCTCACGGGGAAACTCTTCCAAAGCACTTGGACCCAAAGCACCAGGATAAAGCATGGAATTTGACTCAGCATCAGAAATAGATAACTCGATGCTAAAACCAGGGTTCTCCATCTCTACAATCGCGAAAATCTCCATAAGTAATGCTAACTAACAAGCATATACTCGGCACACAAAGACGACAGGTAGAGATCTCGTCATACCTGAAGAAGGATCTCAGTGAGAAAGCTTCGGCAACAATCGAAGAGAATTCTCGGCAAAATAGTCCGATGGCAAGACAAATCCAACCACCGTATCCTAAAACCAAACTCTAGTCCTCGGCAACGTAGACCCTCGATGAGCTCTCGGACAAATTAAATCATAGCTAAAACTCGGCGGAACTGAGCTATCAAAACGATCAAAGGATACCTCGGCAAGTACAGAAACAACCCGCGGCAAACCCTTAGACGAGTAGTCGGCACGGAGTGTTCTAGGCACGGAGGGTTCTCGACACGAGGGAGTGTACAACGAAGACAGGGTCCTCGGCCACAAGACTTGAATCTGGCGAAGTCCCAACTTGTTCTTAGAAATTGATTTCGGCGGAGAAGACGAGATTTCGAGAAGGAGGTCTCGACACAAAGGGGTCCTTGGCGAAAAAAACCTTCTCTTATCAGGTCTAGGATGCGTACCGACTACTATATAAGGGGTTTAAAAGAAGCCAAAGTGATGAGGAGATGGAGTAGACAGGTGTTGACTACGGCACGCCGAGTCCGAAATCGGTGCCGAGATATTGAGGAGATGAAGTAGACATGTGCAACCTACGGCACGCCGAGTCAGAAATCGGTAGCGAGATATCGAGGAGAGGAAGACAAAGACTCGGCGACGACAGCGGTGACGATGAGGATCGGCGGCGACGGTTGTCTTTATTAAAAAAAAACACAAAACCATAAAAATAAAAAGAGAGAGAAGGGAGAAGGAGAAAATTCTACCCTTTTGGAGAAGTGGAGTTATGAGGAGAAGAAGAAGAAGAGATGGGGAATTTATAGTTAAAAATTAATTATTATTACATCTTGGGAAAAGGCAATTCGCCACTGCAATTCCTATACGGAACAAGAAACTCGAAATTCCAATTTCCATAGGGAATAGAAATTTTTACAAAGGATGGGGAATTGACAAGTTAAGCATTCCAGAACATGTAAACTTGGCAATGACAGAATACGATACGAGTTGCAAATCGCAAATTTGCATAGCTTTTACAAAACAAGCTCGAAATAGTTTCGAAAGCATTGTCAGGTTAAACATTTTCTGAAACATGTAAGCTCGACGATGTTAACGGGACGATAAATCTCAACGGACATAAGTCTAGTCGAATCGGGAAAACAAATATGATTTGTAACTACAATTACGAAAGCATGTTAGCTCGGCAGAGTGAGCAAGTATCCTGACCCGACGCCATTTTGACACAAAGCTAAGTCTAGTAACGTTGATCTCCTCATCGGCTTCTTCAAGCTTGGTACTCCCTTGATAGGGACTACCAAGCTGGGGGGCTAACTGTTGGGGTCAAAACTCCCTCCCACAGTTATTTTCGATAAAATGATTAAGTATGGAAATAGGCATTTATGGGACAGTGCCGATTTCACTCTGCAGACCTGGGCAACTCGCCAGAAATGTTCATTTCTGCCAAGCTCTGCCATCTGTCACCAAGCACAGCCTCATCGACATCGCCGTCTGGAGTGCTTGACAACTCGCCGACGAAGTCATCCTAAAAAGCTAGGAAATGAGCCGACTACGAGAAGTTGGGCCGAGAATGCAAGCCCAGGATTGCGAGATGGCAAGATGGCAAAGTCTAGCCCATGACAACGAAGCCCGTGGCTAGCACCGACTACGAGAAAAGGAAAATCCCGAGGAATACGGAAAACTTCCTTATCTCTTATTTGTCAGACCAAGCCGACTTAGATTTGTATATATATATATGATGGAAACTCCTTTGTAAAGGGAATCAGCAATTCTTGGCACAAACACTTAGCAACAAATCAATAAAACTTTCTTAACACAATTTTCTTGTTTTTTGTCTTCGTTCTTAGTTGTTCTTGTGATTCTTTCCCAGAGATTTCATTTCCCTCAAAAACCCTTGACAAATTCAATTGAGTTAGTTTCCACCATCCACATATGTGAATTTGGAGAAGAAACTTTGGTCCTAAGAAATGTCTATAAATTCAACGATTAAAAGAAGAGTAGAGCAGAGCTGGATTTATATTGATATGAATCCAATATACAATAAGATCTTGAGTGAGGCCTATTAAAAGCTAAAAGTGTAGTGTTTACCTCTCCCGTAAGTGAAAAGTTGGCAAATCTGCTCGGACTTCGTATATTTGTAGCTCAATTAAGCTTCTCGATCTAGCTCAACGTATCCAAGGCGGTTCCGCGTATCTCGTGCATTTTCTAGGCATATTCCCCACGAGTCTCGCTCATACGACTATGCTAACCGCCATGTTGACTTGTTCCTAGCTCGTCAGCTCTGCACCAGTTGACCCAGCACTTGCAGAGCTGACTTGGGCCTTTGATCGAATTATGTCTTTTTCCTGAATTGGGCCGCAAGCCCATTTAATTTGGTCAAAAGAACACGTTTTGACTTGGGCTTTTGGCCGAATTCGGTGATGAATCCAGCTCCAACAGTTGCACCCCAGCCCATTAAGTATTAAATAATAATACTTTATGGACGGTTACTCATCATTACCCTACGCCGCTGAGGCACGAATTCACACGATATCTAGGTCGTATAGTCTTAATCCAACGGCTGTGATTGTGGGAAGGTGAAAGATCAGGGCGGCGTTGAATGACCAACTCATATTTATTACGTCATCCGCACCTAGCTAAACCTTTACCATGGACCCTACCACTATGACCGTTCCCTCCTTTGAGAATAAACTGGTTTTAACCGTAGTCTTCAGATCCGATCTCATTCTCACTTTCCTCTTTCTCTGAATCTCTACAGTTCTTTCATCATTTCACATTAATCGTTTCGCCCCCGAACTATTGCCCAGAATCATGTATTCTTCTAGTTCCAACTTTCAATTTGGCCCTTATGAGCCACCTCTGACCACGGCCCAGGAACTAATCGACCTCCGAGAGGCGTTGGCTGCCCACCCTTCGGTCGAATTCCATTTACCTACGGGAAAGGATTCGCCGGAAACGGTCGAGGAGAGATGGTGATGTGCCTACCTCAGATACTTTTCAGACTTGTGGTTGACCTTTCCCATCCCCCTCTTTTTAATAAACATCCTAAAATTTCTTGGGCTGGCCTTTCCTTAGATGGTCCCTAGTTTCGTCCGCCACGTTATCTCCGACAACGGTGCCAAAATTTGATATGCTCAAATTTACACTGAGCTACTCTCTCAAATTAAAAGATCGTAGTAGTACTTAGGGATCAAATCCACAAGAAATCGCTAATCACGCAAAAGATTATGAATTCAAATCAAGCAAAGAAATAAATAAAGTACTAACGAAAATACTAAAGAAATCAGATGGAAAAGCTATTGAAAACGAATTTTAATCAATAAGACAAACGCTAGGCTTTCGTGAAATTCGCACGAAACTCAAAATTGATGACAGGAGAGATTGTTAGGAAAATTATAAGATTCGTTCTAGAACATAAAACTATCTAGGTCTAACTTCTTAAATCCCAAATTTTTTTGCGAATTCAATTAGGTAAACAAGCATTAAAGCACAGATTCAATTGTTCACAAATTGCCTAAATCAAATTTCTTTACAGATATATAATTTGCTCATCTAAGATAGTTCATGTAAATATCAATACTTTCGCATCTAACAATTAACCTAAGATCTAAGTTCTAGGTGATCAAACTAGAACTAACATTAATAACAATCGAGATGAAGAACCAAGTGATATTCCCTAACAAATCTAAAAAGTCTAACAATTTCTCATATTCCTTTGAATAACCCTACACCTAACAAGCAAACTACTGAGACATAGATGAAGAAAACATCATGAGATAAACAATTTTCATAAAAGAGATAGAGAAAGTGATACAAAAGGGCTCGAAATCGATGGATGTCAAGTACAGATTTGTCTCCCCAAAAAGCTATAAGATCCAATCTCTCTCAAGTCTCAATCGAAAACAAGATGTAGCCTAAACAATGGCTAAAAACTAGAATAAATAGGTCTAATCACGTTTTTGGTTCAATCTCTATGACAAAATCAAATCAAAATAGGAAAAACTGCAATTTCCTTTTTTTTTCCAACGAACCAGTCGGTTAAGGGCAGACTGACATGTCATCATTAAAACTTGTATAATTTTCGATCCAACCGTTGGAATAACCTCAAATAACTTCTAAACAGAAGCTAACTCGATTCTCTATCTCGTGACAAATTGCCAGGTCGATCCATTGGTTGAAAGTTCTCCAACGAGTGCCAAACTTCTGACCTTTCTGCTGTTTTTCTTCTCGTCATACATGTGCGTCGATCGACGCAAGGAAAAAATGTCGAATCCGAGTTTGATCGCTTTGTCTTCTCTTTCCACAATGCTCCAAATGCTCCAAAAGCTCTCATTATGCACCAAACGTACATCAACCTATAAAGACTTGAAAAGACTCGAAAAATACCAAAACGACTCTATAAAAGGACTTATATCATGTTCAAAAACAGGTAAAAACCATGATATATCAACGTACATCCGTTCTTACGAGAATGGGATGGATCTCAGCCCAAGTCAGTTCTTCGACTTCTACGTGGCTCGGGGCAACTCTGCGGTAAAAGCTCTTTCTACGTCGCCTCTAGGGAAGGGCGAGGGATCATCACCGTTCCCGGGAAGTACTCGCACTAGGACGCTAACAGGCAGAGGAAATTCTTCTTCTTCAGGGTTTTGCCAAAAACGCTGTCGTCGCTTGACGACTTCCACCGGGTTTCGACCTGGTTCTCTTTCGGCATTAATAAGTATCAATACGCTTTTGGAGAGATTTTGGTTGAGGTTTTCGTATTCTTGTCTATATCTTCTTACCTGCCCGGTTTTTGGCGCAGAGAACACTTCTTCGGCATCCTTGACCACCGCAACGTCTTCAAGGTTTTCGTTGCTTCGTGCGGACAACACGTGCTAAGACTCCTTTGACTCCCTTCAAGTAAAGAGAGCTTATCACCGGCACATGCACGCCGCCCTGCTGATACGGCCCGGCTAACTAACCCTCCAGCCATCGCTGCCCCGCCCTACCTGGGCTCTCTATCAGGCCTCTACCGGCGGCCTCCCCAATCAGCCAGCAGACTCGCTTGTGAGTCATCCCAGGCCATGTGGGGCCCTTGAGCTCAACTCAGCCCCTAGACTCTCGTCCAAGAGGCCAGCTCCTTTGGCAATCCCCCTGCTATTGGAGATCTAAATGGGGTCACGATTGGCCCGGCCCTCCCTGGAGACGGCGATGACAATTCTTGTTGATCCGACATCGAGTTTTTTTTAGGAGACCAATTTCTCCGTGAGTGGTGGAGGTGCTGAATTCGGGGGTTCGAAATCCTCTGGGAGCGTTCAAGAAGTCCCTCCACCGATCATCCCGGTTTCTGAAGTTGAGCTTCCTCTTGCTCCGACAAAACTTGAACCTCTTCCACAGCTTCTGACCTACACGGAAGAGGTTCCTTCGGCCAGGAGCCCTCCCTGCAAAGCTTCCCATCATGATGAGGTTCCTCGTTTGTCTGGGAACATTACGGAAAACTCTTCGGCACTAGATGTTCAGCCAGGGCAGAGCCAGCGTAGCTTCCCCCTCTTCCTGCCACTTCTCGGGACCATCTCTTCGAGTTTTACGGAAGATGGCACGAGATGACTCGAGCTTAGGAGGCGATGACTGTTCCTTCCCTTCTTCTTCTTTTTTTATTTTTTCATGCCTTGTCTCTTGGTTTTTTAGACCGCTAAAGCGATCAACGCCTTAGTGGCCAACACTGATATGTGCCTTCGGCTTACTTCCTCTGAGAAGGAAGTGGATGACTTAAGATCAAAGCTTAAGGGAGAGAATAAGCGTTTGAGGTTCATGGAAATGCGCAAGCTGGAGTATGAACGGCGGGTTCGGCGCAATATCAAAGACAACAAGAAAGGTGAACTGAGCTTCATGATGCACCTGGTGCCAGCCACTAACCTCATTAACTTCCTCAAGCATGAGCTGCGCCGAGTGGCTGCATCGAAGGAGGAAGCGATGGCTGCTGCGGTCAACTCGGCGCGTGCTGAAATGGCTGCTAGGTACTGGGAGGTCTTTGAGGGTGTGAAGGAGAAGTTCAAGAAGAAAGAGGCGGAGGTCACGACAAAAATCCATCTGCAAGAGCTGATAGCGAACCTCTAGCTACTAGATGAACTCTCTTCAAGTAAATATATCATCCCTGGGGACCTAGAGAAACTGACTGCAGGTCGGCCGATGCGGAGAAGGCCTTCGAGGATGCAATCTTGTCCGACTTCTCGATCGGAAAGCTGGACCTACCTGAGGTTTATGCTGAGTGTGTCAACCAGGAAAACCTGGCCACCTGCAGCTACCCCGCTTTTCCTCGTACTTGCCCCTTTGGGATTTTGGATATTGCGTTCCTTTTCTGACCTCGGCCCGCTGGGCCTTTTGAATAATATTTCAGTTTTTGCTTTAGCTTAGTGGCTTTGAGATTTCCTTATCTTTGATTGTCGAATGAGTTGCCCGAGTCGGGTCAGCTTGGCTGACTTCATCGGCTCAACTCATCTTTTGAGGTAAGATTCAAAGCGGTTCTTCGCCATGACTTCGACTCATCTCGGCTTTGCATATATTTGTGATTTTTTAACTCAGATCTGTGCTGAGTTACTCTAAACGTTTGAATTAAGTGACAATTTCAAGTCTAATCTTTCTTTGGAATGTATGATCGCATGAGGTGAACTACAGTGTTTGCTAGCTGCTCCTTGTAGCGATGTTATTAGTATTGGTCGGCCGACGCTTATCGTAACGAATTTGGGCTCGGTGCTCAAGTCGGCATTTTTACGTGATCGAGTTGAGATCGACTTTGCTTGTAACGATGGATTTATGCCTAAGGATGTCTTAGTTGGGGATCGGTAAGATCCCCATGAATTCAAGTCCTACTCAAATTGATTTTGATGTACTATAGATCCTTGAAAAATTTAGGTTCTCTGCCCTTTTGATTTTGAAAAAATGTAAACAATATATTATTTTCCTTTATCAAGCAAAGCTCAGCCTCTCTGCTAAGGAGGAGAGTTTGATGATTTGGCTGGGCTCGAGGAATGAGCTGCCTATGTATCCGGTAAAGGGATCAAGCCATAACGTAGTTTGATTATTTGTTTCGAAGTTCTAGTGATATAATTTCTTGAGGCTCCATGCACTCTTCACTGTCTTTCCGTTCTAGAGTTTTGCGAGCTTGTAGACGCCAGGGCAAACTACAGCAATTACTCGGTAGGGACCTTCCCAATCGATCCTTAGCTTTCCAACACCTTGCTTTTTGTGGTTTCCTGTACTTTTCGTAAGACGACGTCGCCTTCTTTGAATCACCTGATTTTTACTCTAGACCTGCAATAGCGTGCTGCTGCTTGTTGGTAGTTCTAAATTCTGATAAGGGCGAGGTCGCGGCACACGTCGATTACATCTATTGCGTCTTGGAGTATTTTTTCGTTCAACTCCTCCTTAGGGGGGCACATCACCCTCCGAAGACTTGGTACATCTATTTTAGCTCGTACCATTGCTTATATTACGTAGGCTAAGAAAAAGGGAGTTTCGCTGGTAGCTTTCTAAGAGGTAGTGTGACATGTCCACAGTACCCCTTGCAGCTCTTCACTCCACCTTTCTTTCTTGGTGTTGAGCCGTTTCTTTATGTTTTCTAACAATGTTTTGTTAGCTGCCTTGGCTTGGCCATTCCTTTGGGAGTACCTCCGACTTGAATAGGTTAAGCGTATCTACCATTTTTGGCAGAAATTTCTGAATGCGGCCGAGGTGAACTATGTTTCATTATTGGTTACAATTTTATATGGTTGCCCATGTCGGTATATAATATGCTTCCATATGAATTTCTTCATCTGGTTGGAGTGAATTTGCTGGTAAGGTGCCGCTTCCATCCACTTTGTGAAGTAGTCGGTCAGGACTAGTAGATATTCAACCTGTTTTAGTCCTCATTAACTAAAGGTTCGATTATGTCCATCAACCATCTCATGAATGGATAAAGGGCTGAGATCGATGACAGCATCTTGGCTGGCTGGTGTAAGAACTGGGCATGCTTCTGGCACTTCTCGCATTTAGTCATGAATGTGGCGTAGTCTACCATCATGGTAGGCCAGAAGTATCTTTGTTTTTTTATCCGTAATGCTAGGGCTCGTGAGACGACCCAACCCGTAAAAATTTAAAATTTTCCAGATTCGGATTATTATTATTATTAGAAATAATAACCCTCGATAGGTCAACAACACAAACTACATAAACAATACAATCAATAACCAGAAACACCATTCAATAGATCCCATACTCTACTAAATCACTAACAATTCTAATACGAAACAACAACCAATAATCCAACTCACGACAACCAATAATCAACAATAATTCTAGAATTACTACACCCTAGCAATTCTAACAAGCTCATAAAGCAACCAACACGAGACTCTAGATCATCTCCTCTTCTCGGCCACGATTTCACAATCACACCTTGTCTTTTCCTGCATCACATGGTTATAAGAGATGCGTGAGTATTATCACAAATACTCAATGAGATGGTCATCCCATCTACTAGGCTATACACAGAGGCATAAGAAAATGATACAATACTAGGGTGAACAATCAACAAGGCAAAGCACAAACAATCAACACAAGAATCGCACAACTGCACATACGTCGATCGACACAACCACCCTGTGTCGATCGATGCATACACTGTGTCGATTGACACAGAACAACTGCGTTGATCGACGCAACGTCACAGATCGTAGAATTGAACCTATCCTCACATGATTCATTCTAGATCTCAACACAATTGATTCCCTGCAAAAATCCACTCAAAAACCACACGAAATCCACCAGATAACAACAATCAAACGCATCCTATCAATCCCTTTACCCAGATAAGCCATGGTCGCGCACTTACCTTAGATCTGGAAAGGAAAAATGAAGGAAAGGATGAAGAACGCGAAGAACAAACCTCCAAATCTGGAATCCACACACAACACTAGAACAATCACTCCAAGAACGATCTCCCAAGCCTCCCAAATGAATCTCCTTCTCACAAACTCTCTGGAAAACTCTCTGAACTTTTTGGAAAACTCTGGAACTCTAAAAGTCCCCAAAAACGCGGCCACTGCCTATTTATAGGAAAGCCCTAGGGTTTTCCCTTAAACTGACCCGCAAACCGACATTTAAATCGAACCGATCCGGTTTGATTTAACTTTGTATCGATCGACGCAAATCGACGCACACCACCTGCATCGATCGATGCACGACCAAAAATCACAATTCTTGGTTTGCGGTTGTTACAGCTCGTCCCCCGGAATGGCTCCAGCAGGACCCGCTGTGCACCTTGGACATTACGTCGGGGACCTCGTCTCCGTGAAACATGGTCCGGCTGCGCTGCGTTTACATAACTTTCTTTCCATTATGCAGAAACGCGCCCTCTTTGCTTGGAGTTTTCTGGCCTCCCATTTGTCTTGGGAGGCTGTCCCGTAGATAATGTATTCAAGGATCGGGATCCTCCAATCGTGGCTCGGTTAGGCTTTATGAGCAGCGTCGGCTTGCTCAGCCTCTTGTGAGTTGGTCGGGCTGTCTTCCTCTGGCTCGTTCTCGGGATTATCGGACAGCTCCGCTTCATCCTAAGACCGACTCATTCAAGCTTGGAAGCTGGAGCTCAGCTGCGATTCCCTGGCTTTCTGTCTTGTAATTACTGTGTTTACTCCGGCTTTGGTAGATATAGCGATGCTTAGCTTTTCTATCCCTTCTACCGGGATTATTCACCTTACAAGAGGGTTGGAGGTCGAGGCTAGAGCAGCTAGCGCATCCGCTGAGGTGTTTTCTCCTCGGAGAATCCTCGTTAACTCAAATTTTTTGAATTGTTTGGCCAAGTCCTGAGTTACGCTCAGATATGTCTCCATGCGATCATCTTTGGCTTTGTATTCGCCGTTGATATGTCCCATATTTTACCTATTTTACTATATATTTTACTATGTTTTCTATGCATTTATCTACGGTTTTATACCTTTAAAGGTAGTTTTCTCGTATTTTTGTTTTAGAGTCTTAACAGAAAAATCAAGGAAAAAGGAGCAAAAAGAGACAAAATAGGTGTAAACCAAGCTACAACTTTAATAAGCCAAAAACACCATCAAGAACCAAGAATTCACAAGAATCAACATTCTACCAAATTGGACAGAACATATACGCCAGAAGTTCAGCAGTGAACGGAGGATCAAATCGATTTGGAGTTGGATGAAAATTAGTTTGAAGATAGATCTTTGAGTCAGCTTCACAATGAAGTTTGAATCATACTAATTGGAGCTGCTATCAGGAAGCTACACTGGATTTAGTGGAGATACGTCAAGCTTCCTCAGAAATGAAGCAAGTGCAGAATCGATCAAAATACCGGGCCGCCTCATGGACCGATATTCTGGGCTGATGCCAGCACAAATCAAGTCACTTTGGGCCCAATACCGGTCGTGATCCATGACCGAAATTCCAACCGACGTTGGAGCAGTTTTGACGTAAAAAGATGGATTTGACCTAAAGGAGACCCTAGAAAACCCTAAGCCTATATATATTTGTTTTTAGCCTTTTGTTAGGTATCATGACCACGAAAAAAAAGAGTATTTTAGCATATAGGAGCAGTCACCACGAGTTCTCTTGGTGTTCTTCATTAGATTTGGATTTTAGAGCAATCCGGTGGATGATCTCGCTTTGTATCTCGATATAGAGAAGAATCCTCTTACCCTTACTCTTTAATTAAAGTTTCTTTATCATGAATTCATCATCTATCTCAGGTTTTTTGTGCATCATGTCTGAGTAGTTTTATTTGTTAGGTTTTAGGTTTTCAATGAGTTTCATAATTCGATAACTGATTGATGATTGTTTAGGGAATACAATAGAGTCTTCATCTTTACTTATACTCAATGCATGATCGCTTTACTGCGCATTTAGTGATATGATCTTAGGTTTATATACTCTCCAAAAGCTTGTTATATTGCCTGAACTAGTATTTGATGAGCCAAAAGCCTTAACAATTCGAAAGGTTAGTTAAGGAGTGCGGTGAAATTTATCAAACTTGAACTTTAATGCATGTTTTCACCTTGTAATAACCTGCGATAGTTGAGTTTATTAGGGTGCTAAAACGTAGATGGTTAGTTATGTCACGATAGTGGGATGACCTTAAATCAGTGTTTTGTGTTCTAGACGGTTCATAATTCCTAAATCTCTAAAATCAATCAATCTTTATTGTTGCATGATTTTCTGCGAAATACCTAAGTCCTAACACTTTTCTTTTATTGAATTTTCATTACAATTCACATTCGTTGCTTGCTTACTTTATTCTCAATCACAAAAACGACAAACATATCTTGTTCTAGCTTAGTTTTATTCATTACAATTTAAAGTGTGGTTAAGAAGTCCTTGTGGATACGATCCCTTATCTATACTAACCGTGATTTTTGGGCACCTGCAGGTAGTTAGTTGAGAGGTAAAACTCGACTCACATCAGCCGTGAAACTGGCTTGTGATGAGCTGCGAGTCGCTGAAGGCACAGATTTCTCTAGCTCCTATCCCTAGGGCTAGCCTCAGGCTGGCTAGAAGGGCTTTGTATTCTACTTCGTTGTTAGAAGAAGCAGAAAAACTGAGTCGGAATGATTGTTCAAGCACCTCTCCTGACGGGGAGGTGAGTTTTACTCCAACTCCGAAACCTTGTTTCAAGGAAGCTCCATCCACGTGGAGATTCCATGTTTTTCCGGGTTTGGTTTTGTTAACCGCTTATGGAACTAGCTCGATTACAAAATTGGCTAAGACTTGCGCTTTAGCACTAGTTTTGGTTCTTATTTCTATGTCGTATTCTGATGTCGTGGGTTATTCAAGCTTTAAATTTATAACCTTAGATAAAGCTGCAAGTGCACAGGCAAACGCAGTAGTACTTAGGGGTCGATCCACAGAGACTAAAGATGATACGCTATGAATTTATGTGATGCAAATTAAGCTAAGAAAAAATATGATTTTGATTTTGTGGTTTTATGAATAGCAATTATAAAGCAAAGAAAGTAAAAGCAAGGATAAATCAATAAGAGAAAATCGTTAGGCATTAGACAATTCGCATAGACTCATGAAACACATAAAGATATCGGGTTTTAAAGATCGTTCTAGAACTCAAATCACTAATGTAAGGTCATCCCACTGTCGTGACGTAACTAACCATCTACGTTTTCTACCCTAATAGACTCAACTATCGCAGGTTATTATAAGGTGAAAACATGCTTTAAGTGTAAGTTTGATTGTTCGTACTACTCCATAACTAACCTTTCAAATTGTTATGACGCATTACTCACCAAATATTAGTTCAGGCAATATAACAAGCTTTTGGAGAGTATATCAACCTAAGATCAGTTCGCAAGATGGCCAAAAAAGCAAACAGCATTACGATCGAATAGAGGTGAAGAATCCACTAGATAAACCCTAACAAAGTTCGATATTCAATTATGCATAAACATGGAATCTTTGAATGCCTAAAACCTAACAAGTAATTTACTCATACATGATTGAAGTAACAACAAAGCAACAAGGATAGGCA
Organism: Arabis hirsuta; assembly: GCA_964056655.1. NCBI lineage: Eukaryota > Viridiplantae > Streptophyta > Magnoliopsida > Brassicales > Brassicaceae > Arabis > Arabis hirsuta. The sequence continues at coordinate 9,422,035 of OZ053308.1, read as the reverse complement.
CGAATCATCATAGATAAACTGAATTTAAAGAGTAAGAGATAAGAAATCTTCTCTATATCGAAGTACAAAGGGAGATCTCCTCCTAGAATCCAAATCCAATGAAAAACAAAGATGAAAACGTGTTTAGTGTTTAGAGAAGAGATAGGAGGCTGCCTAGGGCTCCCTAGTTGTGCCCTCTTGGCTGCTTATTGATGCTTATTCTCCTAAAGAGGCTAAAAACAAGTATATATAGGTGTAGGATCTTCTAGGGCTTCATTTAGGTCAAATTCGTCTTTTTACGTCAAAACTGCTTCAACGTCGGTTGGGATTTCGGTCAGGCTACACGAACAGTATTGGGCCAAAAGTGCCTTGATTTATGCTGGCATCAGCCCAAAATATCGGTCCATGAGGTGGCCCGGTATTTGGATCGATTCTGCACTTGCTTCATTTCTGAGGCAGCTTGATATATCTTCACTAACTCCAGTGTAACTTCCTGCTCACAGCTCCAATTGAGATTATTCAAACTTAATTGTGAAGCTGACTCGAATATCTATCTTCACACCAAGTTTCATCCAATTCCAAATTGATTTGACCCTCCGTTTACTGCTAAATGTCTGGCGTATATGTTCTGTCCAATTTGGTAGATTGTGGTACCTTGTGAATTCTTTGGTCTTGATGATGCCTTTGGCTTATGAAAGTTGCTGTAGCTTGGTTTACACCTCTTTTGGTCCTTTTTGCTCCGTTTTGCTTGATTTCCCTATTAAGACTCTAAAACTACAAATACGAGGAAAACTACCTCTTTTGGCTGAAAAGCTTATTAAAGTGCGTAGAAAATATAGTAAAATATATAGTAAAAGTGGTAAAATATGGGACATATCAACTCCCCCAGACTTAAACCTTGCTTGTCCTCAAGCAAAATTTAAGAATAGAAAAGAGGTTTGAAAACGCAGAAACTTACCTTCCTTTGGAGTATCAAACCGACCCTTTCAACTAGTAAGCCACATAATGCATAACCAACTCAAATTCAGACCACCATGTACTTTTCCATAGACATTCGCAGCCTCCCAAATTCATCCACGACTTTTTAACATAACTCGCTAGTCCTCATTGCTGGGTCTCGTCCCAGATCTCAATGCCAACCTTCTAGACTCATTCCCATACTATACCATGACTAATGAACCATACAACTCTTGGTAATCTTCCTCTCCCCAGACTTATTTGATTTTATACTCTTTTTGTTTTTTAGAATGCTGAGACTCAAAAGCAGTGCTTTCACTACTGTTGTTCCTTGTGAGGAGACAGGATCGTGAGATCGCTCGTCCTCTACATCCATTCTAAGGGACTCAGACTGCTGGCTTTCGAGCTCCGGGTGATCATCTCTTGAGTACTGACTCACTGGAATTTTATTTCCTCATCTTATACTCAAGAACTATCATATCGCCCCAATCATATATTTTTTAAAACAAGGGAGAGGAGTACCATTACTTTCAATAGAGATTGCACTTGTCAGGTATGAATGAGGAGTCAAGCTCTATGAACATCAATCACCGAGGAGACCGCATAATTAGCTTGAATTTGGCGGATTATGCTGGAAGTAACAAATGTCTCTAGTTAACTGGTCAGCCTTAGGATTTTTCATTAGTCTGACTCTGAAATCGATCCTGGAAAAATGGTCGCTAATCTGAAAAAGACAATCCACTAAACCAAAAGAAGGGTCATCATTTCCAACTGACTATTTTGACTCAATAAAACGTTTTCAGAAAATAATTTTTGAAAAACTCTTTTTAAAAACATAAAAACCAATCACGAACAAACGTGTTAGTAAACAACAATCCCCCCAGACTTAAATTACACCGTCCCCGGTGTAAAATAAATCAAATTAAGGGAGTAACGTTGGAAAATAAAAATAAAATTGAAATTAGAAGAGTTAGAGAATAGAACGAAGTTACCGGTTATAGACAAAAAGTCTTGAAGATCGAAAAATGTCCCATTTTCGGTTGGTATGAAGCATCTTTGGACTCGGCTATCTCCAGGGGTGAATGAACACTCCTAAAAGCTTCCTTATGTCCTTAGAAACAGTTCATCTCAAGGTTTCATCGTCTGGTTCCTCATCGTTTGAAAATTGGCCCACGGTATAGTGATTTTGGCACCGGAAGAAGCTCATGAGCCATCTTTCAAACCTTGATGTTTTTCTCGAGCCATATTAAAAATTCACCGAGTTATAAGGTATTTTAAAGCTCGTGGTGAAGTTTGAACACTTTTGCTCGTACGGTTTTGCGTATGGTCCTTAATGGGGCGATTCGACTCGCCGGAAGGGTATTATCAAGCCATCTGCAAAACAGTAGAGAATTTCTCGAGCCAAATTGAAAATCTATCATAAAACATACCTTTTTAGTTCACGTGGTGAAGTTTGAAGGCTTTTGCTCCAGTGGATAGGTAAATGTCCCATAAAAATGCTCGACGTGGTCCGTTTGTAAGCTGAGATCGAGAAAATCTTAGGATTGTTGCAAGCAATATGAGATCTTCTTCAATTCTGAGCATATGGTAGTCCGCACGAATCATAACCAGGCTAGGTGTCTCCAATTACTTCTCTTTTCTCATACATCTCCTTTGAATGGCGGATAATGCTTAAGACGATTGGCAGTGTGCGCATCACAACAAAAAGTCTTGTTACAAGTCCTGTTAAAGAGCGACATATCCTTGCAAAAATACTTGAAATCACTTGTTAAATACTTCTTGGACCTAAGTCCTCAATACATGTGTATTGAATTATAAGTCAAAGGATTAGTGAAATAGCATAGAATGAACAAAATAAATCCAATAATGAATCCAAAGTGTTAAAAATTGCTAATCTAAGTGAAATCAATAAAAATGGATATGTAAAGATGTGTAAATCATTCAAAAACCAAATTATTCTAACCAAAATTTGCAAATTTCTAATGCAAAAATCCATGAATCAAATAATATTCTTGATTAATTAAGAATAGATAATTTTAAAAACCATAATTCATGAATATGCAAAAATAAATTGGTTCTTAAAAATTATGTGTGAAAAATGGTTTTAAAATAATTAAAAGAGTGAAAAAGGAAAAATTAACCTTATTTAACCAAACGGTTAGGTGGTTGGCTCGGTGGTTCGAAGCGGTGGTTCGGTGGTCCATGGCTCGTGACTCCAATGGTGTGGTGGTTGATGGAGATGCGGTGTGATCAATACCGGTCAAGGTGTCGGGTGGTGAGTCGCGGTCAAGGATGGTTCGAGACGTGGCTCGGGTCCAAGGCGGTTCACGGCACGAGACCGTGGCGGTGGATTTGGAGTCGCGAGTCGAGGTAATACCGGTCGTTGTACCGGTCGGCGGTGTCGACCGGTATCAGGACTGGTCAAGTCGCGGCATGGAGCGGGGCGGGTGAGATGGTGCGGGAGGTATCGGGTCACGAGTACCGGACCGAATATCGGTCGGTACCGTGGGTCGGTATCGTGTCACGGGAAGGTTGCGAATCGAGGCGGGTAGGTGTTGTCATGTCGCAGGAAGGTGGATCGCGTGCCAGTCCGGGTACCGGTCGGTACTACGGTTCGAAATCAGGACCGAAACATACTGTGGGTGGAGGCAGAAAATGCGGCAGGATTTGCGGTGGGAGTGCGGCAGAATTGCGGTGGGGGTGCGGCAGAATTGCGGTGGGGTGCGGTGGAATTGCGGTGGGGTGCGGTGGAACTGCCTCGCAGTAGGATGCGGTGAGATTTGCGGTGAGTTGCGGTGAGATTTGCGGTGAGGTGCGGTGAGAGTTGCGGTAGGGCTGCCTCGCAGTAGGGTTGCGGTGAGATTTGCGGTAGGGCTGCCTCGCGGTAGGGTTGCGGTGATATTTGCGGCAGGCTCGCGGCATTGTTGCTCCAATACCGGTCACGATTTTCGACCGGTACGCGTGACCGGTACTGGGTCACTCGTGTCGCGGGTCGATCGGGGTGCGATACCGGTCCGAATATCGGTCGGCGTGGTTGACCGGTATTGTGTCGCGATCCATGCGATTTTAAACAAGCTTTTTCTTCAGCTATACACATCAGAATTGAGATCCGAAAGATGCTACAGACTCTTGAGAACGAGATCTTTCCAACAGTATGAAGATTGTCTCCTGATTCCTTGTGTTTTGTCCTGAGAAAAAGTTTGAAGTTGGCTCCTTGCAGCTTCGTATCCTTCTGCTTCAGTCTTGGAAAATTGATCATAACTTTCAGACCGTAATACCAAATTACGTTCTGCTTTTTTCTGTAGCTTCGTATGACTGTCTACTATAGTCTCACCAAATTTCAGATTTTTCTGGGTTGGTTTGGTAATTCTTTTGTGCCCTGAACCAGAACGGGTCTTGTTCTATCTCCTTCTCTTCTTCCTTCTCCAAAACAAACATTTTCTTGTATTTTTATAACTTTTTGTAAAAACCTGAAAATTCATGATTAGAAAAACCAATAAGTAATAAAACTTTTAAAATTAAAACCATGATTAAAATTTGAAATTAAAGACTCTAAAAAAAATAATATAAAATATGGGTTGCCTCCCATAAAGCGCTTGTTTTAAGTCTTTTAGCTCGACTCCTGTTTCCTTTTAAGCATAGGATGGCTCCACTAAATGAATTGGGACTCCTTTAGCTTCTCTACACTCTGGACCGCATGGCTTGAGGCTCCATCTATTAGCATCTTGATGGCTTTTGTGTTTCATCTCGACATGAACCACATCTTCTTCACGTTCCTTAGATACCAAGATCAAATTTGCAATATTTGGAGTCTCTTTGTCTTTTGGTCTTGTCGGTTTGACAACATCTTTATGTATGGTTGGAGGGGCTGGAATTTTGAGGTCTTGGATCTCCTTAATTGCATCACCTGGATCTATATAAAAGGTTTCATTAGTGTACATATTGATACAAAAAGAAACCTTACCTTGTAGGGTTGGATAGATCACTCCTTTGTCAAGTTTAGAGAGAGAGATTTGGTGATTTGTAGAATCCACAAATCCTCCATCGGTTTCAAGGAATGGTGAACCAAGATTTAAAGGCTTGTGAGGGTCATCTTTAGTCTCCAAAACGTTGAAGCTTGTTATAAGCTCCTCTCCTTGATCGCACAGGTCATCCAATTCAACATCCGTGATGTATGTTTCGTCTTCTTGGAGATCTCTTGTAAGCATCTCTCCAAGATGAACAAAACGTGCCTCGGTGCTTTGAAGTGGAGCAACAAGAGCTTCTAATTTTTCTCCCAGAGCTGACAAAGAGTTCTTGATCTTTGCATCGAGCTCACGTTCGAAATTTTTGAATTCTCCCTTGAGTTGAGCCACAAACAATTCTAGTTTATCGTCTAGGGTAATTGAAAATCCGTGATCTTGGAGTTGTTGTGGTGGCTGTGGATACTCGCAGTGATGGTAATGATAGGCATCCTCACGCTCATAAGCCTCCCAAGGTTGTTGTTGGTACATATGATCATTGCACCGAGTATTGTTGAAGTATGGCGGTTGATGATATTCATGAGGCGTTGGGTTATAATCCCCAATGGTTTCATGGTAGTAAGAGCTCGCCATTCTCCTAGGATAGAGGTTGTAGTGTTCCATTGATGACTCTCTTAAACACTCACAAAAACAAAAAGAAAAAACAAAAAATCAAAAGTAAATTAAGAAAAACAAATCTTAGACTTAATCTTTATCAAAAACTCGTAGGTAACAAATTAGTCCCCGGCAACGGCGCCAAAAACTTGATGTCGTGGGTTATTCAAGCTTTAAATTTATAACCCTAGATAAAGCTGCAAGTGCACAGGCAAACGCAGTAGTACTTAGGGGTCGATCCACAGAGACTAAAGATGATACGCTATGAATTTATGTGATGCAAATTAAGCTAAGACAAAATATGATTTTGGTTTTGTGGTTTTATGAATAGCAATTATAAAGCCAAGAAACTAAAAGAAAGGATAAATCAATAAGAGAAAAGCGTTAGGCATTAGACAATTCGCAGAGACTCATGAAACACATAAAGATATCGGGTTTTAAAGATCGTTCTAGAACTCAAATCACTAATGTAAGGTCATCCCACTGTCGTGACGTAACTAACCATCTACGTTTTCTACCCTAATAGACTCAACTATCGCAGGTTATTATAAGGTGAAAACATGCTTTAAGTGTAAGTTTGATTGTTCGTACTACTCCATAACTAACCTTTCGAATTGTTATGACGCATTACTTACCAAATATTAGTTCAGGCAATATAACAAGCTTTTGGAGAGTATATCAACCTAAGATCAGTTCGCAAGATGGCCAAAAAAGCAAACAGCATTACGATCGAATAGAGGTGAAGAATCCACTAGATAAACCCTAACAAAGTTCGATATTCAATTATGCATAAACATGAAATCTTTGAATGCCTAAAACCTAACAAGTAATTTACTCATACATGATTGAAGTAACAACAAAGCAACAAGGATAGGCACGAATCATCATAGATAAACTGAATTTAAAGAGTAAGAGATAAGAAATCTTCTCTATATCGAAGTACAAAGGGAGATCTCCTCCTAGAATCCAAATCCAATGAAGAACAAAGATGAAAACGTGTTTAGTGTTTAGAGAAGAGATAGGCGGCTGCCTAGGGCTCCCTAGTCGTGCCCTCTTGGCTGCTTATTGATGCTTATTCTCATAAAGAGGCTAAAAACAAGTATATATAGGTGTAGGATCTTCTAGGGCTTCATTTAAGTCAAATCCGTCTTTTTACGTCAAAACTGCTTCAACGTCGGTTGGGATTTCGGTCAGGCTACACGACCGGTATTGGGCCAAAAGTGCCTTGATTTATGCTGGCATCAGCCCAAAATATCGGTCCATGAGGTGGCCCGGTATTTGGATCGATTCTGCACTTGCTTCATTTCTGAGGCAGCTTGATATATCTTCACTAACTCCAGTGTAACTTCCTGCTCACAGATCCAATTGAGATGATTCAAACTTCATTGTGAATCTGACTCAAAGATCTATCTTCACAACAAGTTTCATCCAATTAAAAATTGATTTGACCCTCCGTTAACTGCTAAACTTCTGGCGTATTGCTTATACTCAATGCATGATCGCTTTACCGCGCATTTAGTGATATGATCTTAGGTTGATATACTCTCCAAAAGCTTGTTATATTGCCTGAACTAGTATTTGATGAGCCAAAAGCCTTAACAATTCGAAAGGTTAGTTAAAGAGTGCGGTGAACTTTATCAAACTTGAACTTTTAATGCATGTTTTCACCTTGTAATAACCTGCGACAATTGAGTCTATTAGGGTGTTAAAACGTAGATGGTTAGTTACGTCACGATAGTGGGATGACCTTAAATCAGTGCTTTGTGTTCTAGACGGTTCATAATTCCTAAATCCCTAAAATCAATCAATCTTTATTGTTGCATGATTCTCTACGAAATACCTAAGTCCTAACGCTTTTTTTTTATTGATTTTCATTACAATTCACATTCGTTGCTTGCTTACTTTATTTTCAATCACAAAAACGACAAAAATATCTTGTTCTAACTTTGTTTTATTCATTACAATTTGAAGTGTGGTTAAGAAGTCCTTGTGGATACGATCCCTTATCTATACTAGCCGTGATTGCTGTGCACTTGCAGGTAGTTAGTTGAGAGGTAAAACTCGACTCGCATCAAGTTTTTTGGCGCCGTTGTCGGGGACTTCGAAGAACATCACCTTCGAATTTTTGACTAAAACTCAGTCTAGAACGCTTTAATTTCAGTTTTTCTTTTTATTTCGATTTTATTTCTTTCTTTTTCAACTTTGATTTCTCGTTTTATTTTATCCTTTTTCGTGTGTTTCAGGTGTTTATGCCTAGTACTAGATATTCTAACGAGAAAAATCTAGTTGTACCTGAGCAAGAAATCTATAAGCTTGAACGAGCCCTTAGGAGACAAAGACAACTAAGGATGGCCGATCAAACTGACGAGCACGTCATAAATGAGGAGGAACGAACCCTCGCTGCTGCTACTGCTCTTGATAGAGAGAACCAACCCGTGGAGCAACCACTGGGTGCCCACCTAAACCCACCGATCCGTAATGATGCAATCCACAATCCTCAAGAGAACATTGTTAGGAATCCAGTTGGTGGAAACGGTCAACATCTCATTCCACCTGGGAATATGAGAATGCAACAACAAGTTCCACATCTTCAACCTCAACGGAACCAAAATTTCCAACAACCCTTGCGTCAAAGACAAGTCCAACATCAAACTATCGGAGATGTCGATTCCTCTGATGCTTTCTTCTTTGATAGAAACCCCATCCGCCCACCTCTACCTCAAAGGAATGATTTCGAGATTAAACCTCAAATCATTGCATTGGTGAAACAAAACCAATTCCATGGGCTGTCCACGGAGCATCCTCTTGACCACATCGATACTTTCAAAGAAATTTGTAGTACGACTCGTGCTAATGGAGTTCCTGCCGACTACTTTAAGTGCAAGCTCTTTTCGTTTTCTCTAAACGATAAGGCACTTAGATGGATGAAGTCTCTACCTCCACGGTCCATCACTACTTGGGACGAATACAAAGGAGCTTTCTTGAACCAGTTCTACACTAAACAAAGATCGAATTCTATAAGTAACAAGATCTCAAGTTTCAAGCAAGGACCAACCGAATCCTTCTTTGAAGCCTTGGAACGTTTCAAGGAATACACTAGGGATTGCCCTAATCACGGTTTCTCTGAAGGAAACTTATGGAATATCTTCTACAATGGAATCGCTTACAAGCACCAAAAATCTTTGAATGCTGCGAGTAATGGGAATTTCATGACCAAGCTTGTACCGGAGGCAAAGCTTTTGATTGAGAACCTTGCTGCTAGTGATGCTAATTGTTCTCAAGACTACAATAGGAGCATCAACACCACTAGATCATCACCCGATTCAACTCAAATTGCGGAGCTCAAGAACATGGTTTCACAACTACTTAAGTATCAAAGAGGAGTTCATGCCGTTAAAGACATTAATGATACAAGTTATGATCCTAATATGGAACGTATTGGAGATGGAATGGAGGAGAATCAAGAGGAAGTGAACTACATAGGAGGAAACTATGGGAATCAAAATTTCAACAACAACTTTCGATCTCACCCAAATCTGTCCTATCGGAGCAACAATGTCGAGAACCCTCAAGATCAATTCTATCCTCGACAAAATGTCAACCAAGGAGGCCAATATCAGTCCAAGAAACCATTCTTTTCTAAGGGAATGTATAAAGTGAAACCACCATTCAACCCATCCCAACCAACCGGGCCGGGTTTTTTTTTATGCTAAACTCGAAGATATGAAGAATCAAATGCTAGAAGCTTTCGGCCACCACAAGAAAGAAGTAAACCAAATGGTGGACAGTAGGTATTCGGAACTTAACACTAAGATCGAGTCTATTGCTACTCATCTCTCTAAGATGGATACACAACTTGTTCAAACCTCGGAAGCTGTTAGAAGACAAGACGAAGAGAAAGCAAAAAAGTTTTGCAATGTTACTTCTACTAAAGAAGAGGAAGCCGTGGTCACTCCTAAACCACTTGAAGAAGAGGTTATTTTGGTCCAAAAACCAAAAGAGGAACGCCTTCCCGGCGAATCCAAGAGAGCTTACAAGAGAAGACTAAAGAGGATACCTTTGGAAAAAGTCGATAATTCGGGAAAGTTTGTTTTTCCATGCTCTATTAATGGAAAAGAGATCCACGATTGCTTGTGTGATACTGGAGCAAACCTCAATGTCATGTCACTAGCCAGGGCAAAGGAACTTGGAGTGGTCGATTTCAAACCATCCAAAGTCTATACAGAGTATGCCGATTTGTCATCCTCTACACCTTATGGAATGCTTGAAAACGTCATGGTCAAAGTAGGAGAGGGGATTGTTCCTACTGATTTTCAAGTGTTCGAAATGAAGACCGAAAAGTTGAATCCATTGATACTTGGATTACAATTCTAAGCGACAGCCGGAGCAATCGTTGATTTTCCAAACCGAAGGATCTCTTTCGCCAATATCAACAAGAATTTCTTCTATGATGAAGTAGATGCTAAGCGTATACCAAGCTCGATTGGAGTAAAAGATATGAAGCTTAGTATAGACTCCGGAGATGTCAAGAAAGGAGTCAAAGAAGGAGATCCTAAAGCTAAAATGAAGATAGTTGCAAAATTGTCCAAAGAGAAGCATAAGGATATTTCCGAGGATATCAAGACAACTTTGACACCTATAGATGATGCTAAGAATGGGAACAAAGTATCGGTCGTCCCACGCGACCGGAATTCGCGACTCGATGTCTCGACCCACGACACGATGCCGCCCTCGACCCACGACACGATGAAATCTCATCGCGATACGATATCGGACACGCGTATCGGTCGTCCCACCCGACCGGTACTCGGGACATGTTGCCCCGACCTTGCCGCGACACGAAGCCATGACTCTAACCGCGATGCCAAGTCCCGCGTACCGTACCGGTCATGCATATCGGATGCCACGCCTGACCGGTATCGAGGCAGCCTTACCGCAACACGACCCGCATCGTCCCATCGTCCCGCGAAACGAGCCAGTCTTCCCACGACACAGCCCAGACCTTACCGCGACACGAGGTAAGTTTCGGTCACGATTTCGGTCGGTCCAACCGACCGGTATTCGTCCGGTCTTGTCTCGGGTACGTTTTCTAAACCATTTCCAAACCGATTTTAACCGGTTTTAAACCGATTTTAACCGAACTTAAACCAAAAACATCACAAAATCTGATTTTTAAAGGGTTTTCCAAACTTCTTTTTGTCATTTGCAAACATAACTTCATCTTTTCTCTCTCAAATGTGTTCTTGAGCTCAAGAACCCTAAAAATCCAATTGGGGTTTTATCTCAATTCACTAAAATTTGTTTAGTTTTTCACTAGGAATTCAATTCCTAATCTCATATTTCACTAAACCCAAGGTAATTTCTCTCTAAACCCTCTTTTTGTCTAATTCCAAGTTTATGCATATTTTAAAATTTTCATAGATTTAGTTTAAATTGGCTAGGTTGTTGGAGAATCAATATAGGAATACTTGATTAGACTTGATATAAACATTATTGATGGGTTAATTACATGATTACAACCTTTAATTAATTTTTCACAAATTTGGATTTGTGAGGTCATAATTCCAAACGAATTTGGGTGATTCATGGTTAGTTAATACATCTTTTAATATGGGTTTGTCATATATATATAGGATTGATATGGATTTTGACATATTCAACACTTAATTGCAAAAATTTTGTGTTTTTCAATTGTTATTAATGTTAAATCTGAAAATTATGATTTAATTGGAGAAAAATTATTTTACATTTGGTTCTTATTCTTACATGTTTCTAATGTCTTGCTATGTTTTATTTTGATTCAATTCCCCATTGGAAGCAATTCTTTTGGAAATTTAGATTTTCAAGACCGTAACATACTTTTTCGAGATATTTCTTTTGTAGGAACTTCAATGGAGAATGAGATTGTTCCAAGGAAGTCTAAGAGAGGACATAAACCCAAGAAGCATCAAGTGACCACCCAAGATCACGAAGCTCAAGCCCCTCGCCCTACACGTTCTAAAACTAGATCGAAAAAGTCATCAAAGAAACATGGAAAGGATATTTTGGTGGAGAATGAAGAAGAACTTGGTTACCAACTAAGAGATGAGGAGGATGAAATCACTCAAGTACCAATGCAGTTTGTGGAGGTCACACAAACAATACCTCACGTATCGCCTCCTAAGAAAAAGAAGAGGAAATCGCGAGCTAAATCAACTATGGTTGTAACTCAAGCACCGAGTGTTATCGTGAAGCATGTTGGACCCGAAATGAATGCTAACGTGGACTACATGGCTGGTCTACAACATTTTGCTATGCTTCCAACTCTTGGTATTGATTTCGAGACACTCGATTTACTCGGTTTTCGAAAGGATGTTGAATGGTATCTTGAAGCATTGGGCCTATCGAAGTTTGTGACTATCTCTCACCCTACCTATGGAAGGCTTGCACGTGAATTTCTAGCCACGGTAACATTGTCTTACCCCAAGACAAAGACGGCCATAGCAAAGGAAGGAGTTCTAGCTTTTACGGTTAATGAGAAATCGTATACTTTGAGTATTGAAGAACTTTGTGATATTTTGGGACTTGCGTGTCATGAGAGAATCAAGGTCAGTGGTAGTGAAACTCATTATGATGAATGGTCAAAAATTGGAAGTGATAGACTTAAGCCCGGAAGTTCTAAGGCATCGAAGATTACACATCCGGCGATTCGTTATGTTTACTATCTACTTTCTCAACTCATTTTCAGTAGGAATGAGTATGGAGTGGTGAAACAAGAAGATTTTTACATGCCAATCTCACCATTTGTGGAGAATCCCGAGAAGGTGAACCTCGCCTCACTTTTAGCTCGTCGAATGGTACAAATCAAGCATGATGCCGTTAAGGAGAAAATACCAAAGGGAGCATCGAGTGATTTTGGTGGAACAATCACGGCCATACTACTTGCGTGTGGTGTTGATTTTCATCTCGAAGTCCCTTTGATGGTTGAGAGTAAGCTTGATCTCCATGCCCTTTAAAGGAAGCATTATCTTTGTGGATGGTACGAGCAATCTACAAACTTTGGGTACCTTTTCACTCCACCTTATGAAGAAGAGAACAAGTGTGTTCTACTCCCACATGCGGAAATCCCAGCCTTGAGTGAGGGTAAGACGTACTTTCACCCCATTCGTTCCACATGGTTTTATCGTTGTCCCGGATGTCCTTTTGTTGAAGTTTCGCTCTACTATCAATCCAAGGCACAGATGGCACGAAAGGAGAGGTCTAGAGGACCACAAGGAGGTGTTATTTTCCATCCTTCCACATCTCACACGCCACCCCAAGAGCAACAATTTCCAGCCGCTACAGAAGCGGGTTTTGATGAATGGCTTCGCACTAGCTTTGAGGAAGAAAAGGAGAAGAGAATTGCTCTTGAAGCTACGGTTTCTAGGCAAGGAAAGATGATTTCTAAGCTTGTAAAAGCAGTCAAGAAATCAATCCCACATCTCTTTAGGCGCTCCTCTAGAAGCACAACCGCCACAACAAGCAACAACGAGTTTGGTAGCTTTTCGCTCGTCTCTACATTTGAGAATGATGAGGATGTCGATGATGATGTTTCTAGTCATCCCAACACACGTGCCCTTGATGAGACCGCCATTGCCCAGTACGGACATCACTCATTAGTCCAGGCAACCGCTTTAAACGAGACAGAGATCGTCAACTACAATTCCGATGGAGATCACTTTCACGTGATAGTTCCAGATTCACCAGAGTCTATGTCACCCGTCTTTTGAGCCAGGTGTATCGACTTTTATCTATCCTTTTATTATTATCATTTTTATTTTATTGAGTCATCTCACCCTTATGTGACTTTTTACACCGGGGACGGTGTAAGTTAAGTCTGGGGGGATTTATCGTACTAACCTCCTTTTTCTATTTTCTTATGTTTTGAGTCATTTTAATGATTTTCTTATAGTCTTTTATTGAGTCGAAAATCATATGTTTCGAACTATGATATTTTCAGGAATTTATACGTATTTTATGATCTAATGACCATTGTCACAGGGTTTGTCCAGGATATACAATTCAGAAACCTTCATGACTGGAACTCGCCCCATATAATTCATCTCGCATAAGTTTTGATGAATCAAATTTTGACTCTATTTTATTTGACTACTAACCTGATTTTAATTATTTCTCATTAAGGAGTTAAATCGGGGAAACGAATCACACATTCATGACATCTTATCCTCTTTTACCACTCTTTGTTGTCATAAATGGCCAGCTCATCTTTAGTTGGTACCCTACCTAAAACCCTTTACCTCTTTTCAGACCTCATGCCTTCTCTTTTTAGTTTTATACTTGCAGATATGTGCAAAAACGTCGGAGAGAAAAGGATCGACGCAATTTTCCAATCACTAGAGATACGACGATTTGGTAAAGAAGGGTAGAGTACAAATAATAAAATTCAAACAGCTTGGCCGGTTCCTTGGATGACTAATACATGGTAATATTTCGTGCCTATACTTGACTCGTATCAAAGAGACACCGTTTTCCCCCTTGCTAAAAACAAAATAAAAAAAATAAAAGGAAGGGAAAGGAAAATGGTTGTTTAAGGGTTTTAAGGCCAAAAGAATACCAAAAAGAATGCCATGATATAAAAGAAGAGACGAGTAAAAGAGATTTCAAGTGATTCCTGGAGAAAGATCTAAGTCTGGGGGAAAAAGACGCGAAGAAAGTGGTTGGGAAATTGTGGATATCAACAGGTCCATTCTCTTTTGCGATTTTGCATAATATCTCGCACCCGGAGTCTATGGTAACCCTAAACAATTTTAACCTCACCACATATATTAGTCTTTTTCAAATCCTAGCGCCGTCTACCCCGAATGATTCCCTTGATGAGAAATTCACCTATACCTTAATGAATGTAGAGAGTCAAATAAAGTGCAGTTGAGATTTTTGCAAGATTGTAATTAAAACATAGAGTAGGCTGCGAAGGTTATGAATGGCGTATGATGAAGATACCCTTAGATCGATCATGTCACATACGGTATTAGTATCAACGTTATTTTCAAATGGTTTTTCTAAGCTCAAATTATTTTCAAACCTCTTTTCTATACTTGGATTTTGCTTGAGGACAACAAAGGTTTAAGTCTAGGGGAGTTGATATATCCCATATTTTACCTGTTTTACTATATATTTTACTATGTTTTCTATGCATTTATCTACGGTTTTATACCTTTAAAGGTAGTTTTTCTCGTATTTGTAGTTTTAGAGTCTTAACAGGGAAATCAAGGAAAATGAGCAAAAAGAGCCAAAACAGGTGTAAACCAAGCTACAGCAACTTTCATAAGCCAAAGACACCATCAAGAACCAAGAATTCACAAGAATCAACATTCTACCAAATTGGACAGAACGTATACGCCAGAAGTTCAGCAGTGAACGGAGAATCAAATCAATTTTGAATTGGATGAAACTTGGTGTGAAGATATATCTTTGAGTCAGCTTCACAAGTAAGTTTGAATCATCTCAATTAGAGCTGTGAGCAAGAAGTTACACTAGATTTAGTGAAGATACGTCAAGCTGCTTCAAAAATGAAGCAAGTGCAGAATCGATCCAAATACCGGGCCACCTCATGGACCGATATTCTGGGCTGATGCCAGCATAAATCAAGGAATTTTTGGCCCAATACCGGTCATGTACCCTGACCGAAATCCCAACCGACGTTGAAGCAGTTTTGACGTAAAAAGACGGATTTAACTTAAATGAAGCCCTAGAAGACCCTAAGCCTATATATACTTGTTTTTAGCCTTTTGTTAGGTATGCAACCAAAAAAATAGAGTATTTTATCATATAGGAGCAGCCACCACGAGTTCTCCTGGTGTTCTTCTTTAGATTTGGATTCTAGAGCAATCCGGTGGATGATCTCGCTTTGTATCTCGATATAGAGAAGAATCTTCTTACCCTTACTCTTTAATTTAAGTTTATTTATCATGAATTCATCATCTATCTCTGGTTTTTCGTGCATCATGTCTGAGTAGTTTTATTTGTTAGGTTTTAGGTTTTCAATGAGTTTCATAATTCGATAATTGATTGATGATTGTTTAGGGAATACATTAGAGTCTTCATCTTTGCTTATACTCAATGCATGATCGCTTTACCGCGCATTTAGTGATATGATCTTAGGTTGATATACTCTCCAAAAGCTTGTTATATTGCCTGAACTAGTATTTGATGAGCCAAAAGCCTTAACAATTCGAAAGGTTAGTTAAAGAGTGCGGTGAACTTTATCAAACTTGAATTTTTAATGCATGTTTTCACCTTGTAATAACCTGCGACAGATGAGTCTATTAGGGTGTTAAAACGTAGATGGTTAGTTACGTCACGATATTGGGATGACCTTAAATCAGTGCTTTGTGTTCTAGACGGTTCATAATTCCTAAATCCCTAAAATCAATCAATCTTTATTGTTGCATGATTCTCAGCGAAATACCTAAGTCCTAACGCTTTTCTTTTATTGATTTTCATTACAATTCACATTCGTTGCTTGCTTACTTTATTTTCAACCACAAAAACGACAAAAATATCTTGTTCTAGCTTTGTTTTATTCATTACAATTTGAAGTGTGGTTAAGAAGTCCTTGTGGATACGATCCCTTATCTATACTAGCCGTGATTGTTGTGCACTTGCAGGTAGTTAGTTGAGAGGTAAAACTCGACTCGCATCAACATCCACCACACACTCCTGGCCCTCGGCCAGCACCACTCGTGATCACACCTGATCCCCGAGCTCTGCTAGGCTCACACTAGCCCCATTGCACCGTCTCACCACGGCTGCAATCCTGACCCCAACCCGGTCAGCACCACCTGAGATCCACTCCCGATCCCCAAAGTTCATCCAGTCTCATGCTTACAACCACATTACAGATACTATTGCTCATACTCATATCTATATACAACACTCCGCTCTCTGGATCGTCATCCTTTGAGCTCTCGAAGTATATCATACCCCTCTACCTTCAGCACCGCCGTCCATCCAGTTCTCGGTATGCTCCAACCCCTCTCACTCTCAGGACACACAGTTCGTCAAGCTCGGCTGCAGAGGAATCACACATCCCCTAGAGAGACTTCGGCCCCTCAAAGTATATGCAAGGGAATCACTTTCCCCCGAAGAGAACCTCACTGTCCCCTCAAGTATACCCAGGAGACCCACTATCCCCTGGGGTAATCACTCTGTAACATGGATCTTAGGCACCTGTCGACTGAAATCACCTTTCGTGGTCATCCGAAACAACCCAATCACTAGGGTGGTTCAGAGTCCCTGGAAAAGACAGTCCTAACTCACATAAGACTTCTATTCCAGACTCCCCTAGGAAATAGACAGGCTCTAACTCACATAAAACCCCTATTTCCCAGCGCCATCCAGAGAATCACAAGTCCTAACTCGCATAGAACTTCATCCCCAGAAAATCCTCCTAGAACATGGACAGCCCTAACTCGCATAGAACTTCCATTTCTAGCCTCCCTAGCCGATAGACAAGTTTTAACATGCCTAGAGTTTCCATTACTAGCCACTCCTAGAACATGAACAAGCTCATTTCTAGCCACTCCTAGAACATGACCAAGCTCTAAGCCGCATAGAACTTCTACCGCTAAACCTCCTCATGACCTACTAGTCATCACAAACCATGACATCACCAGTCATCTCATAAGAACACACGTCTTAAACACACATTTGATAAGGCAAACCCATCTTATTAAATCTTCAAAAATGTATACTCGTTACAACAACAAACGAAATGCATAACAACAACATAGCAAAAAGCTAATACAGACTCTGAAAACCAGAAAAGAACTCAAGCCACCGCTTTCTTTTCGAACCACTTCGAGAACTTCCTCTTCATCGACGCTTCTGGTTCCCAAGTCTCCTTCTCAATACCGTCACAGTCCCACACGACTCTCACCAACGGTATACTCTTCCGACGCAGCATCTTGACTCTCCTCTCGAGAATCCTCACGGCCTCGCCGCCAACGTCATGTTGGGTTGAAGATCCTCTGAAATCCTAGCTAACACCTCCTCAGACTCATGCAGACAGTTCCGCACCATCAAAACATGGAAGACTTTGTGAAAAACCTTCATACTTTGAGGTAACTCCAACCGATAAGCTACCGGTCCGACCCGCTCCACCACCTTAAACGGACCCATAAACTCGGACTCAGCTTATTCTCTGAAATGGATCTGTTAGGACCCCTCAACATTGCTGCCTTGAGATACACCAGATCTCCCAGCTCAAACTCCAGCTCTTTCCGTCTCCTATCGGCATAACTCTTCTACCGATCTTGAGCCTCTCTCATGTGCAGCCTCAAGACACGGATCTTCTCCGTCGTCTCCTGAACAAAATCCGCACCAAACATGCTCCTCTCCCCCACTTGCGTCCAGCATAATGGTGTCCTACACGGCCTCCCATATAGAGCCTCATATGGGGTCATCCCAATACTCGCCTGGTAACTGTTGTTGTAAGCAAACTCCACCAGTTTCAGATGATTCGCCCAATGACCACCATAATCCAGCACACACATCCTCAACAGATCCTCTAATGTCTGAATCGTCCTCTCCGACTGCCCATCTGTCTGAGGATGATAGGTTGTGCTCATATGCACCTTAGTGCCCATCTCAGCCTGAAACGCCCTCCAGAATTCTGAGGTAAACCTCAGATCCGTGTCTGACACAATACTCGTTGGCACCCCGTGCAGCCTCACTATCTTCCGCACATACTTCCTAGCCAAAACTGCCGCTCCATCAGTCTTCTTGATGGCCAGAAAGTATGCCGACTTGGTCAGACGATCCACAATAACCCAAATCGCATCATACGTCCGTGACACCGGCAACCCTATCACGAAATCCATGGTAATCATATCCCACTTCCACTCCGGAATAGATAAACTCTGCAACATACCACTCGGAACCTGATGCTCAGCCTTCACCAACTGACACACGTTGCACGCTGCAACCCAGTTAGCTACATCCCTCTTCATCTTGATCCAGTGATAATACCGCTTTAGGTCACGATACATCTTGGTCGCTCCCGGATGAATCGATAACATGCTCGAATGAGCCTCCCTCAGGATCTCCTGCTTCAGATCCTCATCCCTGGGTACACCAACCCGCCCGTTCACCAGTAACATTCCACTCGCTGAGACCACATACTCTGAACCGGCCGCCTTAGAAGCATCAATCAAACCCTGATCCTTCTCTTGAGCAACCCGAATCCTGCTCAACAAGTCTGCCTGGTTAGCTGCCTCTAACCCCAACAGCTCCTGTGAGATCACACGCAACTTTAAGGTACTGATCTCGCTAACCAGAACCTCCATATCTCGCTCCTGATCTGAAGCCACTCTCTTCCGACTCAACGCATCTGCAACCAGATTAGCCTTACTCGGATGATACCCAATCTCCAGGTCATAGTCCGCAGCTAACTCCATCCAGCGCCTCTGTCTCTGGTTCAGCTCTGGCTGAGTGAAGAAATACTTCAGACTCTTGTGGTCTGTGAATACCTGCACTTTCCCGCCATACAGATAAGACCTCCAGATCTTAAGGGCAAAAATCACCGCAGCCAATTCCAAATCGTTGGAAGGGTAGTTGCACTCGTGCTTCCAAAACTGCCTCGAAGCATATGCAATGACCTTCCCTTGCTGCATCAACACACACCCCAGACTAACTCTTGAAGCATCAGTATACACCACGTAAGGCTCACCCGGCTCGGGTAACGCCAACACAGGTGTACTCGTCAACATCTCCTTGATGTGCCATAAAGCTACTATGTAGGGTTTATACAATTAGGTCTTTAAATTTATAACCCTAGGGAACTGCAAGTGCACAGTTAAGACAATTGTAGTACTTAGGGATCGTTCCGCTAAGGACTAAGTGATGAATGCGCTACAAACCTATATGATTCGGATTAAGCTAAGGGAAAATATTATTTGGTTTTAGGGTTTTATGGAAGCAAATAACAAAGCAATGAAAGTAAAAGGATAGATATCAATTAAGATTAGAATTCAAGCAATTCACAAAACATATTCAAAACACAAGCAATCGATTTAGGATTTTAAGACTAGTTGTTCTAGAACTCATATCACTAAGGTAAGGTCATCCCACTATCGTGATGTAACTAACCATCTACGTTTTGCACCCTAATAGACTCAACTATCGCAGGTTATTACAAGGTGAAAACATGCTTTATGCTCAAGATTGATTGTTCACTAACTCCTTAACTAACCTATCGAATTGTTAAGGTTTCTAGCTCATCGAATACTAGGTCCAGAGATATAACAAGCTTTTGGAGAGTCTATCAACCTAAGATCACTCCCTGGGTAGCTAGGCCAGTTCGTGCTTTGAGTATAATTAAAGATGAAGAATCAATTCTAGAATAAATCTCTAAACGATTAAATACGTAAAAGCATAGAATTAAGAAAGTGCATAGAAATCAAATCAAAGCTAATACTCTAACATGTTTTGCAACACGTAGCAGCAAGAGTAAAGCACATAGACAGTATAATTTGTTGATCTATCTAAGCGTAAGGAGTTAGATCTCATCTCTTTGCAATAGGGCAAAGATCAATCTATCCTTAAAGGCTTCTAGAATCAAATAAACATGAAGAACAAGAGAAAGAAAAAAATACATTGTTTAGGTATTGATTTAGGCTTTTAAGTCCGGCTGCTTGAGTTCCTAGAGAGGCTAAAAGCAGGTATATATAGGGGCTTAAGGAGGCATAAGTCGGCTAGGGTTTCGTCGGGCAAATACGTCTTTTCCGGTCGAAACTGAGGAAATTTCGGTCATGATAAGGGTCAGCCTGCGTGACCGGTATTGGAAGCTTCCATGACTCTTCTAGAAGGTCGGAAAAAGGTCTGGATATCGGCCCATGGGCTGGCTCGGTGCTTGGGTCCATTTTACACTAACTTCACTTCGAAGGCAGTTTGACATGTCCTCAGTGTTTCGGGTGTATCTTCTAAATTACAGCTTCAGTTGATGAAATTCCAACTCCATTAGAAATCTAACTAAAAGAGCTATCTCCATAAAATGTTTGATTTAATTCCCAACTGATTCGATCCTCCGTTCTTCAGCGAACTTCTGGCGTATATGTTCTGTCCAGTAGGAGAATGTGCATTATCTTCAAGATAAAATGACTTGGCTTAGTTCCTTTAACTTGGATAAGTAGCTGCATCATAGATGACACTATTTTTGCTCCTTTTTACATCCTTTTAATGATAAAACCTGTTAAGTCCTTAAAATCTACATATACGAGAAAACTACCTCTTTTGGTCCAAAAGCTTTATTAATATATATATAAAAACCATACTAAAATAGATAGAAAAAGTGGTAAAATATAGGGTATATCAACTCCCCCAGACTTATCTTTTGCTTGTCCTCAAGCAAACAATAGTCAAGAATTGAGAAGAGGTTTGAAATTCGGAGGAACTCACATATCCTTTGGATCGTTGCATCAAATTCTAAATCTGTAATCCACATGAAACAAGATTAGCTCATAGACGTTGTCATCGTCTTCCATCACGAATTCGCAACATGTCCGTACTCTAAATCTCTGTCCCTGCAAAAATCTCAACTTCAAATCAATTGACTCTTTCTACTCTCTTAGATTTAATGAAAACTTATCATCAAGAATATCATTCAAGGATGACGGGCTAGGTATTGGGAAAGGCTGATTTTAGTGGTGAGGTTAAAAGTGTTTAGGGTTACCATAGACTCCGGGTGCGAGATATTATGCAAAATCGCAATAGAGAATGGACCTGTTGATGTCCACAATTTCCCAACCACTTCTTCACGTCTTTCTCCCCCAGACTTAGATTTTTCTCCGGGAATCACTTGAAATCTCTTCTACTCATCTCTTCTTTTGTACCATGACATTCCTTGGGTATTCTTTTTCCATAAGACTCTTAGAATTACCGTTTTTATTTCCCTTAGATTTTATTTATTTTTCTTTTTCTTTTCTTTTCTTTTTTTTTCTTTTTTCTTTTTTTTTCTTTTTTTTTTCTTTTTTTTTCTTTTTTTTTTTCTTTTCCAAAGGGGGAAACGGTATCTCTCTGATATAAGTCAAGTATAGGCACGAATTGTTACCATGTTTTACGCATCCAAGGAACGGCCAAGCTCTTTGAAAATTTGTTCTTTGTACTCCACCATTCTTTACCAAATCGTCGCATCTCTTAGTGATTGGAAAATTGTGTCGATCATTTTCTCTCCGACGTTTTTGCACATATCTGCAAGTATGAAACTAAAAGAGAATACATGAGGTCTGAAAGAAGGTAAAGGGTTTTTAGGTAGGGTACCAACTAAAGATGAGCTGGCCATTCATGACAACAAAGAGTGGTAAAAGAGGATAAGATGTCATGAATGTGTGATTTGTTTCCTTGATCTAACATCCTTAATAAGAAATAATCAAAAACCATATTAATAGTCCAAATAGAGAGTCAAAATCATATCCATCAAAACAGTTGCAAGTAGAAATTTTTTGGACGGAAGCTCCATCATGAGGTTTCTGAATCGATTGTCATGATCAAACCCTGCAACAATGGTTACATAGTCTTTCAAATCAAAACGTCAATCCTAGGAAAGTGTCATGATTCCTATCTTATTATTTTTATTAAAAACGATTTTTTTTTATTATTATTATTTTTTTTATGAAAATAAATTTTGAAAAATCCATTGAAAACATAAAAACCAAACACTAACAAACGTGTTAGTAACAACAATCCCCCCAGACTTAACTTACACCGTCCCCAGTGTAAAATTAAATCAAATTAAGGGAGTAATGATGAAAATTCATTTGAAAGAGGAATCAAAAAGATAGAGAATAGAATGATAGTACCGGTGAGCTGTGGATATTTCCGGCAAAAATCTTAGGTTGTCGCGATCAATCTTAGATCTTCGTTGTTACAATCTCTCCGCATGCATATTTTTAGAAACCGGGATGTTACAATCACCCCCACTAACTGATCGCAACGTCCTCGTTGCGTACCAGGATAGTTCCCCCCGACAGTGTGACTCACACACTCATCAGGGTTCGCTCTGATACCACTTATAATGCCCTAATGCCCCGACCGCCGTCGAGCATCGGTATGCCGGGGAAATCCTCATCCCCTCGAGAGAAATCCTCATCTCTCAATAACATACAGGGGAAATCCTCATCTCCTAATGGGCCCCACGCCAACTCTCGACCCGTGGGCCCACCCCTGTTCGACGGTCGGTGCGTTAGTCCGGGAGGCTCGAAAGACTTGTTTACTAACCCTGCAAATCAACACGTGATCTTTCCCCGTGTTTTGTTCTCACTCATACGGTACTGTAAATGACTTCCCAGTAGGTCACTCATCCTTAAATTGCTCCAGCCCAAGCACGTTTAACTCTGGAGTTCTCTCTGGATGTGTGCCGGAAAAGATAAGTGCACTTTGGTGATATAGGTAGCCAAATCAATTCTCTTAACCCTCTCCGCATGCACCACATATTTTTAGAAACCGGGATGTTACAAGTCTTCATCACAATTGTATTGAATTCCAAGTCCAAGGGAAGGAAAAATAGATATTAAACAAAAAAAAATCAAAATAATGAATCCAAATTGTTAAAAACTATCAATCTAGGTGAAATCAAGGAATGAATATGTCAAGATGTGAAAATTATATTGAAAACCATTTAAATCTAACCAATATTTTATTTTCTAATGCAAAAATTCATGAATCAAATAATTTTTAGTTAAATAATCATGAAATATGCAAAAATAAATTGGTTCTTGAAAAAGTATGTGTGAAAAATGATTTTAAAATAATTAAAAGAGTGAAAAAGGAAAAATTAACCTCTTTTGACCAAACGGTTAGGTGGTCGGCTCGGTGGTGGAGCGGTGGTTCGGTGGTCCATGGCTCGTGACTCCGGTGGTGTGGTGGTTGATGGTGACGCGGTTCGGCCAAAACCGGTCTAGGTGTCGGGTGGCTAGTCGCGGTCAAGGATGGTTCGAGACATGGCTCGGGTATATCTTCTTAATTACAGCTCCAATTGATGAAATTCCAACTCCATTGGAAAGCTAACTCATAGTGCTATCTCCATACCAAGTTTCATTGAATTCCCAACTGATTTGATCCTCCGTTCTTCAGCGAACTTCTGGTGTATACGTTCTGTCCAGTAGGAGAATGTGCATTATCTTCAAGATAAAATGACTTGGCTTGGTTCCTTTGACTTGGATAAGTAGCTGCATCATAAATGACACTATTTTTGCTCCTTTTTACATCCTTTTGATGATAAAACCTGTTAAATCCTTAAAATCTACATATACGAGGAAACTACCTCTTTTGGTCCAAAAGCTTTATTAATATATATAAAATCCATACTAAAATAGATAGAAAAAGTGGTAAAATATAGGGTATATCACTCTTTCAGCTTCCCAAAACTCTCCTCACAAGTTGAAGACCATACGAAAGGAACATCCTTCCCTGTCAACTTCATCATCGACTGCGCCATACTCGCGAACCCCCTGACGAACCTCCGGTAATAACCCGCCAACCCAAGAAAACTCCTGATCTCATTGGCACTCCTTGGTCTAGGCCAACCTCTGATAACCTCAATCTTAGCCGGATCTACAGAAACTCCCTCTGCAGACATAACGTGGCCAAGAAAGCTCATCTCTCGCTGCCAGAAACTGCACTTACTCAATTTCGCATACAGCTTATGCTCCTCCCGCAAATGCACCTCGTGCTCCTCCGGACTCCTCGAATACACCATGATATCATCTATGAAGATGATCACGAACACATCCAGATACTCCTGGAATACACCGCTCATCAACTGCATGAACGCTGCTGGCGCAATTGTAAACCCAAACGGCATTACTACAAACTCATAATGCCCGTACCTTGTGTTGAACGCCATCTTCCGAACATCTGCCTCATCGATCAGAATCTTATGGTAACCTGAAGCCAAATCAATCTTGGAGAACCAAGTAGCCCCTCGCAACTGATCCAACAACTCATCAATGCGTGGCAGAGGATACCTGTTCTTCACAGTGACTTGGTTAAGTCCCCGGTAATCGATACACAACCGGAAACTCCCATCCTTCTTCTTCACAAACAACACCGGCGCTCCCGACGGTGAAACACTAGGCCGGATGAAACCCTTCCCCAACAGATCATCCAGCTGCTTCTTCAGCTCTGCCATCTCTCCTGGAGCCATACGGTAAGGCGTCTTGGATATAGGAGTCGTTCCAGGCTCCAACTCAATCATAAATAGATCCGACCGCGACGGTGGAAATCCCAACAATGACTGAAACACATCCTGGAAATCCCGAACAACCCAAATATCCCTAACTGCAACCTCTCTAACAGTCTCCGGCATCACTATCATCACCAGATAAGCCTCACAGCCCTTCTCAATCAACTGCTCGGCCTGTATTGCTGAAATCACGAGACTCCCGGAAGTTGGTCTCACACCCTGAAACACCAATCTCCCTGTCTCTCGTTCAAACACCACACGTCCTCGATGACAATCCAAATGGACCCTGTACCGATCCAACCAATCCATACCCAGGATGATATCGTACAACTCCACTTGATTAATAACCACATCTGCTGGCATCGGCTCCTCCGCTACCAGAACATCCACACCACGAGCCCGCACGAAAGTAGCCAACGTCCTGCCACCAGCAACCTTAACTACTCCCGGCTACTCTCCGGAATCGCTCCAAATCCCGCTGCCCTCCGCACACCCCGGAGTAATGAAGCTATTCGTAGCTCCCGAATCAAACAACACGTGGGACTCACATCCGCCCACAACTAAGGTCCCTGCACAAACTCCATGTGCTTTAAGACCCGACACTCTAACGCAGACTCACAATTCCTAACAGACTAAATTCAATCTCCACAAGAATTTAAAAGAAAAAGTTGAGTCTGAATAATACCTGTGATCGGTCTGGCACTAGAGTCACCTACTTCTGCCGACGTGAAAACCCGTGGCGCTGCTGCAATCTGAGCCAGGGGATGGACCGCCAACGGTAGCACTGCCGCTACCGCCATCTGCTGCAGCTTAGGGCACTTGGGCTTGATATGCCCCGGCTCTCTACAGTGGTAACACACCTGGGTACTCCGTGCTGTATTCCTCGGCGGACAGCTGGCCACCTTGTGACCTATCCTCCCACACTCGTAGCATCTTGAACCACTCTGTCCACCCTGACTGGCCCCGGAAGTGCTCTCCCACTTCCCCTTCTGAGCCAACGCAGGCTTGTCGCCCTTGCTCGATCTCGTCTGCCGTTGAGATCTCCTCTGCTGCTACTGCTGCACCGGTGGACTAACCACCACAGCCTGATCTCTGAGGTCCTCCTCAATCGCCGCAGCAGTCTCAACCAGCTCAGCCCTCGTGGCAAACTTACTCGCTCTACAGCGAGTCCTCAACTCAACTCGAAGTCTCCCGAGGAACCTCCTCACCTGGGAGTCGACTGAACTCCAAATTGAACTCCCTTACAGTCCGATCTCCCTGAGTCGGTTCAAAAATCTCGACTCCATCCGGTCCACCGCCTCCTGCGGGAAATACTTAGTATTAAACTCAGCCAAGAAATCCTCCCAGACCATTTCGGCTTATACCTTCCTGGCCTCAACGCCTCTCCACCAGAGATGCGTGTCACCATCCAGATAGTGAACCGCCAGATCAACCCGGTATCCCTCTGGACACCTGATAGAGCGAAAGTTCCACTCCAACCTCCGTCGCCACTCATCGGCCTCCTCAGGCTTTGCACCACCCGAGAAAAACCCGGTGCCAATCCTCTGCATCTGCTCCATCATCCTCAGGTAGGATGGAAGCTCCTCTGCAACCATCACACCCGGCTGCACACCAGCCACTCCCGGCTGACCACTAGCCACTACTGGCTGCACTCCTGGAGCCTGACTCGGAGCCGGTACCCCACCTGGTAACCGCTCCAGAATAACCTGCAGCAAACCGGCCAAGCGATCATCTCGGTCCTAGGCCACACCTGCAAGAGCACCCCCACCTGGGCCCCCCGCACCACCAGCTATCTCGGGAACCACACTTACCATGGAATCTTATTGAAGGCTCGGAAGAGATGATCTAGGACTCCATACCCGCACAGCAATCAATCAACTATTCACACAATCAATCAATCAATCATCCGCCCTAGAACCATAAGGGCTTTGATACCAAAATGAAACGACCCGACCCAAAAATTTAAAATTTTTCCCTTCAAATTATTATCATCACAGATAATAATCCTCAATTGGGCCAACACAAGCAATGCAGAACAACAACAATTAAACAATAAAACCAAATCATCAATAATCCCATACTTATCAATGAACAATATTCAAATCAATAAAATTCTAGAATCAATCCAATAACAATAACTCCAGAATCTACTAGCAACCTAGCAATTCCATAAAACAATAACACAACGAGTTCCTAATCATCTCTCCTTCGTCGCCATGATTTCACGATCACATTTTCTCTTTACCTGCAACACATGGCAAAAAAAGTTGTGTGAGTATTATCATAAATACTCAGCGACGTGGTCATCCCGTCTACAGACTATTTATGCACAAGCATAAACAAAGGATACAATACCAGGATGAGCATACACAAGCATTCACAAAAACAATCAAACACGAACCAATCCAGGAACCCTGTGTCGATCGACACACCCACTAGGTGCCGATCGACATACAGCCCCGTGTCGTTCGACACACCACCCTGGTGTCAATCGACACAACGTCGTAGAACCCAGAAACGAGCCTATCCTCTCATGGCTCGAATCCATCGCGATTCATAAAGTCTCCGGCATAATTTCATTCACAAAACACACAAAAACCAACAAGCAATCGCAGTTTACCCATTCTTTACACTTATGTAAGCCTACGGTCACGAACTTACCTCGATTCGGGAATAAAAAGAGGATGAACATGAAGAACACACGAAGAACACCCGAACAGCCTCTGATTTCACTTTTCCCAGCCCCAAAATCGACCCAACCACGAACCCTCCTCGTTCCTAATAGCCTCCCACGCAGTCACAAGCCTCAAGAACGATCAACCCTTCTCCAGAAATCACCAAAACTCACTCAAACTCTCTGATTCTCCTTTTCTTTCTGATTTTTGATTTTTGGAAGAAAAAGTCGGCCAATCCTCACTGTTTCAGCCTTTTTATACAACCCTAGCCCCATTGCACCGTCTCACCACGGCTGCAATCCTGACCCCAACCCGGTCAGCACCACCTGAGATCCACTCCCGATCCCCGAAGTTCATCTAGTCTCATGCTTACAACCACATTACAAATACTATTGCTCATACTCATATCTATATACAACACTCCGCTCTCAGGATCGTCATCCTTTGAGCTCTCAAAGTATATCATACCCCTCCACCTTCAGGACCGCCGTCCATCCAGTTCTCGGTATGCTCTAGCCCCTCTCACTCTCAGGACACACAGTCCGTCAAGCTCGGCTGTAGAGGAATCACACATCCCATGGAGAGGCTTCAGCCCCTCAAAGTATATGCAAGGGAACCACTTTCCCCCGGAGAGAACCTCACTATCCCATCAAGTATACCCAGGAGACCCACTATCCCCTAGGGTAATCACTCTATAACATGCATCTTAGGCACCTGTCGACTGAAATCACCTCTCCTGGTCATCCGAAACAACCCAATCACTAGGGTATTTCACAGAGTCCCTGGAAAAGACAATCCTAACTCACATAATATTTCTATTCCAGAATCCCCCTAGAAAATAGACAGGCTCTAACTCACATAAAACCCCTATCTCCCAGCGCCATCCAGAGAATCACTAGTCCTAACTCGCATAGAACCTCATCCCCAGAAAATCCTCCTAGAACATGGACAGCCCTAACTCCCATAGAACTTCCATTTCTAGCCTCCCTAGCCAATAGACAAGTTCTAACACGCCTAGAGTTTCCATTACTAGCCACTCCTAGAACATAAACAAGCTCATTTCTAGCCACTCCTAGAACATGAACAAGCTCTAAGCCGCATAGAACTTATACCGCTAGGCCTCCTCATGACCTACCAGTCATCACAAACCATGACATCACCAGTCATCTCATAAGAACACACGTCTTAAACACACATTTAATAAGGCAAACTCATCTTATTAAATCTTCAAAAATGTATACTCGTTACAACAACAAACGAAATACATAACAACAACATAGCAAAAAGCTAATACAGACTCTGAAAACTAGAAAAGAACTCAAGCCACCGCTTGCTTCTCGAACCACTTCGAGAACTTCCTCTTCATCGATACTTCTGGTTCCCAAGTGTCCTCCTCAATACCGTCATAGTCCCACACGACTCTCACCAACGGTATACTCTTCCGACGCAGCACCTTGACTCTCCTCTCCAGAATCCTCACAGGCCTCGCCGCCAACGTCATGCAGACACTTCCGCAGCATCGAAACATGGAAGACTTTCTGAAAAGCCTTCATACTCTGAGGTAACTCCAACCGATAAGCTACCGGTCCGACCCGCTCCACCACCTTGAACGGACCCATAAACTTTGGACTCAGCTTATTCTCCGAAATATATCTGTTAGGACCCCTCAACATTGCTGCCTTGAGATACACCAGATCTCCCAGCTCAAACTCCAGCTCCTTCCGTCTCCTATCAGCATAACTCTTCTACCGATCCTGAGCCTCTCTCATGTGCAGCCTCAAGACACGGATCTTCTTTGTCGTCTCCTGAACAAAATCCGCACCAAACATGCTCCTCTCCCCCACTTGAGTCGAGCATAATGGTGTCCTACACGGCCTCCCATACAGAGCCTTATATGGGGCCATCCCAATACTCGTCTGGTAACTGTTGTTGTAAGCAAACTCCACCAGGTTCAGATGATCCGCCCAATGACCACCATAATCCAGCACACACATCCTCAACAGATCCTCTAATCTCTGAATCGTCCTCTCCGACTGCCCATCTCTCTAAGGATGATACGCTGTGCTCATATGCACCTTAGTGCCCATCTCAGCCTAAAACGACCTCTAGAACTCTAAGGTAAACCTCGGATCCCTGTCTGACACAATACTCGCTGGCACCCTGTGCAGCCTCACTATCTCCCGCACATACTTCCTAGCAGAAACTGCCGCTCCATCAGTCTTCTTGATAGCCAAAAAGTGTGCCGACTTAGTCAGATGATCCACAATAACCCAAACGCATCATACGTCCATGACACCGGCAACCCCATCACGAAATCCATGGTAATCATATCCCACTTCCACTCCGGGATAGGCAAACTCTGCAACATACCACTCGGAACCTGATGCTCAGCCTTTACCAACCGAGACACGTTGCACGCTGCAACCCAATTACATACATCCCTCTTCATCCCGACCCAGTGATAATATCGCTTCAAGTCACGATACATCTTGGTCGCTCCCGGATGAATCGATACCATGCTCGAATGAGCCTTCTTTCAGGATCTCCTCCCTCAGAACCTCATCCTTGGGTACACAAACCCGCCCATTCACCAGTATCATTCCACTCGCTGAGACCACATACTCTGAACCGGCCACCTTAGAAGCATTAATCAAACCCTGATCCTTCTTCTGAGCAATCCGAATCCTGCTCAACAAGTCTGCCTGATTAGCTACCTCTAACCCCAACGGCTCCTGTGAGATCACAAACAACCTCAAGGTACTGATCTCGTTAACCAGAGCCTCTATATCTCGCTCCTGATATGAAACCACTCTCTTCCGACTCAACGCATCTGTAACTAGATTAGCCTTACCTGGATGGTACCCAATCTCCAGGTTATAGTCCGCACCTAACTCCATCCAGCGCCTCTGTCTCTGGTTCAGCTCTGGCTGAGTGAAGAAATACTTCAGACTCTTGTGGTCTGTGAATACATGTAGTTTTCCGCCATACAGATAAGACCTCCAGATCTTAAGGGCAAAAATCACTGCAGCCAACTCCAAATTGTGGGTAGGGTAGTTGTACTCGTGCTTCCTCAACTGCCTCGAAGCATATGCAATGACCTTCCCTTGATGCATCAGCACACACCCCAGACCAACTCCTGAAGCATCAGTATACACCACGTAAGGCTCACCCGGCTCGGGTAACGCCAACAAAGGTGTACTCGTCAGCATCTCCTTCAGCTTCCCGAAACTCTCCTCGCAAGTTGAAGACCATACGAAAGGAACATCCTTCCCTGTCAACTTCATCATCGACTGCGCCATACTCGCGAACCCCCTGACGAACCTCCGGGAATAACCCGCCAACCCAAGAAAACTCCTGATCTCGGTGGAACTCCTTGGTCTAGGCCAACCTCTGATAGCCTCAATCTTAGCCGGATCTACAGAAACTCCCTCTGCAGACACAACATGGTCAAGAAAGCTAATCTCCCGCTGCCAGAAACTGCACTTACTCAATTTTGCATACAGCTTCTGCTCCCGCAGCTTCTCCAGAACTAACTGCAAATGCACCTTGTACTCCTCTGGACTCCTCGAATACACCATGATATCATCTACGAAGATGATCACGAACATATCCAGATACTCCTGGAATACCCCGTTCATCAACCGCATGAACGCTGCTGGCGCATTTGTCAACCCGAACGCCATTACTACAAACTCATAATGCCCGTACCTCGTCCTGAACGCCGTCTTCCGAACATCTGCCTCATCGATCGGAATCTGATGGTAACCCAAAGCTAAATCAATCTTGGAGAACCAAGTAGCCCCTCGTAACTGATCCAACAACTCATCAATGCGCGGCAGAGGATACCTGTTCTTCACAGTGACTTGGTTAAGTCCCCGGTAATCGATACACAACCGGAAACTCCCATCCTTCTTCTTCACAAACAACACCGGCGCTCCCTACGGTGAAACACTAGGCCGGATGAAACCCTTCCCCAACAGATCATCCAGCTGTTTCTTCAGCTCTGCCATCTCTGCTGGAGCCATACAGTAAGGCGTCTTGGATATAGGAGTCGTTCCAGGCTCCAACTCAATCATAAATAGATCCGACGGCGACGGTGGAATTCCCAACAACGACTGAAACACATCCTGGAAATCTCGAACAACCCGAATATCCCTAACTGCAACCGCTCTAACAGTCTTCGGCATCACTATCATCACCAGATAAGCCTCACAGCCCTTCTCAATCAACTGCTCGGCCTGTATTGCTGAAATCACGAGACTCCCGGAAGTTGGTCTCACACCCTGAAACACCAATCTCCCTGCCTCTCGCTCAAACACCACACGTCCTCGATGACAATCCAGATGGAACCAATCCATACCCAGGATGACATCGTACAACTCCACTGGATTAATAACCACATCTGCTGGCATCGGCTCCCCGGCCACCAGAACATCCATGTAACATCCTGTTATGTGGTTCATGTAGAGAGGCTTAAGAGAATTTATTTGGCTACCTATATCACCAAAGTGCACTTATCTTTTCCGTCACACATCCAGAGAGAACTCCAGAGTTAAGCGTGCTTGGGCTGGAGCAATTTAAAGATGGGTGACCTACTGGGAAGTCATTTCCAGTACCGTGTGAGTGAGGACAAAACATGAGGAAAGATCACGTGGTGATTTGCAGGGTAAGTAAACAAGTCTTTCGAGCCTCCCGGACTAACCCACCGACCGTTGGACAGGAGTGGGCCCATGGGCCAAGAGTGGACGTGGGGCCCACAAGGAGATGAGGATTTTTCCTGAAGGGATGAGGATTTCCCCGGTATGTTATTGAGAGATAAGGATTTCTCTCGAGGGGATGAGGATTTCCCCTGCATACGGATAGCTCGACCGTGGTGGGGGCGTTACAATCCACACCACGAGCCCGCTCGAAAGTAGCCAACGTCCTGCCACCAGCAACCTTAACTACTCCTGGCTGCTCTCCGGAATTGCTCCGGATCCAGCCGGCCTCCGCACACCCCGGAGTAATGAAGCTATTCGTAGCTCCCAAATCAAACAACACGTGGAACTCACATCCGCCCACAACTAAGGTCCCTGCATAAACCCCATGTGCTTTAAGACCCGACACTCTAACGCAGACTCACAAATCCAAACAGACTAAATTCAATCACCACAAGAATTTAAAAGAAAAAGTCAAGTCTAAATAATACCTGTGATCGGTCTGGCACTAGAGCCGCCCGCCTCTGCCGACGTGAAAACCCGTGGCGCTGCTGCAATCTGAGCCAGGGGCTGGACCGCCAACGGCTGCACTGCCGCTACCGCCATCTACTGCAGCTTAGGGCACTTGGGCTTGATATGCCCCGGTTCTCTGTAGTGGTAACACACCTGGGTACTCCGTCCTGCACTCCTCTGCGGACAGCTGGCCACCTTGTGACCCATGCTACCACACCCGTAGCATCCTGAACCACTCTGTCCACCCTGACTGGCCCCAGAAGTGCTCTCCCACTTCCTCTTCTGACCCTGCGCAGGCTTGCCGCCCCTGCTCGATCCCGTCTGCTGCTGAGATCTCCTCTGCTGTTGCTGCTGCACTGGTGGACTAACCACCACAGCCTGATCTCTGAGGTCTTCCTCAATCGCCGCAGCAGTCTCAACCAGCTCCGCCCTCGTGGCAAACATACTCGCCATGCAGCGAGTCCTCAACTCAGCTCGAAGTCCCCCGAGGAACCTCCTCACCTGGGCATGCTCGCCCTCCATGCTGCTACCAGCATGCACCAGGAGTCGACTGAACTCCAAATTGAACTCCATTATAGTCCGATCTCCCTGAGTCAGGTTCATAAACCTCGACTCCATCTGGTTTACCGCCTCCTGCGGGAAATATTTAGCATTAAACTCAGCCAAGAAATCCTCCCAGACCATCTCGCCCTGTACCCTCCTTGCCTCGACGCTTCTGCACCAGAGATGCGCGTCACCATCAAGATATTGAACCGCTAGATCAACCCGGTATCCCTCTGGACACCTGATAGAGCGAAAGTTCTGCTCCAACCTTCGCCACCACTCATCGGCCTCCTCAGGCTTTGCACCACCCGAGAAAAACCCGGTGCCAATCATCTGCATCTGCTCCATCATCCTCATGTAGGATCGAAGCTCTTCTGCGATCGTCACACCCGGCTGCACACCAGCCACTCCCGGCTGACCACCAGCCACTACTGGCTGCACTCCTAGAGCCTGACCCGGAGCCGGTACCCCACCTAGTAACTACTCCAGAATCAACCGTAGCAAACCCGCCAAGCGATCATCTCGGTCTGGGGCCACACTTGTAAGAGCACCCCCACCTGGGCCCCCCGCACCACCAGCTACCTCGGGACCCACACTAGCCCCACCAACCCTCACACAGGCACTCGTATCGGTCTCACCCACGGACCCCTCTTGAAACGCCTGCCAGTCCGCCACCTGCTCCTTCGTGGTCTCTGTGGAGGGTAGATTCTCCCCAATTAATATTTAAGTAATTTTTATAGGGTTTGCAAAGCTGTGTGATAAGCCACCAGACGACAAGATCTCAAGAGAGTTTTATTAGCTGTTTAGAAAGCTGTTACAAGAGTTGTTTTCTGTAGAATCTTTTCGATCCCCTTTTTAGGTGAGTACAATGAGCTATATATAGAGGAATATCTAAAGTGGGCCAGCTAATAAAATGGGCTTGGCCCATTAAACAATAACTCTAATTTAGGCCCATTATTTCATTAAACCCATTTTGCTTATGGGCTTCATGTTATTTTGAGCCTAGATTCAGACTGAGCCTTTGTAAACTTGTTGTGAATTTGTCAAGACATTGCGGAGTTGAACTCGTCTCTATATCGATCTCACAGGGGTGAAATCTGACCCCAACAGTTAGCCCCCCAGCTTGGTAGCATCGAGTTATGATGATGCCAAGGTAAAAGTTTCTGGAGTCTGAGATCGATATGTTGGACTGCAAAGTTGCCAGGCGTGGACGTCTTGTCATCGAACTCGGGAAGTTCTTGTTATTCCGCGTCGAGTTGATGTCTGCGTGTTTTCCTAGGCTTGTTTTCCTTTTATTGTCTTAGGAGACTGAAGAGGTTGATGGTCTTGTTGCCTTAGTGGGCTTTGAGGCCTGGTGGAAAATTTCAGAAATTTTTCTAAAAACAATGTGATTTTAAGAAATTCCCCAAGTATAAATAAGCTTGCTCCCTGGAGTTATTTTCCACCAATTCACTTTTTCCTTAAGCAAAAGGTAAAAAATCATCTCTCCCTTCTATCTCTTTATTTTATTATTAATTTTTGTGGGGTTTTCGTTTTTTTTTTTTTTTCTTCCTTCTCTCTTCGATCCGCCGCCACTTGTTACCGTCGCCGGCTCGCCTCTCCTCCGTCGCATCTTGATCTCTGGCAAGGCCTGTTCACGTCGGGACGAGGCTTGCAGACGAGGTGGCGGCGAGACTCAACCACCGTCGACGAGGCCCTACCACGCGGCAACGAGATTTTACCACGCGGCATCGTCAAGATCCACCGCGGCGAGCTTCGGCAAGGCAGCGTCGCGAGGAGGGAGAGAGACCAGCCGCGCGTAACCGCCGGTTCGAGATAAGCCGGCGACGAGATCTGTCGTTCGAAGAGACCTCACGAGTTGACTCAGTGAGTTGACTCGTCCGAGTTGACTCACTGAGTTGACTCGTCCGAGTTGACTCGACCGAGTTGACTCGACCGAGTCGACTAACTGAGTAAACTCGGTTTTTTTTTTTTTTTTTTTTGCGACTCCAGTGGTTCAAGGACTTGGTAGTAAGGCTGACTCTGCGGAGAGAAATTGATTTAGATCGTTGATCTTTGGTACAGCGGAGAGGTGAATTTAGGAGGATGGTTTCTGATTCCACGGACTCGCAGCTTGATGGTTCGAGCGACTTAGATGATTCTGGAGATATGGTCGCTGATCCCTTCCTTCTCGGAAGGAGAATGGTTCTTTCGCCAGCATCCGACACTGGTATTCTGTCGAGACCGGTCTACTATGACGCTTAAGTCGCAGTTGATGAGGTTACCGATGAGATTGCTTTACGTCCGGCTGCCAAGAAGCTGAGAGCAAAACATCGAGAAAACCGTTTGCCTGGATCCACCATGTCAACTCCGAAATCCTTGGATTCCCTCAACGCTCGCTTTGGTTTTCCCGACGGAGTCGAGCTAGTCGTTCCTTGCTCAGATGCACGGGCCGATCATCCTCCAGAGGGCTACTTCACTCTGTATGAAGCATACTTTCATGCGTGCTTCCTGTGGTTCCCGATCCCTGGCGCTATTCTTGACTTCCTATGGAGAACCAACCTTGCTATTGCTCAGATCACACCTAGCGGGATGCGCCACTTGGTCGGGATTGTGGTACGCAGCTACGAGTGTGCCTACGAAGTCAGAGTTGACCATCTGTTGAGTTTTCTGGAGGTTAGAAAAACTAGCTCCAATGGCAAACTCCTTTATTTCCTTAAGGGCAAACCGGATTTCCAAGTCGTTGGGGATTTTCCCAACATAGATCGGTTTTGGTACAAAAAGTTTTTCTTTGTGAAAATCAATGAAGCATCTGTTGGTTACGCTCATCTGGACATGCTTCAAAAGAGATGGGGGATTCACGGTAGCAGACCCTGCCGCGCTTTTTCGTTTAGCTTACCATTCCTTGATAGTTTTTTAAGTCGCCGTCTCTTTGCTTGCCTATATGCGGAGGTTCGCGATTCCAACCATTTTCTCTTGTTGTTATTTTTGCAGTTCTGAGTCGCATTGAGAGGTTACCGAGTGACTTATTGGCTCTTCGCGATATACTTGCTGCTGAGAAGTGTAGCTGGAAGGAAGACTTTTCTTTACGTAGAGTCAGAGAAATTCTTGCTCGTCGCTTCAGAGTTACTTCACAGATTTCCTTGCCAGAGATGCCGGACAACGTGAGGAAACCCTCTGCTCGTGAGAGGAGAGCTGCTGAGGCCAGAAGAGGATACAACGCGAGAGTGTCAATTCCAAGAGCAGGCATTAGTGGGACCCTTGCACCTAGGCAGCGTCGCCCAGCGTTGGAGCGAAATGATGTCATCATTGCTGATCGTCGATCTGAACCTTCGCATAGGCGTCATGATGATGTGCAGGGAAGGGATGATGATGCTGGGGCAAATCGTAAGCGCTCCCGAGAAGATAAGGGCGGTGAAGACCCAAGTAGATCAAGGCGCGCATCAACTCCTCGACGTGATCGCGTGGCGATGGACTCATCCTTTCCTCCCGGTTCAAAAAGATCTTTTAGCAATGCTGAGCTGGCGGCGTCGCATCTGTCCAAGATCGTCTTCCCTGGCACTGAGTTTCCCCCTCCAGAACAAATGTCAAAGAAGGGTTCTTACTCAAGCATGGCCTTAGACTGTATGACGGTAAGACTTCGTGGCTACTCTTGTGGGATAACGATTTCTTTTTTCTTTCTTTTTCATTTGCTAACTTGTTTTGCGTGATTTGTTTCCCTGTTTAGCAGTTCCTTTCTTCACTTAATGAGGTCGCGATTGACTACGAGGTGACTGCTCGCTCACTGACTCGTCAGCTTGCTAACGTTCAGAAGGCTTGTGACGATCACAAGAAGCAGAAAAGGGACGCGGAAGATCGTGTTGTTACCCTCGAAGCTGCTATGAAGGAAATCGAGGATAAGCGTCGCGAGATGGATGGAACGTTTACAGAGTCTGAATCCGAGAGGAAGCGTCTTCAGAAAGAAGTCTCTGACCTTACCACCCGCTTAGATGTTGCTGCCAAACTTCAAGATGCGGCTGTGCAACAAGCTGTTGATGAAGCGAAGCGCGAACTGGCGGCGAAGTATGAGGCGAGGATCGTCCGTGCTACGGAGAAGATTAGAGCGGTCAATGGGCAACCAAGGATTGACATAATTGATCTTGCTGAGGTCCGAAGTAACATTGAGCTCGTAAAGTTGCTTCAGAAGGACAAGGCGCCTGATCTCGGCGAAGAGCTCGTGGAGCTTGAGAAGCAGGAGGTAGACCTATCACTTGCAGACGAGGTGTTTGCTAATCATATGCGCGAACTTGAAGGGATCCTTAAGGATTCGCCGGTTATCGCGACTGATGATCGAGTTGAGGAGTTGGATGCTGATGCCGTTGAAGAGGAGGCTGACTTGGATTCGAGTCCCTCTAGTTCGTCGAACGATGATGATTTGTCAAACTCTGTGACAGCGATAACTTCTGAGCAGACCATCGAGGTTGTTGACGATGTTGTCGAAACCGCGACTTAGTTATGTTTTTCTTTTTTCTTTTTTTTTGTTTCAACACTTTGTTGTACTTTTGATTTTAGACTTAATATTTGATTCAGCTTGGAGGGCGTTTATCCTTTTGTTCACTGTCATTTTTGTTTTGCATGCTGTCATTGAATTGTTCGTTTGCAAAGTTCAACTGTATTAGAGTCGGGACCAGCGATATGTTTACTGGGTTTTCTGATGATCATTTCGGTTTATAGACGAGTCTGCATCGACACGCCCGCTCCGACAATGATCACATTATTGCGTAATGATCAACGATTAAGTTGTTGGGTTTATGAGATGAACATTCTGGTTTACGGATATGTTACCGTGAACAAGTCCGCTCCAGCAATGAACACTGAATTTAGACCAGCGATTTACTGTGTGCTGGGCTTCTGAGTTGAACATTCTGGTTTACGGATATGTTCCTGTGAACAAGTCCGCTCCAGCAATGAACACCGAATTTATATAGCGCGCTTTATCCACTGGAGATGTAGAGAGTTCGTCACTGTGGCCAACAGCAGCGAGTTAACAAGGAGAAGAAGTCCGTTCTGGAGGAGACTTTGAGTGAATATGCAAGTAAAAACTTGGCTTTTGATAATTGATTTTTGATAAGTTTGCAAGTGAACACTTGGCTTTTGATAAGTTTGCAAGTAAACACTTGGCTTTTGATTTATTTAATACGGCAAGCCGTGTACAAAGAGGGAAGTATGTGAGTATACGTACCCATCCCCCCCCCCTTTTTAAGGAGGGGGGCAGCTGTACCCATCCGAAAATGGGTTGCCTACGTACCCTTTGCAGGGATCAAGCCGCCCCGTAGTTCAAGTGAAGTAATATAATGATAGTACTTCTTTAGGTGGATCGCGTTCCACGACCGTGGTATTGGAACGTCGGTCATGCTGGCGAGCCCATATACGCCTGGTTTGATGACTTTGGTTATTTTGTAAGGTCCTTCCCAGTTTGCTCCGAGCTTTCCGGCGTTTCGTTCGGCTGTGTTTTGGAAGACTTTCCGGAGGACTAAGTCGCCTTCGTGAAATGGGCGCTGCCGAACGTTTTTGTTGTAGTACCTTGCCGCGGCGTTCTGATAGTTCTGGATTCGGATCAATGCTTCATCTCTTCGTTCGTCAATCAGGTCTTGATTATCAGCCAACATCAAGTGATTAAGCCCTTCTTGTAAAGGAAGGAGCCGGCGGCGAACACCTGGAAAGTGTATTTCTGGTGGAATCACGCACTCCGTCCCGTAAATGAGAGCAAATGGAGTTTCTCCCGTGGCCCGCCGCGGGGTTGTTCGGTGAGACCATAGGACTCCTTCCAACTCATCTGCCCATCGTCCTTTCTTCGCATCAAGTCGCTTCTTCAATCCGTCAACGATTGACTTGTTGATTGCTTCGGCCTGACCGTTCCCCTGTGGTTACCTTGGTGTAGACTTACTGAGACGGATTTTCCATTTCTCGCAGAATCCCTCGAATCTGGCAGAAATGAATTGAGAACCATTATCTGTAACAATCTCGTAGGGAACTCCATGGCGGCATATTATATTCCTCCATACAAAACCTTCGACTTGGGCATCTTTTATGCCGGCGTACGATCCTGCTTCGACCCATTTTGAAAAGTAGTCCGTCAAGACTAGCAGGAATTTCTTCTGTTTGGAGGGGTGCATCGGTCCGACAATATCCATAGACCATCGCATAAATGGGTATGGTGACGTGATGGATGAAAGTACTTCGGCGGGCTGATGGATGATTGGAGCATGGCGTTGACATTTTTCGCACTTGGCTGAAAAATTTTCGCAATCTTTGATCATAGTCGGCCAATAGTAGCCATGCCGTTTGATTTTTACAGCTAATGCTCTTCCGCCAGAATGATTGCCACACGATCCGCCGTGGACCTCTTCCATTATGCTTCGAGATTCTTTTCCTTCAACACAATTCAACAAGGGGCCCGAAAAGCTCCATTTGAAGACGTTTCCGTCGAGTAATACGTAGCGAGCAGCTTGGGCTTTCAGTTTGCGGGCCGCCCATTTATCTTTAGGAACGATGCCGTCGACGATATACTCCCGGATGCGTCCGAGCCACCCTGTGTCGCAGCCGTATTCCGTTGCATGTGTATTTTCTGTGACCGGGTTGGGGAAGCGGTTCCTTTTGCTAAGGATGTTGGGCTCGCCTCTGAAGGTAGGCATAGTGCCCAAAAGCGGTTTGTCATCCATTGGCTCGTCTTCTTCGATGGGCGCATTGCAAGGTAATCGCTCGCTGTGTAACGATGATCCATTAGTTCGAGAGGGCTCGCAATCGATACTCATCATCTCTGGTTCGCCCGAATCTATGTCTTTAGTTGAACAACCTGTTGTAGTACCGCCATTTTCCACCGCGGTGGGAATTTGTTTGCAAGTTGCTCCTTCGGCGGGCTGGTCGATGTCTTCCATCTCGATGTCCAACCCCTTGCAGTGCATGTCGCTCTTATCGGCTAGGGCTTTCTTAGCTTGTGAGCGTGTCACGATGTTCGCCATTCCTGGTGGGTTTATGCTTGGGTGTTCAATGTGTTCGACCGGGACGATCCGTCTCAGCTCTGAACTAGATGTTGACGCCAGCACTGCCAATGCATCTGCCGATGTGTTCTCGCTGCGGGGTATTCTCGTCAAGCTGAATTCATTAAATTGGGCTGCCAAATCCTTTACTATTTGTAAATATGCTTCCATCCGCCCGTCTTTTGCGATATACTCTCCGGTGAACTAATTGACGACGAGCTGAGAGTCGCAAAATGCTTGGAGGTGGTCGACTTTTAGTCCTTTGGCAAGCCGCATTCCTGCTATCAGAGCTTCATACTCTACTTCATTATTGGAAGCTCGAAAACCCAGTCGAAAAGATTGCTCAAGTATTTCTTCAGTGGGAGATGTCAGGCGTATCCCCACTCCAGCTCCACTCTTAGATGATGACCCGTCGACGTGGAGTTTCCAGACCGAAGTTAGTTCCTCCTTGCCAAGATTATCCTCTAGTAATTCGATCAGGAAATCCGCCAGAACTTGAGACTTGATGCTAGTTCGGGCTCTATATTCGATATCATACTCACTAAGTTCAATTGCCCATTTTGCAATTCGTCCTGACTGGCTTGGACTATGTAGAATGGATCGAAGCGGAAACGTGCTGAGGACTATCGAATGGGACTGGAAATATGGTCTTAGCTTCCGTGCCGAC
The DNA here is from genome assembly GCA_964056655.1 of Arabis hirsuta. NCBI lineage: Eukaryota > Viridiplantae > Streptophyta > Magnoliopsida > Brassicales > Brassicaceae > Arabis > Arabis hirsuta. The sequence goes on along the minus strand of OZ053308.1, from coordinate 9,381,171 downwards.
ATTAGGATGGATAAGGCTAACTTTTCTATCTGAGGATATCTCGTCTCGGCATCGGTGAGGCTTTTGCTAACATAGAAGATAGGTTTTTGCTCGCCTTGCTCTTCCCTGACGAGGACTCCGCTGACCGCTGTTTCGGATACAGCAGTGTATAGAAAAAGCGGCTCTCCCTCCACTGGTTTAGCTAGCACTGGTGGGCTTGACAAATACTTCTTGAGCTCTTGAAAAGCCTCTTCGCACTTTGGCGTCCACTCGAAAGGCTTCTTCTTCTTTCCAACTTCTTTTTTTCCTCGCAGAGTGTCATAGAATGGTAGGCACTTGTCGGTTGATCGCGAGATAAACCTGTTAAGTGCGGCAACTCTTCCAGTGAGTCGTTGCACTTCTCGCTCTGTCCTCGGCGATGCCATGTGGATGAGCGCGTCGATCTGTTTTGGATTTGCTTCAATGCCGCGGCGAGTTACCAGATAGCCCAAAAACTCTCCCGATGTAACGCCAAATCTGCATCTAGCCGGATTTAGTTTCATGTTGTGGAAGTTCAGCCTTTCGAAACACTCCTCCAAGTGGGTTATGTGATCCTTCTCCTCCAAGGATTTCACCAGCATGTCGTCGATGAAGACTTCCATTGTCTTGCCGAGTTGATTGGCAAACATCTTGTTTACTAGGCGTTGGTAAGTTGCGCCGGCGTTTTTAAGGCCGAAAGGCATTACCTTATAGCAATATATCCCTCTGTCTGTGATGAAAGCCGTCTTGTCGCAGTCTTCAGGTTTCATGAAGATTTGATTGTAGCCGGAGAAAGCATCCATGAATGACAACATCTTATTGCCTGCCGTTGCCTCGACGAGCCGGTCTATGTGCGGAAAAGGAAAACTGTCTTTGGGACAAGCTCTGTTTAAGTCGGTAAAATCTACACATACACGCCACTTGGCGTTCTTCTTTTTTACTACAACGGGATTCGCCAACCAGTCGGGGTATTTGATTTCCATGATCGAGCCAACTCGTAGCAACTTTTCGACTTCGTCATTAACTGCTTTCGCCCTCTCTAAGCCGAGCTTCCTTCTTTTCTGCTTGACTGGTTTAAAAGTTGGATCGACGTTCAACTCGTGGCTTGCTATGCTAATGTCTATTCCGGGCATGTCCTCCGCCGCCCAGGCAAAGGTATTCACGTTCTTTTTCAAAAAGTTGACGAGTTGCTCCTTGATTTCTTCTCCTAGGTCAGCCCCGATTTCCACACGTCTTTCGGGGTGCAGCTTGTCGATGCCGACCATAACAACAGGGTCGCAAGTTGGCCTAACTTCTTTCGCGCGCCCCTCCGTGATCTGTAGTTGCTATAAAAGTTTGGAGAGCCCCTTCACCGGCTCTCTGTCCATTTTCATCTTCTTATGCTCCTCTTTTTTGGTATCCTCTGTAACAGGCTTTCTCATTCTGTGCTCCGTCAAGAAACACATGCGTGATTCTTTCTGGCTCCCGAAAATAGTTTTTATACCTTTTGGTGTGGGGAACTTCACGCAGAGATGATATGTCGAGGCGACTGCTCGCATTAAGTTCAACCATGGCGTTCCCAAAATACCGTTGTAAATTGCTGGATGGTCTGCCACTTCAAACTCGATAGTCTTGGTCATCCCCCCAGCTCGAACAGGCAGTCGGATTAGTCCTGCAGTCATAGTTGTTTCTCCAGAGAACCCGGTGAGCGGCTTTGGATATGGCTTGATCTCGGACAAATCGACGTTCATTTTTTTTAGAGTGTCTTTGAAGATAATGTCGACAGTACTCCCCGTGTCTATCAGGATTCGAGCTACGTCACAGTCACCGATGATGAGCTCGATCACGAGTGGGTCGTCGTGTGGCCGATCTATCCCCGCAGTCTCAGATTCTTCAAAGGAGATCACGTCATTAGGAAATTTTGAAGGGGTCTGAAGATTAATGCTGACCTCGGCGCGCTGCTGAAATGCTTTTATAGATGAGACGGTGTCCACACAGTAGTGCGACCCGCCCATTATCATGTTGATGTGCCTCCTGGTTTCAGGGGGTGGACTCTCGCTGCCTTGCCTTCCGCGTTTTGGGAGCTCGCCGTTGGCCTTTTCTTTTTGGTCTACTTCGAAATCCTTAAGAGTAAAATCTCCTTTAAGCTGGCCAGCTGCCAGTTTTGCCGCGAGCATGCGACCGAGATTTCTACAGTTGGCAGTGGAATGTCCGTGGATTCGGTGATGATCGCAATAGGCTGTCTCGTCGTGGGATCCTTGTCCTCTAACCCAAGTATTGCTCATCATGCCCCTTCCACGTCCTCTGCCCCTTCCTCTACCGTATCCGGGCGAGTCTACTTGAAAGTTGTGGGCTCCCCGGAATCCTCCTTCATGTTGCACGAATCCGCCAGACTGATTATTCTTCTTGTTGCTTTGTTGGCTCTGATTCTGGGAAGGAGTGCTAGGTTGTTTTATCTTTCCGTGTTTTTCCGCCAATAACTTCATTTCTTCTTCGTTCCTTGCAAACTTAGTTGCTCGGTGGAGGGCGTCCTGGATTGTCGCTGGCTCATTCACCATTATTTCCTTGCGGAAATCTGACTCGTACCAGAGTGCTTTTCTCAGAGCCTCAAGGGCCGACGAGTCGTCAATGCCTTTTACCCTTGACAGGATGGTCTTGAACCGCTCGATGAAGTTGCGGAGGGACTCCGCAGGCCCCTGCGTCATTGTCCATAGGTCGGCTCCCAGAGTTCTTCGCTCTATGAATATAGCGTATTGTTTGAGGAAAGCCGCAGACAACTGGCTGAAACTATCAATGGAGATACTCTCAAGCCCAGCAAACCACTGGAGAGCTGGCCCTTTGAGGTGTTCTACGAACAGATGGCATTGACCAATATCCCTTTCGTCTTTTCTGAAGTTGGCTCGTCCCATTGCTATAGTGAAAGCGGTGATGTGATCCGTTGGATCAGAACTCCCCTCATAGGTTGGCACTTTAATCTTTCCAGGGTCGGACAACCTTGCTTTTGAGATGCGAGCCGTGAAAGGCGTACGTTGTGCTTCTTCAAGCACTCGATCAATCTCCGGTGCCGTGCTGGTCGCTCGATGCATTTGTGAGCGCATTGCCTTTAGATCCATATTAGTTCGGTACATAGAGGCACGGAGCTCGTCTAATTCGTCCTGGTGCATTCGTGGTGCGACTCTGTAGGTTTCGGCGGTTCGGCGTCTTTCGCAGTGGAGACGTTTTTCCTCTTCGGAGGTTCGTTGTGTCTCCCAGCGGAGACGTTCTTCTTCTTCGACGAGCTCGAAGGCGTACTTCTCGTCTCCTGGGTAATAGGTTTGTCTAACAGTCTTCTGCCCTGGTTCGCTGGGCTCATCGGAGTCGACCTCTTCGATGTCATCCTCAATATCGACCACTGAGGCAGGCTTGTCAGCTAGTGCCGAACCGCTAGGCTGTCTGGGGCCTACTGCCGGTGCCGAGCCGCCAGCTATTGCTTTGCCTTTGTTGATATCTCGTCCTCTGCTTCCGGGAGTCGGGTCGGCGTTTAGATCGAGAGGACGACGTCGACGGATTCTTTGAGCTTCTGAGGGCGTGGAGAAGTTAAGAACTGTCGGGGCGATACGGTCCACGACTTGGGGTGTAAATCTCGTCGTTTTTCCGTGGCTTGCCGCGGCTAAGCTATCCATCCGGTTTTTCATTGTATTGTTGAAGTTGTCCTGTTCCCTTGTCTTTCTAAGGATTTCTTCAAACATTCCCTTTATCTGTGTGATCTCCGTGGCGAATTGTGATGGTTTTTCTGCGGGCTTGTCCATTGCGGTGTTGTTTCTTCCGGGGGCGTTCGCATTGGTCTCAGGATCGATGATGACTTTGGGTGCGTTCGCGTTTGTTTCGGAGTCCTTGGTTGCAGATCTGTCCATGGCGAGTTGTTGAGGGTTGCTTTCGCTGTTGTCTCCCTCGAGCGTCATCTCTTCTGATCTCGGCGCGGTGGTCTTTTGAGAGCTTCACAAGTCCCCCACAGTCGGCTCCAAATTGTGGAGGGTAGATTCTCCCCAATTAATATTTAAGTAATGTTTATAGGGTTTGCAAAGCTGTGCGATAAGCCACCAGACGACAAGATCTCAAGAGAGTTTTATTAGCTGTTTAGAAAGCTGTTACAAGAGTTGTTTTCTGTAGAATCTTTTCGATCCCCTTTTTGGGTGAGTACAATGAGCTATATATAGAGGAATATCTAAAGTGGGCCAGCTAATAAAATGGGCTTGGCCCATTAAACAATAACTCTAATTTAGGCCCATTATTTTATTAAACCCATTTTGCTTATGGGCTTAATGTTATTTTGAGCCTAGATTCAGACTGAGCCTTTGTAAACTTGTTGTGAATTTGTCAAGACATTGCGGAGTTGAACTCGTCTCTATATCGATCTCACATGGTGAAATCTGACCCCAACAGTCTCATGGGCCACACTCGCGGCATTTGACTCACTCACAAGTCCTTACCCACACCCACCACGACCACCTCGGCCTCCACGGCCCCCACGACCTCTGCCTCTAGCACCTCTAGCCATCATTCTGCACTCACCAGCAGATTACTAAGTACTAGAAAATAGGAAATCAAATAACACATACCATGGAATCTCATTGAAGACTCGGAAGAGATGATCTAGGACTTCATACCCACACAACAATCAATCAATTATTCACATAATCAGTCAATCACTCACCCGCCCTATAACCATAAGGGCTTTGATACCAAAATGAAACGACCCGACCCAACAATTTAAAAATTTTCCCTTCAGATTATTATCATCACAAATAATAATCCTCAATTGGGCCAACACAAGCAATGCGGAACAACAACAATTAAACAATAAAACCAAATCATCAATAATCCATACTTATCAATGAACAATAGTCAAATCAATAAAATTCCAGAATCAATTCAATAACAACAACTCCAGAATCTACTAGCAACCTAGCAATTCCATAAAACAATAACACAACGAGTCCCTAATCATCTCTTCTTCCTGACCATGATTTCACGATCACATTTTCTCTTTACATGCAACACATGGCAAAAATAGTTGCTGAGTATTATCATAAATACTCAGCGACGCGGTCATCCCATCTACAGACTATTTATACACAAGTATAAACAAAGGATACAATACCAGGATGAGCATACACAACCATTCACGAAAACAATCAAACACGAACCAATCCAGGAACCCTGTGTCGATCGACACAGCCTCTAGGTGTCGATCGATACACAGCCCGTGTCGATCCACACAACCACTAGGTACCGATCGACATACAGCCCCGTGTCGATCGACACACCACCCTGGTGTCGATCGACACGACGTCGCAGAACCCAAAAACGAGCCTATCCTCTCATGGCTCAAATCCGTCGCAATTCATCAAGTCTCATGCACAATTTCATTCACAAACACACACAAAAACCAACAAGCAATCGCATTTTACCCATTCCTTACACTTATGCAAGCCTACGGTCACGCACTCACCTCGATTCGGGAAGAAAAAGAGGATGAACACGAAGAACACCCGAACAGCCTCTGATTTCACCTTTCCCAGCCTCGAAATCGACCCAACAACGAACCCTCCTCGTTCCTAATAGCCTCCCACGCAGTCACAAGCCTCAAGAACGATCAACCCTTCTCCAGAAATCACCAGAACTCACTCAAACTCTCTGATTCTCCTTTTCTTTCTGATTTTTTATTTCTGGAAGAAAAAGTCGGTCAAACCTCACTGTTTCAGCCTTTTATACAACCCTAGGGTTTCCCTAAACCAGCCCACCAAACCGGACAATTAAACCGAACCTGTCGGTCTAATTTCAACCCGTGTCGATCGACATACATCCCCATGTCGATCGACACCCGTCCAAAAATCCGACTTCTCACAAGTCAAAATACCCGTGTCGATCGACACACCTCATCCATGTCGATCGACACACCAACCAAATTCCACTTTTTGGTTCACGGGTGTTACATTTATAAGATGTACTCTCGCAATATAACAAGACCAAGACACCAACTAGGTGAGACCCACTTTTTAGAAGACTAAGGCAGCCGAGACATGGGACCCACCAGAGGACTCAGATACACTAAAGGCACCAATTAAAATGCAACATCATAAAGGTATTAGATAATTCTGACTCAGCTAATCAAGACTACTGAAGACAAGGACACCCACAAGCAAAAGACAAATGATTATCACGAGACCAATAATGTAGAATCACTCGAAGAAAATATCAAACATACCTCCAAAACAAGAAAGACAAAAATAAAAGCAAGACATAACATCTACCAATGATATTCAAGCATGTAAAAGGAACACTCATCAATTGCTTCCTCAACTTCTCCTATAAATACCCAGCTTGGGAAACATTTCAAGACACGAGCAATTGACAACCCTCACTCTCTCTCTCCAAAATTTCTCTAGCTTTCAAAAATAAGTTTTCAAGGTTTTAACATTTGTAATTTTTTAAAAATTATCTCAATTCTTTTAAGAGCTTTTGCGAAAACTTTGAAAAGATAACTCATAAACCCTATCCCTAGAAGTTTTTGCACTATCGCTACTAAGTTATACGTCACTGTGACAATTTGATAAATATATGCCATTTGTTATCAGAAGAAAAAGAAAACATTATAAATACGCAATTTGAATATGTCGTTACAGAGCCGATTAAAAAAAAAAAGAATATGTCGTTACCGCCATATGTATTGAAGCTGATAAGCCATATGTGTAATCTACATTGGTTAATTAAAAACTAAATAAAATAAAAAATAAAAAATAAAAAGGAATATGTCGTTACAGCCAGCTTCGATATTTTGATGATGGGTAATGTGGTGTGCACGGAGCCTATGGTAATATATGGTTGTTAACTTGTGAGCTTAAAGGCCCTATCCTTATTTGGGCTTAACTTGTGACACAATAATATATACTGTTTTTTCTGGTCTAAACTTGGTTTTGTTACAATATTTCTTAAAGTTATGAAGTCTGGGTTTGTCCATCTTCTGTAATGAATGACTGAATGTAGTAGTTTCAAGTTCCGAAAAATCTATACAGAGACAAGAAAAACAATCATTTCGAATCAAATTATTTGATATACATATTGATATACATTTATTAAAGAGATGAAAGATATGTGTACAGCAAGCCAATGATGAAGATAGTAACACAATATGCCTTTGTAGTTTGTTAACATTATAAATAACAATTATCGAAGAACTTCTCTAACATGCAGTTTTACATAACTAATTTTGTCTCACTCCATTTCTGTATATAGTATTTTGAGCTCACCAATTTTTAAAAATACTATATACGATGATTATTTTCTAAACTACTTTTTTTTTCTTTAAATAAATGCATTTTATATTGGGTGAATTTGGCTAGTAGCCATATTGGATTCACTAATTAAGAATATTGCCATGAAAATAAACTATTTTACTAAGTAACCAAAAGACCTAAGATATTTACGATTTTACCCCTCTTCATTTTTAATCTCAAACTTCGACGGTGCCATCATGCGACTACCATTGTGACCCGATGGTGGTTGAACCACTGATTATGTGTGCGACATGATTTCGATCGTAATCATCACGACTGTTGCAGCAACTTCTGAAACCACCATGCCATGTCGGAGTCACAATCACAACCGTGTTTCCTCCTATTCCACCGTAACTACGATCTCCTCTAGCACTGTCACCAAAACCTTCCCCGTTTCTATACCACAACCATCACCACGATCATCACCACCTCTCCATAAAGATCCAAAGCAATTGAAAAAAGAAGGTGAAGAAAAAAATTGAATGGTATGAAATTGACGAAAGATTGATTTGTCATATTATAATTTATACACAAAATATCATAGCTAATGCTTGAATATGGTTATATGGCAAATTATAATTTTTTTGTATGTTATTCTTGCTAATTCCCCTTTTATATCATTGCAATTTTTTTTTAAAACAAGAAGAAAATTACGTAACTACATTAAATTAAACTTATTACATAAAGAAATATTATTGAAGAGCCATGCATAATTATAAAACGCTTGTGTGATAAATTAAAACAATTTTTAAAACTGCAACCGATGCAATATTTATTTGGGAAATTTCAAAAATATTTTTGGCACATACTTTGGCCCAAAAACTTTCTGTATCTATAGAGCCGGCCCTGAATTCTAATGGGCCGCAAGCTAAAAATAAAAATGGACCGTTTTACTATTATAAAAACATTTTTAAAACAAAATAAAAATAAAAACATTTTCTCGTATGTGAACACGTCTACCCCATATTGGTTCCCAGATACGACTGTGTTCGGTTGATCCAGGAGTGTAGTGTTTTGTGATAAAAAAATATAATAAAAAATAAAAATAAAAATAAAAACAACATTGAGATTCAAACTCATGACTTATTTATAAGATAAATATTGGGTTTTAGCCACTATACTAAAGAAACTTTTCCCAAATGAGAGCCTATGTTTTATGATAAATATAAAGGCTGCAAACATGTGCTTGACCCGCTTGTTCTCATGCCCGGTCCTATCTATCTAGATAGTTGGCTCACAACATCATAAACATATGCAACAAGAACGTACTACAACAAGTACGATAAGACATACATTACGCACTTGTTGCATTGGAAAGAAGACACGATCTCAATATTCAACACATCAAACCTAATTAATTATATGCCTGAAACTTTTGAAAGCTAATACATGTCTCATTGATAAGTGGTAAAACATTGATTCATTAACAATAATAACATAAGACCATAAAATCATTTTTTTTTACAATCCAAGTCTGACCTTTTTCAATTAACCATCCAAAACAGTGTTTTGAAAATCGGACCGGCCAGTCTAACCAGTCCAACAGAATCGGTTATTTGACCGAAGCCGAATTGAGTCAAAATCCAGATTTGAGTTAAACCAGCAAAATCGGCCAAAAACTAATAAAACCGGTGAACCGGTTCTATGCCAAAACCCGGTTCACAAAATTTAAGTCCAAATTTTAAGTTTTTTAGTTAAAAATTATAAACTATAATTTATAATCACTATTAATTTACTTTTAAATTTATTTTTATTTTGTATTTAAAAAAAAATGTTTTATATACAAAATAGATTAAAATCTTGTTATGTACGTGTTGTAATGATAATTATTACATGATAAATTATATTTAATCTTTTTTATTATAATTTGAAATGGTGTAACATATCATTTTCTTATAATTTTATTTTAGTAAAAAGATGAAGATATATAAAAAAACAAAATATAGGAATATTTTTTTTTTTTAAATTAGTACATTATTTATTTTTATTAGTTTAAATATATATATATATATGTATATATATATATAATTAAAAATATAAATATTTAAAAATTTGGTTGGACCGGTTGAACTAATGACGATGTCGAATCGGTGTTCGGTCCAGTTTTTAAAAGATTGATCCAAAACATTATCGAAACTCGGAAAAAAATTTAGAAAAAACAAAAAAACCCGGAAAGATGAAAAAAACAAAAAAAAAACGTTAAAATGAAAATATTCTCATACTAGTTTCACAATATTAAACTCCACACCTCCCGAGAATATTTTTCATCTGATCATATTAATAAATATGAAACACATTAAAAAAAAATCATCATCTAAGAATCTGTGCATTTCCAAGCATCTGGTGATGATCAGACCTCATCGTTCCACAACCTTTTCCTCCGTATCCTCCACCACCATTCGCCGATGTTCCTCCGCCGTTAACCACCGCCATTCCTCCGCCGTTAACCACCGCATGCTCCTCCAGCGACTGCACTTGCTTCTTGAGAAACTTAACGTAATGAATAGCTTCATCGAGCATCGACGCAGTATCCATCTTGGTCCCACCAGGAACTAGACGTTGAAGAATCCGAATCCGCTCGCTTATCCTCTCTCTTCGATGTCGAGCCGCCACGCTCTGTGGATCCTTAGAGATCCTCACGTTCTTCCTCTTAGGTGGCTTCACAGCTTCTGGATCAATATGTATCGGTTGCATCACGGCTATCCGAAAGATCATCTCTCTCATCGCTGCCATGTTAGCGTTGTTGTCGCTGCCGCCTCCTCTTTTTTCCGGTGGAAATGATGACGTGGAGGGGGCGTACCGGAAATTAAAACCGGGTTGGTGGTGGTGAGAGATGATTGGGTCAAGTGGGAGATGGGTGTGAGTGTGGTTGGGGTTGAAGAAGAATGGGTGAGTGTTGGATTCGGAGACCATCATGATGTTATGGGAATTAGGGTTAGGGTTTGGGTTAGAGAAGTGGTCAGGAAGCTTCTCCATTTGCTGCATCATCATGTTCATGAGTATGTCTGAGTTATCCATTCTCTAGTTCTTTTTTTTGGAATTTATAGAGTTTCTGTTTCTTTTGAGAGATATGGAGAAGCTGGTGAGATAAGGGTATGGAGGAAGAAGAAGATGGACTGACAAAGCTTGAAATTTAGGGTTTTGTGTGTGTCTGAATCACAGAAGAAATGGAAGAGAAAAAGGAGAGTTATGTGTGAAATGCAAACTGTTACTGCCAATCAGAGATTCACCACTATAACAGGAAATGGAGGATTTATATAGCAGTTTGTGACCCATCCTTATTATTTAACTTGTATTACAAATAATATAATATAGTATATGAATAAATTATATATATATGTGTCTATACAGTACTTTGGTTTTTTTCCTCTACTTTTCACCCTCCAAAATTTTACACACACATGACACATATAATTAACCTTCCATGCATTGGATATTTATATTTATTTTATGCATGTCTTTTCGTTAATTTTTTTAAATTGTTAACGTTAAAGTCATTTTGTTTAACTATATAGATTGTTTAACTATATAGATTGTTTACGTTAAAGTTACAAAAAACACGTCATAACTAACGAGCAAAACTATTAAATATCCGTTAGAAACAGTCATTTCCAACTAAATATCAACGCGTTAAAGCCATCACTACAAGAAAATGGTCCCATTTCCGATGGCCAAAACCGTCGGAAATCCGTCGGAATAACTCCTATTCCAACGGATTTCCAACGGTTCTTGTCCGTCGGATCTATATCGTCGGAAATAAAGATCCGTCGGAAATCCGTCGGAATAAGTGACGGAATTCCGACGGAATACCGAATAACTGGATTCCGTCGGAAATCCGTCGTAATACCGTCGGCGACAGCATCCAGTCGGAATTCCGACGGCCCCTCACACCGACGGAATTCTGACGGCCTCTCACACCGACGGAATTCCGACGGCCCATAAAACCGACGGAATTCCGACGGCCCATAAAACCGACGGATTTCCGACGGATTAATTAATTTTAAAAAAAAAAAAATTCTAAATAAATATATTAAATTAAATAAAATATAAAATTAAATTTAAATATTTTTAAAAGTAATTTAAACATTTAAATATTTATAAAAGTAATTTAAACGTTTAATTATTACATAAACAAAAGTCTACTGGGACTGGTTACGGAAGAACGCGTTCATCTTTTCTTCCATTGCCCGAATTCTTTCTGCATCTTCTGCGCGTTGTGCCTCCATCGCGCTTACGCGCTCGAGAAGGTCGGCGTTCTGTGCCCTCAAACTACTATCTGCGTGAAAGCGGTATGAATTAACAGATGGGGAGGAACTGTCTTCCGGGAGGCCAAAGACACGACCTTTGTGCTTAGGCGTAACCTATAAAAAAAATATACTTAATCAATGTTATAAGTTATTAGTATTAAAAGTTATTTTAAATTTGTTTAAATTTGCAACTGTTACTAACCTCATAGGTGAACTCGTTGATCTTCTCGAGTGGAACTTCGGTGGCCGGCGGAGTTCCTTCGACGATCTGTTGGGATTGGAGGTACTCCTCACCGAGCCTCTCCACGCTTTCCACGATTTCACGAGCAACTGCATCTTGAATTTCATTAGTCTTTCTGTTGGTGTGCGCATCTTTGATCAAATCAAGATGCGACGGACGCACATCGGTCTTTTGAAGCTGTTGGCATAGATACGGAAGGAATTATGCAAGGGGTTATAAAAAATTCGTTTGAAAAATTTATATGATTACCATTTTTTCAGCACGTGTCGCTTTGCTCGATGCTCCGAGGTTATGGGTCGCCGGTCCCTTCCCCTTCCGCTCGCTCTTCCGGTTAGTGGAGTTTTTTCCTGAGGTCAATTGAGTTTCCTCCCGTTCCCAATGGGCAAGTAGTCCAGCCCATAATGTTGGCTTATTTTTAAAAAATTGGGGCACCTTTTCTTGTTTGAACCACATGTCCTTCCACTCGTTCATCTTCAACGAGTACTTTCGACCGGCCTTTTGGTTGAATTCCCGTCGGACCTGACCAGTCAGCTGCGGGTCCCAAGTAAAATCTTGCTGAAAAAAAAAACCATACCCTAATTAGTATTGACAATTTTAATTTTAAATTAAAATCAACATTCTTAATTTAGAAAAAAAAAAAATATTACCGCAAATTGCCGAAACCATATTTCACGGTCTGCCTCTGGCATCGAACTGTATGTGGGATACGGTTCAGTTATCAAGAAATTGATCATTGTGTTGATAGAACTCGTAATCCCGTTTTGCGAAAATTGAAACCTAAACAATATTTAGTTAAATATTTTATTAAGTTAATATAATCAAATAATTTTTTAAATAAAACTTACCAGGTCGTGTTAGGTGGCAAGTCAGGATTTAGGCGAGTCAACCTATCCCGTCCGGGTTGCGAAACAAACTCCTCAACGGTCATGGCCGTGGGAGTTGAGGGCGCTGTATCCATAGGAGACGTGTGTGGGATATCAAAACCGCTAATCTCGGGGATTTGCGACTGACTCCCACTCCCACCTCCCCTAGTGGAATTACCGGCTCCACTAGAGTGATGAAATCGCCTATAGTCCCTAAGATTGCCAAAAATTTTACATATCAACCATTTATTCATATTACAAATTTGTATATAGAAAATAATTTTATAAAACGATCATAATTTATTCATATTATAAATCTTTATATGATTTATACATATCAACAATTTATGATTTATACATATCAACAATTTAGAATTTTATAATTTATTCATATTATATATCTATTATCTGGAAAATAATTTATAACCCCAAAAATAATTTATTCATATTATAAATCTTTCTATGGAAAATATTCATATCAACAATTTATAATTTTTACATATCAACAATTATGTAAATTTATAACCACAAATACTTATTAAAATGGAAAATAATTTCATAAATCCGAAAAGTCACTTAATCACAAAATTCCTAAAATTAAAAAATTTTCTCTATCTCTAAATTCAATAATTCTTAAATTACAACATTTTTAAATTCCTAAATGGGTTGAATATTTGCCAATAAATCACACCAAAATCCTAATCCAATCTAATCTACTCTAAAATCAATTACTTATCTAATCCTAAAATATTATTACTAATCTAAACAATACGTATTACTAATCTAAATCATACAATTCAAATTAAATGTTTATATTAATGAAAAAAAAAAACTTACATGTTGTGGTTAGAAGAATGGAGGAGATCAAAGTTTGGAGGGTGGAGTGTCGCCGGAGTCGTGGCCTCTTGCCGGAGTCGCCGGAGTCGCCGGAGTGCCGCCGGAGTGCCGCCAGAGGGAGAAGTCGACGGTTGGAGGGAAGAGGAGATGAGCAGATCAATTTGGGGAAGAAGATAGATCTGATTTTATTTACGACTAACCGACGGAATTCCGACAGATTTTCGCGGTTTTTCGATGAGATCGAAGTTTGGCGGCAGAAATTAGGGTTTCCGTCAGAAATACGTCGGTATGTATGACGGATTTCCGACGGATTTTAATTAAATTTTTTAATATTTTGCAGATTTACAATCGATTAGAACCATCGATTAGAACCAGAATTTGGCGACGGATTTTGATACCCAAACTTACAATCGATTAGAACCAGAATTTTTTCTTTCCTTTTTGTTTCTTTGGTGGAGAATCTAAATACCCGTCGCATAATTCCCTTTTGATTGCATCAACATCTATATTTAAGTTGGGGCTTTCTGGTCTTTGGGCAAATTCATAATCATAGTAGTGATCCTTACATTCTTTTGAAGTACTTTCACCGTAAGTATCTGCCTTGTCAATCAATTGAGATGGTTGTACGTCCTCGAGAACACGCTTCTGGTCAGGACATTGTACCTGCTTATCATATTTGGGTCTCAAAACATTGGGTTTAAAGCTCGAATCAGCTTCCCACGAGTATGTGGGTATCTCTTGAGTGAATTCGTCGCATTGAGTTTCGGTTTCCCACGAGTATTTCGGAATTTGTAGGGGGTTTGCCACGATTTTAGATTTATAGTCTTCATTTGGAGGGCTAGAAGACATTATTTGTGTTTTTGATAGGTGTAGAAGATATACACTTCATCATATGTATTTATAGTAGAAGTTATATGTCAAAACGTAACAAAAACCATGGCCACATCCGACTAGTATTAACCCATTATATGCATACGTGTTTTCGTACCATTAGAGAATCGATCTGAGCCGTCGAAATGTTTCAGTCATATATGAACCACTAAAACGAGTTGTCAATTCATCATTCAATGGCCGACATTGTCATTCACACTGTCATTCATCATTTTGTGGCCGACAATTCCATCCACGGAATTGATTTCTTTATTGTCCACTGAGCTGTAATGTCGCATCAGTTTTTGTTCTTCTCTTACAACCACCTATACAGCGACACGTGAAGCTTAAAATATCATAAAATTTGCGTATATAAGTCAAAGTAATTGAACACAAAATCATAACACAAAAATATTCTATTTCGCAATGGCAAACAGAGATCTTTGGAATTATTATATGCAAAACCGAGGCTCCGTTAATTAAAATTCTCAGATTGTCTTCCACAATTGGATTTGTTAATTATTATTAAAATATTGCAAATATACGTCTACCATGAAGTACATTATATTAGAGGGAACGCATAGATGTTAGAGTACAACATTCATAAACAAACATTTATTCATAAATTATTAATCTGACTCTCCTGATGAACCTTCACTAGGGATGGAGTCAGAATCGTCGTCAAATTCTTCACGTGTTTCCTCATCGTCCGAATGAACTAGATCATCGCCGATATGTGTTACATCAATGACAAGGTCAATGTTATCCATCTCCTCAACATGTGACATTTACATACTTCTCGATACTTGTAGAGAATCATGTTCTGGAACTCCATATATTTTCCCTCTCGGATTAATTGGAGTTACAGTGATCCAAGGATCTCTCCTTGAGGAAATTCGAGGATATTTTATGTAGCACACCTATTAATGGAGATAGTGGATATTGTTAATATACAGGAATAACAAAACCTAACGTATGAGGATGTAGGAAAACCTATTATTGTATTGATACCTGGTCTGCTTGAGACGCAAGGATAAATGGATCGTAATGCTGTAGTTTTCGGCTTGAATTTATCGAAATAACACCAAGAGGGTCAATTCGAACCCCACGGCCATTGGATGGATCATACCAATCGCACATAAACACAATGCACCTCAAGTCCAACATTCCTGGATAGTGGATTTCCAAGATTTCTTTTAAAATGCCATAGTACATGGTATCACCTGATTGTGTCGAAATACCATAGTCCGAAGTTGGCCTTTGACGTCCTTCCTCACGAATCCTGAACGAATATCCCCTCGTGCAAAATCTGGGATATGAAGTCGCGGTGCTGCGTAAACCATGAGCAAATTCCACTAACCAAGTCGGGAGGGTTTGACCACTTTCTAAACCTTCGGAAACCTAAAAAAAATTACCGAAAGAAATCAGTAACATATGAACGTGAAAACCTAAAAAAGTAAGCGTAAGGAATTATATTAAACTTACATAAAATTTCAACCACTCCGGGAATTCTTCATCTTTTAAGACAGCAAGTTCGGAATCTGTCTTATCAGCATGGTAAGTTTGTACTAGGGACATGTAAATCTTGTAACATAACAATTGTTATTACCCGAAGACAAATAATGCCACAAATTTAGTATGACAAATGGTGTACCTCTCATACTCCACAAGTTCGTCACAATTTCTTAGGATATATGTATGCAAATGTGTGACCTCTTGTGTTGATAGTATGCGAGTCTTCCCTTTTCCACTTACGCGACCAACTTGGGCAAACAACTCAGGTACGACCACGGGATACACTGCTTTCTCACCTCTATCATCATGTTGCGCCGGCCGTCTCCCCTTAGTCCGAACATCCGAAGGAAAGTAATACTCGGCAAAGTGTGATACTTCTTCATTTAGACTTTGTGCAACAATAGATCCCTCAACCTTGCTCAAATTTTTAATCTTTTTCTTCAGGTGAAACATGTAACGCTCGAACGGATACATCCATCGGTATTGAACAGGGCCTCCTAATGCTGCTTCACGTGGGAGGTGAATAGGAAGATGTTCCATAACATCAAAAAATGACGGTGGAAATATCTTCTCAAGATTACAAAGGAGTACCGGGATGTTGGCCTCTAAATTATGGATCCCGTCCACTGTTAGTGTCCGTGAACATAAATCTCGAAAGAAAGCCCCAACTCCTACAAACGAAAAGGAAACAAGTTAGTACATATATAGTAACATTATATTAGTAAGAAACTCACGGGAGTACGAAATATACCTCCAATGGCTTGATGGATGTCTTTTGGAAGAAGATAAGCAAATGCAAATGGAAGAAGACGCTGCATCACAACATGACAATCATGACTCTTCATTCTAATAAACTTCCCTTTCGTCGAATCCACGCAATTACGCAGATTAGATGCGTAGCCGTCAGGAAATTTAACACTTTTTTTTATCCATTCAAAAAAAATTTCTTTCTGACCCGCGTCTAACCGGTACGCAGGCATAGGCAATCTACCATTAGGCAAAACATGTAGAGATGCCCTTGAACAAATCAATGGCAAGTCTAATCTAGATTTCCAGTTGTCTTTTATATTTCCTGGTACATTTAAAATGGTGTTCATGATGTTGTCAAAGAAATTCTTTTCAACATGCATGACATCTAGATTATGCCGCAATAGATGGTCTTTCCAATAAGGCAAATCCCAGAATATACTTTTCTTGTGCCAATTGTGATATTCCCCACAACCGTCGACGGGGTAATGGCCATTACCCCCACAATCAGGAGTTCGCTCTGCACCAAAATCTCGTAACTGTTCCAATATGCTGCGACCATCTATCTCAGGAGGTGGACCATGTAACACAGGAAAATTCTTCTTGAAATGTCTTCTAGACCGACGATATGGATGATTTGCTGGTAAAAAACACCTATGGCAATCACACCATGAAGTCCTCCTTCCGTGCTGCAATTGGAATGCTGAAGTATTGTCTTCACAATAAGGACATGCCAATCTTCCATGCGTTGTCCATCCAGATAACATACCATATGCCGAAAAATCGCTTATGGTCCACATAAGAACCGCACGCATGTTGAAATTCTGCTGGATTGAAACATCAAATGCCTCAACACCATGCTTCCACAACATCTGCAACTCATAGATCAATGGTTGGAGGAATATATCGAGTGACCGTCTTGGATGATCTGGCCCGGGAACTAGAATTGAGAGAAACAGGAACTCTCGCCGCATGCACATAGAAGGAGGCAAATTGTAAGGTGTTACGATGACCGGCCACAATGAATATTTTCTTCCGTGCTTTCCAAATGGGTTAAAACCATCAGTGGATAAGCCGAGGTATACATTCCGTCGTTCATATGCAAAATCTGGATATACGGATTGAAAGTGTTTCCACGCTTCTGCGTCAGAAGGATGCGTAATATCTCCATCTTGACTATGCTCTGCATGCCATCTCATACCCTTAGTTGTGCGTTCTGATTAATACAGCCTCTTCAACCTCTCTGTCAATGGTAAATACCACATCCGTTTGAATGGAATCTTCGCTCTACCACCTTCGTCCTGGAACCGTCGTTTACGGCAAAATTTACATTTGTTTCTGTTCTCATCTTCTCTCCAGTATAGCATACAGTTGTCGATGCACACATCTATTATCTGGTAGGGCAAACCAAGACCGGCAACAAGTTTCTGGACCTCGTAGTATGATGCTGGACTAAGATTATCCTCTGGCAAAACATCTTTTACAAATTCGGCGAATGCATCAACACATTCTTCGGACAAATTGTAATCAGTCTTGATGTTCATAATCCTACTAGCAGAAGATAACAGTGAATGACCTTCCCTACAACCACTGTATAGTGGTTGCTTTGATGCGTCTAACATATCAAAAAACCTTCGAGATTCTAAATTAGGTTCTTCAACCCTATCACCCTCATAACCACCCGACTGCAAATTCTCTCTAAACGCATCGTTAACCATCGCAACCGTACTTACCCCAACATCTACTTCCGTTGTACGTTCTCCTACGCTATCCGGAAAATAAGGTGCATTACTACTAGTACTACCATATTCAAAATTGCTTTCTCCATGTAAAAACCAAACCTTATATCCCGGCCTAAATCCATATCTATATAAGTGATTCCAAACAGTATGAACCGCAACACTAATTCTATTACAACAATTAGAACATGGACATTTGATATCCTGACCTTTTTTGGCTGCATCTTGATTTCTGGGTAAATTCATGAACTCGCATATACCTTCAGCGTATGCGGACGTTAATAAGTTCGAGCCAATATCCATCATTGGCTCGTCCATCCAAGACCGAAAATATGAACTCATCGCTAACAAATTTTTTGGGATTTTAAAATTGTGTTAATATCTACTTACGAAGAAATGTCGAAACTTATAGAACGGATTTCCATCAAAACCTTTGACAAAACACCCCACCAATCCCATCGGGCACCGCTAAATAATTTATAACCACTCAAACTTTGCCGACATCGGAAACCGTCGGTATTCCGTCGGAAAATGACGAAAGCTTATTGCCGTCGGAAATCCGTCGGGAATTAACGACGGATTTCTGACGGAATACTGACGGTTTCCGTGTCCGTCGGAAATCCGTCCCAATAAACCGACGGATTTGCGACAGATTAATTTTATCGTAATGCCGTCGGCATTCCGTCGGAAATTTCCGACGGAAATCAAGTCCGTCGGAATAGTGCTGTTTTTCTTGTAGTGCATTGGATCCGTCTCATTAGAAAAACACAATCCGTCGGTAATCTATCTAATTTTTTTATGGATTACTAACAAAATTATTCCGTCGAACATAGCGACGGACTACTAACGCTTGTCCATTGTCGGAATAACCAACGGCAAACCGACAGTAGAGTTTGTCAGAAAGCTACAAACGGGCATCCGACAGTTCTATTTTCGACGAAAATCCAACGGAATCAGTGTAATATTATATTAAAAAAATAAAACTATTACATCTATTTTTATTTTAATTTTAAAATTATTATACAAATTAATAAATCATCATAATGAAATGTTATATTAATTATAATATTAAAATTAAAATTTGTCTAAAACATTAATGAAAAACTGTTTTGATAATAAGAATACATAAAACAATTTTAAAATTTTTCCGGATGTTCCTTCTCGAGAAATGCCTTCATCCGCGCCAAAATCACTTCATTTTCTTGTTCTTTCTTCTCTCGCTCACTCCGCTCTTCGTTGAGTCGCTGGTTCAACCTCTCAATTTCATCGACAAGATGAGCAGAACCGTAAGACGTAGAAGAAAAAGTCGCTTTGTCTCGATCCGGAAGTCGTCCAATCCCGAACTTGCGATCCTTTTTGGTTGGAACAAGCTACAAAAGAGAAAGAGTTATTAGTTTTGTTAAACATACACTAAAAATGTAAGGAAAAAAAATCGAATACTTACGCTCAACACGATACCGGTTCATCTCGTCGTTGGGTAAGTCTTTCGCGTTTGACCCAGCTTGAAATAGTTGAGTTAGGTGAATTTGGCGTGCTTCCTCAATCGTAGCGAGATTCTCATCAGCCACCTTATCTTGAACAAGCTTGATCTTTTTGTTCGTGTGCGTGTCCCTCAACACAACTCCATAATCCGGTGGCACACCATTATTAGCAATTGTCTCCAAAGGATAAAAACATATGTTAGTAGTATGTGAATAATAATTTTAAAATAACACATATAAAAATTTAATCTTATCATAGCTCGCTCTCTGGCTTCGATCGTTTTCGGCCCATCGTTTTGAGTCGAATATCCCTTCCCAAGTGCATCTTCCCGAGGGAGATGAATCGGGAGATTCTCCATAACATCAAAAAAAGATGGTGGAAATATTTTCTCCAAATTGCAAAAGATCGATATTTTCTCTTCCAAATTCTGAATACCTTCCTCTGTAAGTGATCGAGTACTTAAATCCCGAAAGAATGAAGCTATCGCTGGAGAATAAAATTTGTTATTTTTCTCAAATGATTTGAAAATATTATAGAACATGGAAAGAACATACAAAAGAAAAGAGCATAACTGCGATGGCTATGTGTACTTGTCAGGGTAAAAGCTCTCGAAAAGCAAATGGCAAGAGGTGTTGCATAACAACATGGCAGTCATGACTCTTCATCCCTATGAACTTGCCTTCTTTTTTATCAACACAATGCCGTAAATTTGATACATATCCATCCAAAATTTTTACGCTGTTCAATATCCACTCAAAGAACTCATGTTTTGCAAGTCTGTCCAACCGAAAAGCAGGGATAAGAGCTTTTCCTTTAGCATTAACGTGAAGCGTACTTCAAGAACAATGCTCTTGAAGGTCCAACCTCGACTTCAAATTGTCTTTCGTCTTCTTTTTTACATTGTGGATGGTGTTCATGATTTTATCAAAAAAATTCTTCTCAATGTGCATAACATCCAAATTATGCCTCAAAAGATGATCTTTTCAGTATGGTAAATCCCAGAAGATACTTTGCTTGTTCCAGTTGTGGTACTCCCCGGCACCATCTACGCTGACATGACCATTACCACCACATTCGAAAGTCCAATCAGCCCCAAAATCTCGTAATTAATCCAACATAAACTGTCCATCTAAAACAGGTGGTGGATCATGGAAAACTTGGACATCTTTCTTGAACGTAGTAGTGTTATGACGATAGGGATGGTCATGGGAGAGAAACCGCATATGGCAATCAAACCAACAAGTCTTCCTTCAGTGTTTCAATTGGAATGCATCAGTCTTCTCTTCACATAACGGACACGCCAATTTACTATGGTAGACCATCCGGAAAGCATTCCATAAGCCGAAAAATCGCTTATCGTTCACATTAAAACCGCATACATAGCAAAATTCTCTTTTACTGAGACATCCCACGTCTGAACACCGTGGTACCATAACATCTGCAACTCCTCAATCAATGGTTGTAGGAAAATATCAAGTGATTTCTTCGGATGTGATGGCCCAGATACTAAGATACTCAGGAACAAAAACTCTCGTTTCATGCAAAGAGATGGTGGCAAATTGTAAGGTGTCACGATTATAGGCCATAGTGAATATTGCCTCCAATGCTTCCCAAAAGGGTTGAAGCCATCAGTACTCAATCCAAGGTATACATTCCTTCACTCTGCTGCAAACATGGGATTTATTGGGTTAAAATGTTTCCACGCTTTTGCATCTGATGGATGCGCTATTTGTACTTCCTTTCTATGCTCTGCATGCCATCTCATTGCGGTTGCAGTTTGCTCAGATTGGTATAACCTCTTTAACCTCGCTGTCAAAGGTAAGTATCACCTCCGCTTAAATGGGATTGGAACTCTTCCACTTGTATCCTTATACCGAGGATGACCACAAAATCGGCAAGACAGAAAGCCCTCTGTCTCTTTCCAATACATCATGCAATTCTCCTCGCAAACGTCTATCATTTGAAATGGCAAACCAAGACCAGCAACCAGTTTTTGTATCTCATAATATGAAGCTGGTGCTAGGTTTTCCTCTGGCAAAAGACCTTTAACAAAATCCGCAATGACATCCACAACCTCCTCGGTCATATTGTAAATCGACTTTCTAGTCATCAACTTAGTCGCGGTTGACAATGGAGAATCACCATCTCTACAACTTTCGTATAACGGTGTTTTAGAAGCATCCAACATATCAAAAAAAATTTTATCATCTAAATTAGGCACCTCCGCCCGTTCAACATCCTCCCCAATTCCTGATCAATTTTCTTGAAACGCATCATTTACCATCTGCACCATACCTATGCTACTCGGTTCCTTTGTCGTTTCTTCCATCATATCAGTTGCATAAATTGCATTAGAACTACCATAATCTACCATTTCTTATGTTTCTCCATGTGAATGCCAAATTTTGTAACCTGGTATTAATCCATGATTATACAAATGCCCATATACACCTCTATACGTTCCTCTCCTACGATTCATACAATTCGTACAAGGACAAAGATATTTGCCCTTTCGCATGACTTGTGGATTACGCCCAAAAAAGTCAATAAATTCCTTAATCCCAGCCTCGTACTCTGTCGTTACCTATCCGTTCGCTTCATCTCACATCGGCTTGTTCATCTATGATCGAAAATAACTAAATGGATTTGAAGAAGAAACAGCCATATTTTACTATTTATCTTATCTTTTTGCAGAAGAATGAATGGAAGAGGATGGATGATTGTTGTTTTATACTTGACGAACCGACGGATTTCTGACAGATTTTTCATAGGATTTTAAATTTATGTCGGCAGACCAAAACCATTGGAAATTCGTCGAAAACAACCGACAGATTTCCAACGGTTTTATTATTGGTTAGCTTACGTCAGAAATCCATTGGAAATCCGTCAAAAAAATGCGACGGATTTTAGGTGGTTGGTAATTTGTCAGAAATTTCTGACTGATTTTCTACAGTTTGTAGGTGATTGGTAAATTGTGAGAAATACGTCAGAAATTTTCCAACGGTTATATTCCGTCAGAAATTCCGTCAGATTTTACTTTGTTTTCTTGTAGTGAATGCTACTTTTGCATAAACCAGTTGGTTTTATATATTGACTTTGTCTGAAATCAATATAGCAACTCGATCGCAAGAGATTGAAACTAAGAAAAATATATTCATTTAGCTGATGAATGGAAAAATCGTACATATTTAGTCATATTATTGACTGGCGATTCACGAATTGATTACACTTTGTTTAGATCGACCATCCAGATCATTTTTAAAAAGTACACGTGTCATAAATCGGTGCAATATCGGACCCACGAATCGTGAACAAAGACGCTTCTAGACAAATCAAAGTACATGGACCGCTCCACCATTGAGGCAGTCACCATGAATACAATTATATTTTTTTTTGTAAAACCTATACTATTTGTATATCGGTTAGAATATTTCGATCTTTTAAAATAATAATTACTCTGAACTATGGGAAAGAGAGTAGTCGAGTTTTTCCCCCTTTTTTTGTATCTAAACTTTATATTACTATTATTTTTATTTTTTTTGCTAAGATACTACTATTATATTTTGATTGTTTATAATTGTTAATTACCCCCACATTCACATGAAATATGTCAGAAGCCAGTGAAGCCATTTGTTTCACCGGAATCTATTCAGGCGACGGCGAAATATTACCTTGAAATTTAGTTTTCTCATTTAATCTTTTAATACCATGCATTGTCTTGGTTAGTAACTTAGATTGATGCCATAACTTTTTTCAACTATAATTGAAGAAGACGTGAATCCAAAGTACTTCTTGATATTTATACAAAATTAATACACTACATTTTGGTTTATAATGATATGATGACGATGTATACGCCTTAGTATATAGGAGTGAATATATTTATGAGAAGAATGTTGTCTATAGTGGTATTATTTAATGGACAAGATATAATATAATCGAATCTCAGTTGGCGTCGAGCGTTGGTATATGGCACGCTTATCAAAGCCGATCGGAAAGGACTTATTGCGATCTTCGTTTTATTTTTTCTTTATTGAAAAAGTTTACGTGAATGTTTGTTGACAAAAATTAAAATAAAATAAAGAATAGAAGAAAGAGAAATTAGGGTGTGATTGGTATTATATTTAGAAAAAAAAATAATTTTTTTAAAATTTTCGGGTCCACTATAATTTTTTTATTTATTTATTAAAGATGAAAAGATGTATAAAATAGAGTAATGTTTTCTTCTAATAAATGTGAGTGAGAAATTTTTTTCTGAAAAAAATAGAAACTATGTGACTAAAAAAATCAGTAATTATTCATGGTGAATCTAAAAATTTGAGAAGAATTATTTTTAGAATACTAGTCACACTTTCAATAACAATATTAGTTGCTGAGGAAAACATTTCTATCATCAAATGAATAAATCACTCTTACCTTAAAAATGCATAAGTCCAAAACACATCCAATCCTCACTATCTTCAATCAATATTAATGTCTGGCTTTATTTGTACAAAATCATAAACAAATCAAAAAAAAAAACACACGTTAAAAAATAACTTCGTGTGACGTCATATTTAATACATGAATCAATTACTTTTGTTTGTTTCTTTGTCAATTAAATTTACACTGATTTCTTCTCCTTCTTTTTCTTCCATATAATTAGATAAAAATAGACAAACACAGTAAGTTGCTTTGGATTTGGTTTAACCCTCTTATGTTGACACTGAAACATGTAAGAAAACCAACAAAACGATGACGTTTCGCTGCACTCACTTTTTCAATCAAGAAACCAGCTTCGAAAATAATCAAAAACAAAAATAGATGCTATTTTTCCTATTTCACTTTTTTACCTCTTTAAAGTCTCTGTAAGAATTAAACACTCCTCTTTCCCACCGAATCTAAATTTCTTAACCAAGATTCGAAGTCTTGTTTCGTACTTTTTTTTTTCTTTTTAAATTATTTTATTGATCCTGTTTTCTCAAAAGTGGCCATGTCATTCATTACGATATTGATTGGTAAATACCGTTAAAATCGAAAGTGGTGTTTGCTTGGTTCTAAGAAAAAACAGAGTCAATGTTTGTCGAGATCATTTTGCTATGATTTTTTTTTGGTTTACCGATTTTTTTTGGATTTCTATTAGAGGACATTAATTTAAGTCGTTTTCCCAACATTATCTCACCAAATAAAGAAAATGAAAAGATCATATCTGATGTGATGTTATATGAAAACTCCAAAAAATAAAACAAAACTTATAATATAGAGTTCCTTGAAATTTAGGGTTTAGTACATTGGTAATTAAAATACTGATGAGTCGGATGTATTTTACTTCTCCGTCGTAGTACTATTATTTGGTTGAGGATGGGCACTGTATTAAAGTAACAAAGATTTGGATCTTCGAAGCAAATAGCATAAAACTCTAAAATTTAGTTATATTTAAATAATTGAATACCAAAATTGGGGTAGGTTGCCTCCCAAGGCAAGGTAGTGATACAGCTGTGTTCATGTCCCAAGCATCATCTATGCCCGTTGCTCCATATTTACACCACAGTTTATATCATCCAAATGATTAATCACGATTTCCGACAAAATTAAAATACTACTACATAATTAAAATATGTATATAGTTGAAAAATGAGTAGAAGTTCTTTTGTTAGTGATAAATATACCCAAGAAATCGCACAAAGGAATCAACACTAGCACTGATAGATTCTGATTATTATAATATCCTATGTTAAACTCGATTATTGCAATATCCTTTATTAGGTCGTATTATGCGAGTCGTATAGATCACTTTCTTATAATATCTTATAATTTCTTGAACAAGTGCTCTGTATTCTCCTGACACATTTCTATCTTTTTCTCTTCTTCTTATAATTATTGTATTTTTGCATTGTGAAAATACAATAAATATGAATATATTAGTTTTCTTCGTATTATCTTTTCTTCAATGCTCTTTTTATATATATAAAAAATATATCTCTCTTATCTCTCTTTTTTATTCGGATAAATTCTCATGTTCTCTGTGACAGGATAAAGTTCATGCACCCCTCTTTAATTATTGCTATTATTGTCCTATAGTTGTATTACTGGATATATTTCAAATATTTCTGCTGGTTTTTTTAATGGCATTTCATTTTCTTCAAAATTTTAGACAAGTTTCTAAAACAATGCTCACCAGCTTTATTAATACACAAGTTCATATTAGGGCTGGGCAAAATATCTGAAACCAAACCGAACCCGATTCAAAATTATTCGATCCGAATCCGAGTTTCTAAAATATCCGAATGGGTTCTAAACATCTAAAACCGAAAAATTGAATCCGAACCCGAACCGAACCGAAAATCGAATGGATATCTGAACTACCCGAAACATAAATTAACCTAAAGATATTTAGATTTAAAGTCGGGTGTTCATATAGCTTAGGTAATTTTGTTTTTTTTGGTCAATTTGAGTATTATGAATATATTTGGGTAAAAATAACTAATATAGTTAAGTATAAATTTTACAATTGTTGTTATTTTTGGGATAATTTGAGTTAAAAATAAAAAAAAAATCAAACTAAATCCAAAAAAATCAGATAATTATGAATATTTTGGATATTTTTAAAATATTTTGGGCAACTTTTGAATATTTCGAGTAATCGAAACCGATTCGAACCCGAAAACAACTGATTCGAACCCGACCCAAAATTTCTAAAAATCCGAATAAGTATTATATTTATATAACCGAAAATCCGATACCCAAATTAACCGATCCGATACCCGATCAATTACCTGAATGCAATGTTTAGTTCATATAAAGAGAGCACGCATATGAAGGATAAATGTCAACTTCATTACAACAACGGATTGATTAATCCAATAAACTGTAATAATCACAACAATAAAAGAACAAAGAAAGAAAGCTTATATAATATGCATAGAGAAAGCCAAACAAAAGTCAAAGCCTAGAAGATGGGAGCCTCCATGATCGGGAGAAATCAAAGTTGATTTTTTTCTTTTTAATAAATGAAAGAATTAAGACAAACAAATGGGTGATGTGATAAAGATTTGTTTGTAATTATATAAATAAAAGCAATGTGTGCCAAAAATGGAAAAAATTATGGGATGAAGAAGAGTAGTAGATCACAGATCCTTATTATTGGATCTCTTCTCTTTTTATTTTTTTGTTTCTTGTATTTTAGTAGGTTTTTGGTATTTGGTACATTCTTTGACTCTTCTTTTTAAACACCCATCCATGTCCCTTGTGCTATATTAAATGTACTCAATTTATATTTTCCGGTGCACCTTACAAGACATATAACAAATGTATAACGTAAGATAATATTTTTGTTTCATATTGTATTTTTATTATTGAATATCTAGATGAACTGTAATTCGTAAAGGAAAAATATGGTTGGTAAAAAAACTAGGGTAAAACTAGTATATCATTACGTGATTGTACGTGGTCTGTGATATTAAATCTCCATAAAATTTACTAACTAATTTGAAACGAACTACCACATAAAGTAGGTTTTGTTTGTTTGTCAGCTAAAAGTACTGGGTTTGGCACATGAAATTCCAATAAACCAGTGCATACCAATTAGACCGTTAAGAATTAGATGGGCCTGGAAGATTATATGGGCCATTCAAACTACATGCTTATAGCTTTTTAGTCCATAAGTCAAATGGGTCTTTTTGTGTTTGCATATAGTATAACGGTGTGATTGATAAGCAAAAGGAACACTAAGCTAAAGAGAGAGAAAAATGAAAAAAAAAAAAACTTCACGGGATCTTTTATTCGACAAAAAACCCCAAAAAGTGATGATAATTAAAACCCAATTTTTTAATATAAGACAAATTAAACTCCAATATTTTAGTTTAATGTCAATTAAACTCTAAAACAAATGTTGTTAAATCATTAAAAATTTAAAGGTTTAATGATCTAATTTATTGATTTACGTTCATTGAACAACCATTATCAACAAATCCATTTATATTCAAATTAAAAAACTTTAAAATCTACACAAAAAAGAAGTTAAAAACCATAAATCTAGATATTCTAAATAAAAAAATATACACAAAATCATCATTTACTCAAATCTATAATGAATCTTTAAGCTTACCTTATTGTTCAACTCAATGGTAAGTTATTAGTCGTCTTCTTCTCTTAAATCGCCAGATGGCCTCTAAATCTGGTAAAAGTTAACAACATTTATTTTAAGGAGGTATAATTTGCGTTAAATTAAAATGCTACGGTTTAATTTGCCTTAAACTAAAATATTGGGTTTAAATTACCACCACAAGATTTCTTGGGATTTTTTCGTTGAATAAAAGATTTCTTCGGGTTTTTTTTTTGCATTTTTCCCAGAAAAAGAACTAATGAAATATATTATTATATAAAGAGGGTGTGCACGATGAGAACGCAATATGTAAGCAAAATTCTTATTTACGAGATCATGACATGTGTAATTGTTAATTTAGATTGTGACATGTGTCAGTATTAACAAAAAAGTTTTTTAAAAAATAAGAAATATATTCTAAACAAAGATTATGGACTAATTAAGAAAAAGAAAAAAAACCGTTCTACTAAAATATGTAATATTTCTAATATTAAAAAAAGTTAAAAAGAAAATAAGGAATATATTTTAAAAAAAGATTATGGACTAATTAAGAAAAAGAAAAAAATCGTTATAATAAAATGCATAATATTTCTAAATTTTTATATTACAAAATACATATTTTCCATTATGAATTATCTAAATAGTTAAAGACAAATGAAATGTCATATTTATAAGTGTCATTTAGCTAATATAGTAACGTGTATGAGATAATTTATGTATGAGATAAATATAAAAAATTGACTATTTAATAAAATATAATAGTTAAATAAATATTAAATATTTGTGATTCGTAGTTTAGAATCTAATTAAATTTGTCAAATTATAGGCGTTATAAATTTTAAAATTAAAAATATTTACTGTAATGCGTTTTTATATCAGCATGACACATAAGCAAAATTATAACTCACGAGATCTCGACATGTATCTAATTGATCAGATGAAAAATGTGTTAAAACTTAAAATTAGTTAAGAAAAATAAAATTTAAAATAGAAAGTAATTGTAAAATTACTAATCAAATAATAAAAAGTAAAATTCTAATATTATCAATAATAATTATGAAACAAAGTTTAAGATAAAATATAGACATGACATAAGCCATAAAATAAATAAATAATACATATAGAATAAAAATATTAATTAAAATAAAACTTATAAAAATATTTATTTTATCAATATAGAGTTATAGAATATCATAAAAAAATGAAATTTTTTTACCTATGACGTCATTGGTGCTCTTCAAGTGTATATATTGAAAATTATATAAGTTAAAAAATATTAATATTATATTTATTATTAAATTAGTACTGTATAAAGTTTGGCGAGTATAAATCTCTATGACAAATTAAACGATCACATTAATAAAATAAAATTATCAATCAAGTACATATGTGATGGTTCACAATATTATTTATAATTTTTATGAGGTTAATAACATAAAATTTACTTTTTTCTGATTTAATTATATAGTATTTTAGTTATTTTTATTTTCTATCACATAATCATAAATATCATAATGGATTAAAATATATATTTTCTATTATTAAGAATATAATTTAAATTCCGATAATATATATTTTTTTATTTGCATGATATGTATTAGAACATGAAAATTATGATATAAATTGATTTCTATTGGTTTTAGAATCTACGTTAAATAGTATTTTAAAATTTAAAAGGTTATTAATTAAAATTTAAATATATATTTTATTAATTTTTATAGTATTTACCTACGTATTAACGTAGGTCCTATTCTAGTATGTATATATAAGAGCAAAAGAAACTAAATACAGTTTAGAGTTCTTTTGGGGAAATATTCTTAAGACACGTATGTGACGATCAACAAAAACATCATAAGATGTCATTTTTTTTAAGAGAAAACTATTCAGATTAGCACTAATTCATTCATATATTACTAGATTGGCACCCGTTTAAAAATACTTAATCAAAAACGTGTAAAAAGTCGATTAACCCAATCATCATTCGTTTAATCACAGTAATATCTTTTCGTTATTTAAAAACTTTTAAATAAAAAAATTAGAATTAACAATTAAATAATTACAAACAAAATCAGTGTAAACAAAGACGACAAAAAAAAACAAAGACAAAGAGAAACCCTTTTCGCCGTCGTTCTTCTCTTCTCATCTTTTCCGGTGACAAGAAGAAATCAGTTCTTCTCTTCTCCTCTTCTCCAGCGGTTCTTCTCTTCTCCTCTCTCCGGTGACCGTGTTTTGCTTCTCGTAGTCTCCATCGTCGTCCTACTTCTTGTTGGGGTCAGATTTCACCCATGTGAGATCGATATAACGACGAGGTCAATTTAGGCCCAAAATGACATTAAGCCCATAAGCAAAATGGGCTTAATAGAATAAACAGACCTAAATTAGATTTATTGCTTAATGGACCAAGCCCATTTTGGATATTTCACTATATATAGCTCATTGTATTCACCCAAAAGGGGATCCACAACTCTTCGCACAAACACTTTAGCAACAAATCAATAAAGCTTTCTTAACGCTATTTTTGTGTTTTTGTCTTTGTTCTTGGTTGTTCTTGTGAATTCTTTCCAGAGATCTCGTTTCCTTAAAAACCCTTGACAAATTCAATTGAGTTGGTTTCGACCTCCACAATTCTCAATCCAACGATTTCGATTCCTGATTTCTTCTTTTAATCCAATGATTTCGACTTCGATTTGTGAGGGCTTTGCTTTCTCTTGTTGGTGTGAAGGTGTTGCGACAGAACCAACAGAGATCTGCCATCGTTTTTGCTAAGAAAATCTCTGTCACTCTCTCTATCGACATTCCGGTGTACCGGATTCTGATTCTGGAGCACCCATTGATTTCGTTTTTCAGTAAGTTGTTTGATTTGGTATTCGTGAGTAGCACTCAAGTTCTGTATTGTTTTCAAGCTGAATTTATCAGTTTTCCGAAGCAAGTCATATGTGTCTATGCCCAATTGAGTGTTTGAATTGACATATTTTGGCCATTTGCTTTCAAATGATTTTAGGGACTGGCTCCCTTCACGGGTAGTATTTGATTGTAGCCACTCAGCATATTTTTCAAGCAATTTCTCACATCCAAACAGGGCAAAGGTAATGGTTACAAGTAGAAGTTAAAGTCAGTAGCCAGGTTTGGACAGTTTTAATTTTATGCATGAATAGAAATTATATCTCAGACCTTGAATAGATGATGGACATATCCAAGTTGGGATTAGATGATTGATATATCCACAGTTAGGACAACACACAAAAAATAAGCAACTTCTGGGTACTCTTGATTCTATGGTCCTACTGATTTTGGCTTTTGATAGTTAAGCTTTGTGGGAAGCTTTTTAATTGGAGTAGTATTCTAGGAAATTATAATCGTAGAACACAACGACTTTGTTTTTCCTATAGAAAACTGCATTTCTCTATCAATAGCTAGTATGAATTTTAATTAGGATGCATTTTATGATGTAAATTTTCAGCATCTTATACTAATTATTAAGCACTTTTTGTTATTTCTTATGATTTTCAAAGTATTAACGATATTTGTCGAGGATGATTATTGCTTAATTTTTGACATTTCTTGTTTTCTCTTTGCTAGATGGCTTCATCAACGACTAAGACAAAGTACCCGAAACTACTATACAAAAAGGGGAAAGCACCAAGTCAGAAGAAAAGTATGAATTATTACTCTTACTTGTCAAATTTCCAAATGGTTGCAAGTGGAGTTGGTGTTGATGCCTGGGATGCGTTGAAGAAGTCTTCTGTTGGAGTTATACCTAGGTTTTATGAGCTGGATTACACATGGAGTGCGATGATTGTCCATTACGTTTTAACGCATCGGTTGGCTCTTAGAAAAAAATATGAGATTTGGTCGTTGATTGATTGGCAGCCAATTCGCCTTTCTTTGATAGAATTTGGCTTCATTACTAGCTTGAACTGTGAACCTTTCCAAGATGGAGATGTTTGTGATGTTGATCACACAGATTTTTGGACAGAATTGAATTTTTGTCCACTTGTTGGTCCTAACTTGAACGAGTTGCGTGATGTGTTAGGAAGATGCAAGACTTGGAGTTTTGAGGAGAGGAGAATGGTTGGATGGTTGTGTATTTTACATCTTGGAATCTACGGCATAGCTCCAACAAGTCGAATCCCTTTGGAGGTTGCAAAGCGAGTACTTGATCTTGAAGCTTTTGAGAGATATCCATGGGGCCGCGTTGCGTGTAAGAGTTTGATACAATCCACTAAGAATGTCAGTTATGATACAAAAAACTCGTATACAATGGAAGGATTTGTTCATGTGTTACTCATATGGGCGTATGAGTCAATTATCGGCTTAGGAGAGAAATATGGGAAGAAAATTGCTGGTGAAGAAGTTCCTCTTTTTTCATGGGGTGGATCCCGAAAGAGATTTCATTTTGATGACTTCATAAGCCAAGAGAAGAAAGCGCATAAAGATAAGGTATTTTTTTCTAAAATAAGTATTGACATTGATTGCTTTCAACAAATTCAAGCCTTTTAAGTTGATGTTAATGGTATTGTATATGTGTGTTTGAAAGTAATTCAATGATTTGAAAAAGAAAAAAAAATTCATGTCTTTGCTCTTGTGGAACCGTTACGTGTAGCATAACTCGAATTTGTCTTATGTAGTTAAATAAACTTGTATTGTTTTGCTTATTTGGTTTCTTATAGTTTTTTCGTAATTATTTATTTTAGGTGCGTGTGAGTCATTTCCTTCCCCATAAGGATGGCAACATGGTGCCTAAGTGGGATAATGAGGTTGAAGATAAAGACCTTAACAATTTGGTTAATGATATACTTCAAGATTGTGTTAATTGAGAAGGTTGGGATGTAATCGCAGCAGCTTCAGTTAGCAAGAGGAAAAAGCTTGAAGAAGCTTCCTCCTTGAGTGATTCTGAGAATTATACAACGAAAAAGAAAAAGGATAAACAGCCTATTGGAGATAGTCTACAAGTAGATTCTTCTACTGTAAGTATAACTATTACGTTTCCATTTTTTAATATAATGGAATATGTTATAATTTCTTTATTTGGTTGCCTTTGATGGTAGGGCCATGATAATGAAATGGCAAACAGTGCAATTTTCGCCTTGTTGAAGACTCTGACAGAAAAAGTAGAGAACATGGAGACCAACCTTGGTACCAAGTTGTTGTTGGGAATGGATGCAACAATTGATACAAAGGTTAAGGCTCTATTTGCTCCCTTTACTGAGAAACTCGCTACATTAAAGAAAGAGATGGAAAAGCTGGAACAAAATAATGTACTCCAAGACCCAAAAGAAGCTGCCAATTCGAATGCTAATACTAATGAAGAAGTCACAAGCAAATCTATGGTATGTTAGTTTAACCATCCTAGTCTTTTATGTGTATGATGTCTATGAATTTGTTTGGTAACTTGTAGTTTAGGAGAAGCTGTTTTTTAGATGACATTTTCGTTGTATAAAATAGTATTTTCTATGGTTTAAATTGGACTATAAAACTGTTTGTTTTGCAGTCTTGGATGGTTCAGATGAAAACCACATCCCATGATGATTTACCAATTTGTGTTGCCAAAACTTTGAAGAAGGCAGGCAATAAAAAAGCACATGAGAAGAAGGTTGTCAAAGCTGAAATACAAGTGCCACATCTTCTTGATTTATCTTCTGGGGAAACATATACAGATCCAATACAGCGTGACATATTCAAAGGATGGGCTGGAAATTTAGATACAATCGTAGCAAAGGTTAACAAATTGAGTAATCCACTGAAACCTTTTACACCTCAGCCCAAGCGACACATCAAGTTGGCACCGAGTCAGATATTTCCGTTTATTGGAAATTCTACAGTGAAGCGCATCATCACAGGTGTAACTCCATCTGTCACCGCATATGACCCATTTCCTGATGTGGAGAAAAGTAAAATTCAGAATTTACTTCATTTCCAATTGGATACTGAGTATGTCACCTTTCTTTACCTTTTTATGTCCACATCAAATGTATATTACCGGTATGTCTAACAATTTATTTAATAATTTTGTAGGGAAAAACCTGATCAAATCAATGACTCTAGTGTTGAATTCTACAACGTTATTACAATTCCGAGAAGTGCATTGTCTACTAATACCTATGGGTGGTTGACTACTTTGGTTAGTACCATTTTTTTACAACAAAAATCGAATTCTACATGTAACTTTAAACAAATTGTACTATTAGCTAATTTTTTAATCGTTTGGCCGTTGCAGCATATGTGGTGTGCGATGCATATGTTTCATCAGCGATTGCTATGTGAGCCATCTCCGTATCACTCTCACCGGATTGTGTTTTTGGACCAGTGGTTTGTGAACAAGCTGGTACATGATTACAAAGAATTCAATGCTAAAACGTGGACAGCGACAGATGACTATAAGGGTGCATTCAATGGTACATATCCTGCAGACTCAGCGACAAACAGGAAATGGCTTCACGATGTTGATCATCTGTACGCATGCCATTTTATAAATGATAATCATTGGGTTGCTTTGGACATTGACATTGGAAAGGAGACCATTCACGTTTATGACAACATTCTGAAATTAGTCAAGGATGATAAGGTCATTAAAGATGAATGTCGGCCATTCGCAAGGATGGTTCCTGCAATTTTGAACGCAATGGTGCCTACTTATGTTAGGAAGAGGAGTGACAAACAGTTCGCCGTACGAAGACTTATAACCGTCCCTCAGAATGAGAATTCAGGAGACTGTGGTGTGTATACTTTGAAGTACATTGAATGCCTTGCAATCGATTGTACTTTTGAAGGGTTGAATGAAAGAAATATTCCACAACTACGACGGAAGCTAGCAGCTGAGATTTATGATGAGGTGGGGCTGCCACGTTTGACACAGAAATAAGCAAGTTTCTGGATTAATGATTGATTATGGATCGTGAATGTTTTCTAGTGCATTAATGTTATCAATTAAGACTCGATTTGATATTTAGTGCTATTCCAAGTGCTTTTACGCTCATTACATGTTCACATGTTTGCAAATATCATTTTCCAGCAAGGTTGATAGGATTTTTTTCAAAAGCAAAATAGGATAACAAACTGGATAACAAACATGGTTACAAGATTCCAAACTTCACTCACAGAATCAATTTCACGTTCTTGAGGGGCATGTAAGACAATTGTTGTGGAACCCACTACACATAAGGCATAGCCAAGAACTCCAAAGATGTGTAGTTTCTCCCGTAATATAATATGAGCTAAGACAGCACTGAGATTCAGAGAACAAAGCATATAATAAGAAAGGGGAAAAAAGCACCGATCAAATCGCATATAGAAACTCTAATAGCACATGAACTTGGCAAACACGACACTTACAAAGTTCTCTGGTAATTTAACAAAGAATGTACCAAATTGAGTAGTGTCGCCAAAATCTTGGCACATGAAAACTTTAATCAAATTGGTAATAAAATCATTTCTTGCAATCAAAGTAAATTAAAAAGCAGTAGAAAAAACCAAACAAATATAAAGAAACAAATATTTGAAAAAAACTAAAACTCCGTAAAGATATTCAGTTATTTTTAAACCAGAACCTTACATGTCTTGCAATTATGACCAATTTGATGACATTTAGAACATATGTGTTCTTTTCTAGGCCGTTTTTTGTCTATGGCTTTCTCCAATGTTAATTTGATTCTAGATTTCTTAGGTCTTCCAGGCGGTGTACGTACTATTGGAGGCAAACACACCTTCATGGTGACATAATCTGGAACGGGCGAAGCAACATCCCTTGGCATTATAGAAGTAGAATATGCATTGCACAAGTAGTTGTTGAGATAATAACGATGACACAATGATATGCGACATTTCTTACGGGCTTCAGCTGCGGCAAGTGCGTGCACACATGGCAACTTCTCCATATTAAATCGACAGCAACTACATTTTCTCTCCGTCAAATTAACTATATGAAGAGACGTTCCACTAGTAACTTGTACGTGATGCTTATCGATTGCTTGTGCCGTAAGTGTCTTCGCATGTGGTACACGTTTCTGAAATAAGCAAAACGGCTACATTACACCAAATTTCTCTATAAATAACAAGTTAATAATGTAGAAAGCGTGTTAGTTTTACCTCTAGCAGTTTTTCAACCCCACGAGTGAGTCTCGTCTTCACCGCTCCTGCATCAGTCCTCCGTTCAGCAAACCATCTTGTCATCATTAACCGGATCGCATCCAAAATTCGTACAATTGGCAAACTTCTCGAACTTAAAATCACTCTATTGATGGATTCTGCAATGTTTGTTGTCGTTAAGTTGTACCTTTCACCAGGGAAATGGACACGAACCCACTTTCGTACATCTGCTCTTTCCAAATAGTTATGTAGTGTTGGATTCAACGATCGGATATCATCGTATATGGTATTGAAATCTGTCATTCTAAAAGCATTTGCAGCTCTTTTAACCAAACGAAACACATCTTTGCCTCTGAATCCTACCAATATATTTTTGTATAGATGGTATGTGCAAACTCCGCGACTAGACTTAGGGTAAACCATCCTGATAGCATTTCCAATAGATTTATGCCTATCAGATATAATTGCAAGCTCTTCATCATCAGGAATCACAATGCTAAGCTGTCGGAAGAACCATTCCCAAGATTCATCATTTTCAGTATCGACGACTGCAAAAGCAACTGGAAATATTTGGAAATTCCCATCTTGAGTCGTTGCGAGTAGTAGTGTCCTTTTATATTTTTCCTGAAGAAACGTACCATCCACGAAAATTACCTTTCTCATCAAAGGAAATCCAACAATACTACCACCAAATGCAAGGAACAAATACTTAAATCTATCGCACTCATCAACTTCAAGACGTGTGAAAGTTCCTGGATTTACTCTTCTTATTTGGTGTAGATATGTGGGCAAATCCGAGTATCCACTCTCTGCAGAACCTCTAACCAAATTTCTTGCACATAAAAGTGTCCGATGGGCCTTCCAATAATCCATCTAATAACAAAATTTAAAACAAATTTGTAATCCAGGTGCGAATAATCTAAAATGGGAAAAACATAGAGTTACATATGATAGAATATTACTACTAACCTTGATACTAAATCTCTTGTTTAAGGCTTCCCCAACGTGTTTTGGGAGAACTTTTGAATCAACACCTCCAACATAGTCCACATATAGTCTTACAAGTAATTCTGGAGTCGCTTGTTGGGCACGGGCAGAACTCTCTGTATTAGAACATGAATGATCAGGACTATGCACTCGAATCGTAAGCTGCATTAAATCTCCGACTGGTGTAGCTCTTACTCTCCATGTATAGCCTTCTACCCAACACTTAAGAACTAACATGTTTGGCCTTGATCTGTCTACTTTAAAATCAAATTGTTGGAGGACTGTTAAAATCTTCAACCTTGTCTCTAATGCATCTTTAGTCTCGAAACGTTGTCCGACAGCTAGATCGAGCGCGGATAATTCTAAATTTACATGAGGAGTAACGGATTTTCCTTGAGCGTTTGTAGACAATGAACAAGTTTTCATACTCGGTGAATTTTGCTTACTCTCTTCTTTTTCTTCTTCTTTTTCTTCAGGGACCTTCCTGTATAGAGTAAAGTCTTCATCACCTGAAGATGCTCCGTCTGAATCATCACAACAATCGAACCTCTCATCGTCGTCCTCGTCGTTGTGTTCATCATTTCCCTCTTTTTGGACATATGCATCTTCCTTCGAACTTGTTTCTTTCAGTTCAACACAGAGATGCACCGGCTCAACTTTTACTTGTTCCAAAAATCCATCGAATTGCCTACGATTTCCAACGTCTATAGGCGGTGCGTTTTGCGGTAATGTCAACAATACCTTTTTAGGAAACATGTAGTTCAACTCCACGTCGTAAAGTTGCTTCTCGATCTTGTACTCGTCAATAACCATCCGAACAAAATCTTCAAAACAAGTTCCTTCATTTGTTCTTATAGATTTCTTCCCTCTTTTATTATCAACACCAAATAACCATCTATTATTTTGAAGCATCCATTTACCACAAATCAAATTAATGAGCACCATGTATTTTTTATAGAGAATCAAGAATAAGAAGATGAATACTAGATGTTAAAAAAAGAAGATTAAGACTAAAAAGGGAGGCCGACAGAGAACACACGACATCTCCTAATTAAAACCTAATTTTTGTTTTTTTTTCAATTGAAAATTTGGTTTATTCCGGTTTATTCCTATTCCGGTTTGGTTCGGTTAATATGTTATGGTTCAGTTTAGCCAAATCGGTAGAGTTAAATTAATCTATATAAGTTAGTCTATGGTTAAAGGAAAATAAATTTGTGGTCAAAAGAATATAAATCTATCATGTAAATCTGTGGCAAAAATAAATAAATCCATCAAATAATAATAAATCTGTCAACTTAAGATAAATTTGTTGCCAAAGGAAAATAAATCTGTGACAAACTAATTAAGTCTGTCAAATTTAGAAAAATTTGTGGCTAAAGTGAGAAAAATCTAACGAATATTAATAAATCTTTCAAAATAAAATAAATTTGTGGACAAAAGAAAACAAATCTGTGACAAAATAATTAAGTCTGTCAAATTTAAAAAAATATGTGGCCAAAGGAAATAAATCTATTGAAAACTAATTAAGTCTGTCAAACTTAAGTAAGTCTATGGCCAAAAAAAAAAAATCTTTTAAGTAAATCCGTGAAATATTCATAAATCTGTCAATATTAAATAAATCTGTGGCCAAAAGAAAATAAGTCTGTCAAAAAATAAATATGTCATCACACTAAATTAAGTCTGTCATATGGCAAAACTGTAAAAAAAATTATATTTTTATTTTTCGAAATTTTTGATAATGGCATTCTTGTAACTAAGGTTTTTACTAACAAAGGATTTGAGGGTAAAATAGTCACGAAAAAATTAATAATAATTAAAATAAAATAAGAGCTAATCTAATAATTAACCAATAAATTAGTGTCAAACTAATTTTTTACCCTTTTTTTTAATTAATGTTCTTTAATGACAAAATCTAACATTTCCAAATTTCTCTGATTTATTCACAGAAATGTAAATTCAGTATCGGCAATACATGCATATGTATAAGTCTAATTTGTTTGAGAAGAAGGATAAGAAGTAAACAGAAAAAAAACGTTAGTTCGTCAGAATTCCATTGTCATTTTGGCTGGATGAGGAATCCTCATTGTGGTTTTATACTACTTTACAAATATTGTGATGACGATTCAGAGGAGTCTTCTGCGTAGCTATAAACATGTAACAGTCAGTTGTTTCTTTTATATTTGCTAAACTAAATTATTCCATTAGAAATTCATAGAATAGAATATTATTAATTTGGTTTCGCAATATTAGTTATTGGTTTTTTATTTACTTAATGATATTGTAATGCTATTCTACATTATTTTATACTAGAATAGGATCCGCGTTAATACGCGGATAAATACAATAAAAATTAATGAAATAAATATTTAAAATTTAATTAGTAATCCGTTGTATTTTAAAATAATATTTAGCGTGAATCTTAAAACAAATAGAAGTTAATTTATATCATAATTCTCATATCCTAATCCATATCATGCAAATCCAAAAATATATATAATCAAAATTTATATCATATTCTTAATAACAGAGAAAACTATATATTTTAACCTATTATGAATATTTATGAAGTATGTGATAGAAAATAAAAATAATTAAAATACTATAAGTAAGAAAAGAATAAATTATGTTAGTAACCTCATAAAACTATAAAATAATGTTGCGAACCAGCACATAGATACATGATTGATAATTGTATTTCATTAATGTAATTGTTTTATTTTTCATAGAGATTTATACTCGCCAAAATTTATACACTGTTAACTTAATAGAAAATATAATATTATTATTTTTTAGCTTATATAAATTTTCATTATATACACTTGGAGAGTACCAATAGCGTCATATATAAAAAATTTCTATTTTTTGTGACATTTTATAATTCTATATTGATAAAAAATCGTATTTTAAGTTTTAACACATGTCATCCTATGATCAGTATTATATACATGTCGCGATATGGTGAGTTATAATTTTGCTTACGTTTCATACTTATATAAAAATACATTTCGGTAAATATTTTTGATTTTAAAATTTATAGCGCCTATAATTTTGACAAATGTAATTAGATTCTAAATTACGACTTGCACAAATATTTAATCTTTATTTCAAATATAATTAGATTCTAAATTATGACTCTCACAAATATTTACTATTTATTTTATTATTATATCTTATTAAATCGTCAATTTATTATATTTATCTCATAGTAAAAAATTATCTCATACAAGTTATTATATTAGCTAAATGATACTTATAATATATGACATCTCATTTTGTCTTTAACTATTTAGATAATTTGAAATTGAATGAATGTATTTTGTAATATGACAATTTAGAAATACTACCTATTTTAGTATGACGAATTTTTCTTTTTTGTTAATTATTGTACAATTCTTGTTTAGAATATATTTTTTATTTTATTTTTTTAATTTTTTGTTAATATTAACACACATCGCAATCTAAATTAAGAATTACAGGTGTCGATCGCTACACAGATTCAACAAGGACAAGACTTGTTCTCTCTCTCTCTCTCTCTCTGCTCGTCTGCTACACGGTCTGCCACATGTCCATACGCATCTATCTAATCGACGGCTCATATTAGATATGACATGTCATGTGACGGATGGTGAGGACGTGATGGGCGGTGGGATTTGCACAAGGCACGTGATTGTTGAAGTATTTCGTGTCTTTCCTGCAGTTTCGGAATAATGACTTAGTCTCTATGTTTAGAATGAGTCAATTGTTGTTTCCATTTTAATAGGTCCTAGTGGAGCTAGTCAAGCTCGTGTCATCGTGTCCTTATTTTCAGTTGAGTT
This sequence comes from Arabis hirsuta, assembly GCA_964056655.1. Taxonomy (NCBI): domain Eukaryota; kingdom Viridiplantae; phylum Streptophyta; class Magnoliopsida; order Brassicales; family Brassicaceae; genus Arabis; species Arabis hirsuta. The sequence continues at coordinate 9,340,368 of OZ053308.1, read as the reverse complement.
AGTTATTTGTATTCACTATAAAAGGCATTGGAAGTAATGGAATGAAGTAGATTTTCGATGCAATTTGTGTTCTGAACTATTTTTGACATTTGGTATTAGAGCGAAAATCAAAATAATCTAAAAAAAGAGAGAAAATGAGCAAAGATAAGACACTCACCAAAATTCCTCACTTTGATGGTCACTATGATCATTGGAGTGAATTGATGGAGAATCTCTTGCGCGCAAAGGGGTTATGGAATCTGGTGAACGATGGTTACACTGAGGCGGTCGAAGAAGCCGAATTGATTGAAGCCACACAGAGGTGGCTGGAGGAACTGAAGACGAAAGATCATCAAGTGAAACACTATCAGTTTCAAGCGATAGATCGGACCGTGTTCGAGCAAATTTTGGATCGCAGGACATCCAAAATCATCTTGGATTCGTTGAAGAAAAAGTATGGAGGAAATGAAAGGGTGAAGAGATCTCTTCTCCAAACCCTCAGGAGAGAGTTCGAAGTGCTCGAAACGAAGGCCGATGAGAACATTGACGGCTACTTCAGAAGGGTGATGACGGTTTCCAACAAAATGAAAAGTAACGGAGAAGAGATGCCAGATTTGAAGATCGTGGAGAAGGTTCTTCGAACTCTGACAGAGAAGTTCAACTACGTGGTGGTGTCTATTGAAGAATCCAAGGACACAAGCCGAATGACAGTCGATGACCTTCAAAGTTCACTCTCGGTTCATGAGAAGAAAATTAAGAAGACCAGCTACGAGGAGGAGGATCAAGCTCTTAACGTTAGAGGTAGAAGCGGAGGATCTTACAGAGGAAAAGGTAGAGGAAGAGGACGTGCTTTCAACAAGGCGGTGATCAAGTTGGGGCATTTTAGCTATGAATGCCCAACTGGAGACATGGAGCACACTATGCAGAGATCGATGAAAAGGATGAAGTACTTCTGATGGCTCATGTCGAACTTCAAGGAACAAAGAGAGGTGACGCATGGTTTGTTGATTCTGGATGCTCAAACCATATGTGTGGAGATCGTGGTATGTTCTCAAACTTAGACACTACATTCACTCATAGTGTTAAGCTTGGGAATAATCACAAACTGCTAGTTAGTGGAAAAGGTGTGGTGGAAATTGTGATTAAGGGAATTAGCTGTGTTGTAGGCGATGTTTACTATGTTTCAGAATTAAAGAATAACATGTTGAGTGTGGGTCAGCTTCAAGAGAAAGGTCTCGATGTGCTGTTTAAGGGTGGAGAACATAAAACATGCAGCATCTATCATCCTATCAAAGGAAAAATTGCAGAGTCGGTGATGAGTGCTAATCGCATGTATGTTTTACTTGGAGAGACGTGCAGCAAGGCAAATGAAGAAAAGTGTCTGTAGATTAACACTTTAGATAAAGCGGAGTTGTGGCACCATCGATATGCACACCTCAACTACAAAGGCCTTCTCACTCTGCATAATAAGGAGATGGTGACCGGATTACCTGAAATTGCAGAGTCAAAGATCCCGTGTGAATCATGTGTGAAAGGAAAACAGCATCGGGTGTCGTTTCCGAAGCTGAGCCACTGGCGAGCAACCGAACGACTGCAATTGATCCACTCTAACTTATGTGGTCTGATCACTCCGCCATCAAACAGTCAGAAGAGGTACTTGATAAGCTTTATCGATGATTTCTCAAAGAAAACTTGGATTTATTTTGTGCTGGAGAAATCAGAGGCTTTCAATACTTTCAAGACGTTTAAAGCATTTGTGGAAAAGCAGACTAGTTTGTTTGTTAAGTTCTTGAGAACAGACCGGGGTGAAGAATAAAATTCCAGCGAATTCAAGGATTTTTGCAAGGAACATGGAATTTAGAGGCAGCTAACCACCGCGTACACTCCGCAGCAAAACAGAGTTGCTGAATGGAAGAATCGGACTATCATGAACATGGTGAGGGCGATTTTATCTGAGAAAGAGGTGCCAAAGATCTTCTGGGCAGATGCGGTGCTATGGGCAAATCATGTTCTCAATCGATCCCCTACATCAATTGTGAAAGACATGACACCAGAGGAAGCTTGGAGTCACATGAAGCCATTGGTCGATCACTTCAGAGTATTTGGATGTATCGGACATGTCCATATTCCTGATGTCAAAAGGACTAAACTAGATGACAAAAGTGTGAAGTGTGTGTTAATGGGTTTCAGCAACGAATCAAAGGGGTATAAGATGTTTGATCCAGTTGAAAAGAAAATTCACATCAGCCGTGATGTAATTTTCGATGAGGACAGAGCTTGGGACTGGAAAACCATTGGACACGCTGTTGAATCAAACATGGAGCTTGTGTGGGAGGATGAACACGAACCAGTCATTAACGAGGAAGAAAGAGATGTTGCTGCTGCAAATGAAGAAGATGTGAAGATACTGAAACAAAAGATGCAGCAGAGAATGATGGTGGAAATCAAAATCAAGGAGTTGAAGAAAACCCTTCTAACGATAATCAAGCAGGCTCTTCTACATTGATGGCAGGGAGATCAAGGAAACCACCAGTTTGGGCTGCTGACTATATGTTTGGAGACGATCTATCAGACACATAAAAAAGAACAAACATGGCAATGATAGATCACCTGGAATACGGTAATTTAGCCTTTATGATCATCTTTGATCCTGCAAATTTCCAAGATGCAGAGAAACACAAAAAATGGAGACTAGTGATGGACGCAGAGATGAATGCGATAAAGCGAAATCAGGCATAGTCCTTGATGTCACTGCCAGATGGAGCCAAAGCAATAGGTGTGAAGTGGATCTACAAGACCAAGTTCAATGAATTGGGAAAGGTGGATAAGTTTAAGGCCAGGCTAGTGGTAAAGGAATATGCCCAAGAATATGGTGTTGATTACACAGAAGTCTTCGCACCGGTTGCACGTATGGAGATTGTGAGAATGATTCTAGCTTTGGCGGCTCAGAGAGGTTGGGGAGTATTTCAATTGGATGTTAAGTCAGTATTCTTACATGGAGATCAAGAAGAGGATGCCTTCGTGGAGCAACCTCAAGGCTATTAAGTGGCTGGAAAGGAACATATGGTTTACAAGCTTCACAAGGCTCTCTATGGTTTGAAACAAGCACCCAGAGCATGGTTCAGCCGTATTGAAGCTTATTTTGTCAAAGAAGGTTTCACGAGCAGCCCAAGTGAACAGACCTTTTTTGTCAAAAGAAGGAGAGGTAAAATTCTGATCGTAAGCGTTTATGTTGATGATTTGCTATTTACTGGTGATGATGAGCAGTTGTTGGAAGAATTTAAGTGCTCCATGAAAAGCGAATTTGACATGACAGATTTGGGGAAGATGCGATTTTTTTCTGGGTATCGAAGTAATACAACGAAGTGATGGAATACGCATCTGTCAAAGGGAAGTACGCAGCAGAGGTAATCGAGAGGTTCAGAATGCAAGATTGTAATTCGGTTAACAATCCTATCGTTCCTGGTCAGAAATTGGAAGAGATGAAGCAAGTGTGAAAATCGATTCAACTCTATACAAAAAAATAGTGGGAAGTTTGATGTATCTCACTGCGACATGTCCGGATCTCATGTTTGTGGTATGTCTCATCTCTCATTTTATGGCCAATCCTACTGAATTTCACTTTGCAACAGCGAAAAGACTCATGCGCTACTTGAAGGGAACAATCGATTATGGGATATGGTACAAGAGGGGAGCAGAAATTGAACTCAGAGGCTACAGCGATAGCGACTATGCGGGGGATATAGATGACAGTAGAAGCACTTAAGGTTATGTGTTTTTAATGAGTGGAGGAGCTATCGCATGGTCTTCAAAAAAACAACCAATTGTGACGCTATCAACCAGTGAAGCAGAGTATGTTGCTGCAGCAACGTGTGCGTGTTAAGCTTTGTGGATGAGAAGGATTTTGCAAGAAATTGGACATGAGCAAGCTGGAGAGTTGGTACTGCTATGTGACAACACATCGTCTATCAAGTTATCAAAGAATGCGGTCATGCACGGAAGGTCAAAGCACATCAAAGCCATGTACCATTTTCTCAGAGAGTTAACCAAAGAGGGAGTTGTTAAGCTTGGGTATTGCAGAACAGAGGAACAGTTAGCAGATGTAATGACCAAGCCTTTAAAGTTGGCAGTGTTTCAAAGGATCAAAGAAGCGTTCGGGATGAGCTTTGTGAACTAAACTCTCGATCGAGTTCAGTTCAAGGGAGGGTTTGCTCTATGTTTAGAATGAGTCAATTGTTGTTTCCGTTTTAATAGGTCCTAGTGGAGCTAGTCAAGCTCGTGTCATCGTGTCCTTATTTTCAGTTGAATCAGTTCTTTGTATTCACTATAAAAGGCATTGGAAGTAATGGAATAAAGTAAATTTTCGATGCAATTTGTGTTCTGAACTATTTTTGACAGTGATCGGAGGAGCAACGGTCTTATATTATCATTCTTTTATGTTATGATTGGAGACATAAAAAAATCCGTATTTGTCACTTTTTTGTGATCCGCTTTGTATGTCACAATTCAACTATAATTATTATGTATAAGCGGTTTTTGATTAAAAAAATAAAATTAATCAAATGCGGTTCAAATACATGAGTTAAAATTAAAATACGCATGTAGCAGTTAACAGACACCAATTCAGGTGCGGTTTAGGGTGGGTAAGTGCGGTTCCAACTTTTTTTTTAATTAGGAAAAAAATATGACAAGAAATGTGATTATTATTTATTTATATTATTATAATATTATATTTTAATATAGTTTAATTATTTATTTAATTTTGAAAAGCTAATAAAAATCTAGACCAATCACATAAAGACATGTGTTAAATAAGTGTCCAAAATTTTGGGATTTTACTGACTCTTAGCAAACTTTAGACCGTCAAAACTAAATCCTAATACAGCAAAATTAATCCAAACATAAATGATATATTGAATAAATAATTTTTAAAAAGTAGCATTTTTGCAAAGATTTTGGAAAAGTGACATTTTTAAAAAGTAGTATTTTAAAAGTAATATTTCTCAAAATTTCTCAACTGTTTTTAGGGTTTGAAATTTGAAAATATAAGATTTAAAAATCTTAATTAGTGGCATTTTGCAAATAAACAATGTATAGTGGTATTTTTGAAATTTGACACACTAAAATGGTATTTTTACAATTACCCCTAATATCGATATCATTAATCAATTTTTAATTGTAAATTGAAATCTACTCCTATTTAAAACGAAATCATACGTATACTAACAGTTTTAATTTATGCAACTAGTATAAACATTATTCAAAATGATTTTTTTAAATTATTACCTAAAATATATTTTTCAAACCGCTTTTATCGTTTTTCACCAATCAAAACAATTGTATTGTACCGCAAGTTATTTTTTTCACCAATCAAACATTGTTTCGTCTCTTTTGTTTACATAAATCGCACTTGTTCCGCATAATATATTTTTTCGCACAAATCGTACTTGTACTGAACCACACCACATAATTTTCTTATTCGTACAGCACAATTTAATGTTACCATTCGAATCCTTAGTGGTAGCAGTTACCGTTTTGAAGAAATTATTATGCACCGACATTATTTTGACTTCATACAAAACAAATATTTTCAAGAACGATACTACTACATTCATATATGACCTCTTATGTATAATTTTGAATAATACGTATATGATAAACTTGTTATCTCGTTCGTAGGTAAATATATACTAGTACTACATTATATATAAACTTGTTATACGGATTATGTTTTATATATTGTGAGTATACTGTTCGTGTATGAGTTTCGGTTTGATTAATTTTACGATCTAAGAAATCAATTAAAAGTACTAGTTTTTGAATATTAGTTTGTTATAAATTTTAACCCAGGTGTGGTTTGAATTTTGTTTAATTTGGCTTTACAAATTGTAAATCAGTTTTCCAGTTTTGTTTTTCGGTTCTGATCATACTAGATAAGAACAGTTATCTAGTAGGTATTATGAAGGTTATCAAATTTCTTTGTGTTTGACTATCGATTATATATGCGGTTTTTTTGGAAATATTTTTAAAATTGTACGAAAAGGTTTGGTGTACACAATAATAATAAGACCAGAAATGTTAGGAGTATAAAAAATTATTATTTGGAAAATAATGATTGCAACAAGAGTCCTTTTTACTGGTAAAGGTTGGTTATGATCACTGATCACAACGTAAGCAAAACATTTAAATTCCTCAGTGTACCTAGCTGTAGACTGTCTGATACATCTCATCTAACCACATAATTTTCTGGATTATTAAGCGTTTGGTACTACACACATCTTTTTGTTTGGCTGATTCCTTAATAATATCTTCAATAATTGTCTAAACTAATTCAAATAAAACTATTTTCCTTACTTATAGTTTTGATTTTAACACTAGATTTTTTTTAAACACTTTAAGATGGCTAAAAAATAAGAAACAATTGCAAAAATATCACTTTTGAAATACTATTTTTTTAAAAATACCATCGTAAATTGTTCATTTTAAAAAATGTCTCAAACTTGGATTTTGTTTCTTTCTATTTGTCAATTGAAATGACATTACTCGTTAACTACCATTTAGAGGTTGATTGGTTCTCCTGTTACCACGTGCAAACGTTGCGTTTGCAGTTAGTAACGGTTGTTGGTGTTTGACAACAATCATGAGAAACGTTTTATACAGCTCTGTATCGCTCTAAACCTCTCAAAATCAAAAATTGCTTCTTTCGAGTGTTTGCAGTTGGGAAATTAAAAAACTAAAATTGATTAAAAAAAATTATTGAAAAAATAAAAATTAATATAATAAATTAAAGAGTAATATTTGGATACTATAATTATGAAATATATCAACAATTTGAAACTTTATAATTAATATTCAATAACTTATCATAATTTTATATTAATAAAATCTTCAAACCATAATTCTTTCAACAGTTTTTTTTCTTGATTACAGATTAATAAATCTAACAAACAAAAATGTTAAAAATAGAACATTAACCTCTCCAAAATAAAAAAAAAATCTCCATTAAAACCATAACTTTCTTTTAAACTAAAAAATTTAAAAAATGAACATAATACTAATGGTATTTTATTACTAATTATATTGAATTAATAATCTTTATATTATTGTAACAATATGGTTTTTTATGTTTTTCTAGAACTATATAATGTGTTTATATTGTTAATTTCTAGGTTGCATGGAAACTTCGTTTGAGAAGCGTTTCCTAGTTTTGGAAACGTTTCAGAAACCGAAACTCTTGGAAACTCCATGGAAACGCATTTCCTTATAAATTTTAATTTGGAAACATGTTTCCTAAAATATTTTAATTTAGAAACTCGATGGATACTTTAATACCGTTTTGGAAACGTGACAAAAATTCGTTTCCTAGAGATCTCAAATTGGAAATACGACGAAAATGTTCGATTTCGTTTTGGAAATGCGATGAAAAATTGTTTTTTACGTAATAATTAAATAGTTTGCAAATGTAGGGATATGTTTATAGGTTAAAAACAACAAAATTATGAAAGATTGCATTTGTATATAGGTTAAAATCAACAAAATTATTATACTTTTGGCTTTTGTTAAGCTATTTAATATTCATGTATAATTTGTGTTGTTTAAATTGTTTTTGATGTTGTTAATTCATATATATATATATATATATATATGGTATGCATTTCCAAAACGTATCTGTTTCCTAAATTTTTTAAAAAAATCGTTTCCACGTTTTTAAATGTTTCGTTTCCACGTATCTTTTTCCATTTCCATGCAACTTAAGTTAATTTAATGTTTAACTGCTACCGTATCCGCTAGTTAACCAGTTATAAATATTCCGCAAATGCACCATTCCAACCGCTGTATCAGTTGTATGAATCTCTTAATAACGTTTGAAACCGTAACCGCCCGCTTCCGCAAACTTCCGTACCCACAACCGCAACTGCTGCGTTTGAACTAGTCAGACCCTAATCTATGATCTATTCCATAAAAAATTTAGACGGTTTCACTAAATTAACAAAAAAAATCCCTCGATTTAAGAAAGATGTTTATGTTGAACATCATGAACTTTTATTCAATTTATAATTTTTAAATCCCCTTAAAAGATATGAGAAACCGGATATATTTATCATTCTAAATCACAATAAAAATATTTGAATCCGTCTTTCCACACCATTTGACCAATGACCACTTTAAATTAACTTACAAAATCCTTATTTTATGAAACGAAACAATAGTAACAATGGAAACCGTTACTATATCATCATTGTTCCCATAGTTCATAAACATGTATCATCATGCGTGATTGCTTGACCTCTATTCGTTCTGTTTTCACTAGTGGTCGCATAAATAAAGAGAACCATTTGCTTGAACATAAAAGAGACCTCTATAACTTTTAAAATGTCTCCATTGCTTTTTTTTGTCCCGCCAAATCTCCATTCTTTGAAGTTTTAATTTGTTTCTATATCACTGATTTTTGTTTTGTTACAAAGATCATGTATGATTAACCAAGTAGTGGTGGGTTAGTGGTTTTTATTTAGGAATGATTTGTTATGTGAGTCTATACCAGAATTTAATTTTTTTTAAACGTGAAATTATCTAACCACATCAATTTAGTCAATCGAAATGGTGTTAAATTTATTAAATATTTTGGTGAGTGGACTACTAAAAGATTAGTTTGTGTGATAGAAAGATTAATCACTCCTAGTTCTAGGAAAAAAATCACGCAAGATTAAACTAAAAGTAATAACTAATAATGGGGAAAATGTAATATTTTCTCTTCAAAAGTTTCATATCCTCCCATATAAACCCGAAAAACTATTTTCATAATATTTTTCCACAAACTGAAAGTTTAACATCTCATTATTCGTAATTCTGAGTTTTATCGGCTTATTATATAACCAGATTGTAAACTAAGTAAATTGGTTAGTAAACTGAATTTCTATTTAAACCATTTGGTTTATCCATTTATTTAAACAAAACGCAAAATCAAAAATCCCCAATTTTAAAGCCCTAATTTTCTTTATATTTAAATCCCCAATTTTGGCTTAGAATTAGAGGAATTTCACAGGAATCGACGTTAATTTTGTTTCAAGATGTACCATTAATCAGAAGTTAATTTTGTTTTAAAAATGTAGATACAACAATCTGTTTGGAGAGCCAACCAAAATCAAAGAACACAACAAAGCTCATGGCTCGTCTTTTGTGAATTGAATCACGAGAGATAACTTCAAACACATAAGTGATCGTGTACGTGAGGCGACGACGAGTCCTCATCTCCGGCACCTTCGGCACGAAACGGAGAGGAAGAAGATCGGCTCCCGACAGAGCTCAAGTGCGCAACTCCGGCATTGCTCTTCTCGGACTAAAAGTCGCCAGCTTTTATCTACTCGATTATCTCTCTATCTTTCTTCTTCTTCTTCTTCTCTATCTCTGTGGATAAGCAACACTTCTTCTTCTATCTTGCTATGTCAATCGCTGCCATGTGAGGGAAGCTTGCAAGAGAGAGAGAGAGAGAGTCTAACACTTAACTTAACAGAGAGAAATTAAAGAAAGCTTCTCTTGAAAGGCTTCCTCTTCAAAACTCAGAGGAATTTTAAAAGATGAATTTTAGAAGAAGAAAATGCTTTCTACTAGAAGAAGAAGATGAACGACTACAGGAAACTACTCTATTTCATAAAGAGAATTAATAGAAGAAGAAGATAAACGACTAGTGGATTTGTACAAAATAGAAATTGCAAAAGGGGAATCGATGGAAGTAGGATTGGAAGTAGAGATGTTTGAGAAAAGCGTTTTTCTGAACACTTAAAACATTCGATCATAAACACCAATTTCCATCAACCACCACGAAAACCGTTGGCTCTGATACCATTATCCTTAGACTCACACAGGAGGGTGCCGTATTGACTAGCCGTATTGACAGACGAGGAGAATAATCATGATCAATTCCAGGTATTGGGAGTATTTTCGGCTCACTCGGCCATTTCTGAATTCAACCACTCTTTGTACTAATGATCACGATTATCCCTCCACGAAAGTAGTGTTGGCCATCGTATTGGCAAACCACCTGCGTTTATCGAAGTCTAACGAAACAGAATTGCCGACTTCCGGGATGGAAGATAGAAATCGGAACTTATGAACCGAAGTTCGTAAGGCTCCGGAAAACTAGAGAGAATTTACTCAGACATTTAGAGAGAGAAACTAGAGAGAGGTTTTTATGGAAATTATGAGATGATCTTTCACAAGGGGTTACACACATATTTATAGGGGAGGATGGTGTACGCTGACATAAGCGCTGACATCATGCTCGCCTAACTTATTAATTGCGTACCTAATTATTAATGAAATCACTATGACATCATGCTTACATAAGCTGCGATTACATCATCGCTTACATCATGCTTATGTATTTATTTATTTTGCGAATACATTGTCGCATTACATACTTTTAAACATAAAAAAATACTTAAATATATATATATATATATCTTACTCAGTGTTCCATCTCGAACTTGATGATATGTTTTTCGCAACACCAATAATGATCATTTGGGCACTTGTAGACGTAATCTAGTTCTTCATAAGGCTTCGGGTCTTCTTCATTGATGTTGATGCCAAACATCTTGCTAACCTCATCAATACTCATGTCCATTGAATCGTCTGGGAGTCGTGCATTTTGGGAATATTCTCGCGGGGATTCCTGAGGCTGTGAATCTTGCTTGTTCGGCTTCGAGACTTCGTAAACGAGTTGAATGTTTTCCTTCTTGGTCATGTAGCTCTGTAGGTCTTCATCGAGACTCATCTGATAGTCTACTGAGTAATAGGTCCAGTTGGGGATAAATGGTACCGGAAATGTTTGCCTTGCATTATTGAGACGAAATGCATGGATCTGAAAGTCTTCATAATGCTTGGTGTCGTTGACTTTGAAATCTGGGCGAACGCCTCGATAGTAATCTTTGTGATGGATAAGTGTTGGTAACGCGTGAACTTTCCCTGACTTAGAGTTGAACTGGACAGGTCGATGAAAGAAGAAGATTGTGTGAGGATTGAAGAAGGGATTGAGGCTTCCTTGACTTTTCAGCTTCTTGAATGGAAGGTTGACTGCTCTGGCTGACCTGCGTAACTTTCCGCTCCAAACGGAAAGAGGTGCGAACCATGTGAGGAATGTGGAGAAACATTCTCTTTGTCCTTGCTGGGCATTGATATAACCGTAGAGCCATAGGATGTCGAAGGCTATCCCTATGGTGTAGACTGAACAGAGGTACCAAAAGAAACAGAGGACTTCTTCTGGCATATGTGATTGTTCGATCCGGTAGAGTTGTGCAAATGGATACTCCGAGTGAATGCCCATTGGTGCGATATGATGGTTGTCTGGTCCGTATTTAGATACGATGATAGACTGATAGCAGAACATCTTATCTTTGAGGTGCTCGTGGAGAGTCTTTCTTTCGATAAGCTGTTTAGCGTCTTCTGGCACACCGGCGGTGAAGTCGTAGTAACTCTTTGTTGAAGAAGAGCTCGCCATTATCATCTGTAGTTCTTTCACCGGGGGTCTGCTGAGCATGTCAGCAAAAGTATTTTTTGTGCTCTTTAAATAGAATGATTCGAAGTCATACTTCGAAAACCATTCGCTCCATCGTAGCAAATGTTGATGCGGGACCATCTTTTGCTTGAATTGTAACATCTTCAGGAAAGAAGACATGTCCATCTCGATGCGAAATTTGTGTCCAATTAGATGGAACTCAAATTTCTCAATAGTCTTTTTGACTGCGAGTATTTCCTTGAACGTGGAGTGATAGTGGATCTCCGAATCTTTAAAGCGTCCACTACCGTAGCCACAGATTTGACGTTTGCCATTTATTTCTTCAAATAAAATAGCTCCCCAATATTTGTCACTCGCATCAGTCTGCAGAATGCGCGTTCCTGTAGAAGGAATTTTTAGAGGCGGTAGCTTCTGTACCTCTAGCTTTAGACTTTTGACAGCGTCGGTTTGTCTTTTAGTCCATTGTGGGGGATGCTTTGTCAGCATCTTCTGTAGCGGTCTTGTCAGCTGCGATAATTGCGGAATAAAGTCACTTACGTAATTGATTACGCCAAGAAATTGTTGGATTTTTCGCCTTGTTAGATTTTCATCAGGAAAATCTAAGAGTGATGTAGCAAGATGGGCCTGGGGTGCGAATTCACCATAGTTTATCTGCATACCCAGAAAATCGATGTTGGGCTGGGCTATGATCATCTTTCGGGCTGATAGCATGATCCCGTACTCTTGGGCTATGCTATGGAATTGTTGCAGCAGTTGATTGTGCTCTTTGCCATCATTTGAGAAGAGCAGGATGTCATCGATATATATCAAAGCCGTATGTAGAAGAGGTTTAAATATTCGTAACATCGCCTGTTGGAATAGCAACGGGGCTGTCTTGAGGCCGAATGGTAGAACATTCCATTGGAGGTGTTGGTTTGGTAGACAAAACGCCGTTTTGTATCTTTCGTCTGGATGTACGCCAAGTTGCCAAAATCCAGATTTGAGGTCGAACTTGGAGAATATCTTTGCTCCCTGAAGGTGTTGGAGGAGTGCCCTTTTGTTTGGCAGTGGGAACTTGATATCCTGTAGATACTGATTGAGGGGTTTATAGTCAATGACTAATCTCAGTTTTCCTCTGGCTTGTTCGGCACGGTTATTGACGTAGAATGCTTTACACGCCCATGGGGAAGATGTTGCCGAAACAATGCCTTGACTGATTAGTTGATCACACTCGTCGTTTGCTTGTTGTAATAGAGTAGGCGGCATGCCTGCATGACTCGCTTTTGTTGGAGTTGTGTGAACATCGTCTTTGAAAGGTAATGATACGTAGAATTCCTTGTTGAGCCAAATGGATGGTTACACTTTTAGAGAAATTTTGTATGTGATTCAGCGCAAGATGTTGTTGTTATTGCCTCTTTGATTTTGCTGAACATTGTTGACTCAGATCCTTTAATCGTGAATAGCCTTGGTACTATGGTGAAGGCCTTATAGAGAGCTTTGCATCTTATGTCGTATGGTTCGATAGAGATATCAAACTTTTTCTTCAAGAGAGAGTATGAATCCCATCCCAATATTAGATCTCTTCCAGGTTCAGTAGAGCCAAGTACTGAAGTAGTAATTTGACATCCAGGGAAGAGCTCGATGGTTATTGGTTTAGACTTGAGCTTGATAGTTAACGTTCCTGAGTTTGCCACAAGAAACTCTTGTTGATATGGTAACGACATTGAGGATGTGAGAATCTTAGGGTTCATGATCGTTGTATGAGCTCCTGTGTCAATAAATGCAATAACATGAACCGGATTTTCGTTGTCGGAGGGATCGAAGATTGTGACTGATAAGTTTGGTGTCTGTATTTCTTCACGAAGCGGTATCTTAGTGATCTTGAAACAACAATCATTTTCTTCGTCAGAAAATGCGTCGGTTGAGTCATCGTAGTCGGAGTATCCACATATAGCATCATTGTCGTCGCTATCGTAGGATAGAACGGACTCGAGATCATGACCGTCGAGATCGATATCTGGTGCGATGTGAGATATCGAATTGATGAGGTACTGCTTCTTCTTAGGAGATTTGTTGGGACAATGCTTTGCAAAATGTCCTTCCTTGCGACATAGGAAACATTTTGTCCCTTTGGTGAAGCTGCGCTTCTTTTTAAAGAATCGCCGTCGTCTGAACTTTGTGGAGTGCTTCTTTTTAAACCGTCCATGTTTGCCGTTGGCATTGCACGAACATGACTTCTTAAGTTTTGAGCATTTGATTGATAAATCTGGCCTGGCACATATCTTGGAGAGATGCTTGGATTTGTCCATGAATTCTAACCAGAACTCTTTTTGTTTGCACAATTTATCGAGAGTCCTGGAGACATATTGCTCGATCTGGCCAATAGAGATTTCTTCAATCGTCTGATTTTTATCTCTGATGTAGATCTTTGTTTGTTGGCTTAGATAGTCATCTACTGAAGATAGATACACCTGCTTCAGACTTGGATTGTTAAGACCATTGAGAGAGTAGTATCTCTTAGTCTGCCTCTCAAACTGTTTAGCTAGATCTCGTTTCTTCATCGAGCAGCACTTTGCTGTGTAAAATTCTTCTTGGAGTTTGTCTCTGAGATGCGTAGGTGTACCGATGAATTCTCTATGAATCTCGCCTAGGAGCAAAGGTATAGTTGTTGTATAAACATGTTGCTGCCTGTAGTCACCGAGCGAATTCCACCACTCTTTGAGTGCGCCTGAGAACCTTGCCGTGAATTGTTGTATCACCATCGGTAATGGTGAAGTAATGGCTTCCGAGGTCATCCACGCTTGAAATTCATCGAGACTCATTTGATAGTCTACTGGATGGTGGTGCTTCCGAGGTCATTCACCATCCACGCTTCCCAGGGTGGTGGAAAACCATCAGGGTGAAGTCTTTTGGTGGTGGAAAACCATCAGGGTTCATCATCAGGATTTGTTTTGGTTCCTCTTTTTTGTCGGAGTATTGGACTATAAAGTCGTACTTGTCATTACCGAGTGGACCGACAGTGGGATTTCCTTCGAGATACCGTTTATAGAGAGGATCCTTCTCATACGTTTTTCATCTTCTGATTCATAGTTGTCGTATGCATCTTGACATGCAGTGCAGAAACAGAGGTCGACGTATTGATGTCCGTCTGCATCTTTGAAAGGGTAGACGACTCTGCCATCTTGCTCAAACGAGGATGGCTTCATAATTTGCGGTGTGGGACGACCATGGAATTCATGTTCATCAATTCGAAGGAGAAATTGAGTGAACAGTTGTCGCTTAGCTGACGATGATCGGGGTTTCTCGAACTTGATCTCAGTTGTGCCATCGTTGCGGGAATGGAAACTGACGTCAGAAGACTGGATCGGCGTTTGGGTGGCTTGATGTAGCTTTTTGTAACTTGTCACCCATGATTCAGGTAATCTCCGAAGGAGTTCTTCTCGAGAAATTTGTCGTGGTATCTGGATGGCGTTGGGTGCTTGGGAAGCAGATGTGACTTTGAGATACGGGAAAACGCTTGAATTATCCAGTAGACTATCAGATGAGTCTCGATGAATTTCAAGCGTGGATGACCTCGGAAGCCATTACTTCACCATTACCGATGGTGATACAACAATTCACGGCAAGGTTCTCAGGCGCACTCAAAGAGTGGTGGAATTCGCTCGGTGACTACAGGCAGCAACATGTTTATACAACAACTATACCTTTGCTCCTAGGCGAGATTCATAGAGAATTCATCGGTACACCTACGCATCTCAGAGACAAACTCCAAGAAGAATTTTACACAGCAAAGTGCTGCTCGATGAAGAAACGAGATCTAGCTAAACAGTTTGAGAGGCAGACTAAGAGATACTACTCTCTCAATGGTCTTAACAATCCAAGTCTGAAGCAGGTGTATCTATCTTCAGTAGATGACTATCTAAGCCAACAAACAAAGATCTACATCAGAGATAAAAATCAGACGATTGAAGAAATCTCTATTGGCCAGATCGAGCAATATGTCTCCAGGACTCTCGATAAATTGTGCAAACAAAAAGAGTTCTGGTTAGAATTCATGGACAAATCCAAGCATCTCTCCAAGATATGTGCCAGGCCAGATTTATCAATCAAATGCTCAAAACTTAAGAAGTCATGTTCGTGCAATGCCAACGGCAAACATGGACGGTTTAAAAAGAAGCACTCCACAAAGTTCAGACGACGGCAATTCTTTAAAAAGAAGCGCAGCTTCACCAAAGGGACAAAATGTTTCCTATGTCGCAAGGAAGGACATTTTGCAAAGCATTGTCCCAACAAATCTCCTAAGAAGAAGCAGTACCTCATCAATTCGATATCTCACATCGCACCAGATATCGATCTCGACGGTCATGATCTCGAGTCCGTTCTATCCTACGATAGCGACGACAATGATGCTATATGTGGATACTCCGACTACGATGACTCAACCGACGCATTTTCTGACGAAGAAAATGATTGTTGTTTCAAGATCACTAAGATACCGCTTCGTGAAGAAATACAGACACCAAACTTATCAGTCACAATCTTCGATCCCTCCGACAACGAAAATCCGGTTCATGTTATTGCATTTATTGACACAGGAGCTCATACAACGATCATGAACCCTAAGATTCTCACATCCTCAATGTCGTTACCATATCAACAAGAGTTTCTTGTGGCAAACTCAGGAACGTTAACTATCAAGCTCAAGTCTAAACCAATAACCATCGAGCTCTTCCCTGGATGTCAAATTACTACTTCAGTACTTGGCTCTACTGAACCTGGAAGAGATCTAATATTGGGATGGGATTCATACTCTCTCTTGAAGAAAAAGTTTGATATCTCTATCGAACCATACGACATAAGATGCAAAGCTCTCTATAAGGCCTTCACCATAGTACCAAGGCTATTCACGATTAAAGGATCTGAGTCAACAATGTTCAGCAAAATCAAAGAGGCAATAACAACAACATCTTGCGCTGAATCACATACAAAATTTCTCTAAAAGTGTAACCATCCATTTGGCTCAACAAGGAATTCTACGTATCATTACCTTTCAAAGACGATGTTCACACAACTCCAACAAAAGCGAGTCATGCAGGCATGCCGCCTACTCTATTACAACAAGCAAACGACGAGTGTGATCAACTAATCAGTCAAGGCATTGTTTCGGCAACATCTTCCCCATGGGCGTGTAAAGCATTCTACGTCAATAACCGTGCCGAACAAGCCAGAGGAAAACTGAGATTAGTCATTGACTATAAACCCCTCAATCAGTATCTACAGGATATCAAGTTCCCACTGCCAAACAAAAGGGCACTCCTCCAACACCTTCAGGGAGCAAAGATATTCTCCAAGTTCGACCTCAAATCTGGATTTTGGCAACTTGGCGTACATCCAGACGAAAGATACAAAACGGCGTTTTGTCTACCAAACCAACACCTCCAATGGAATATTCTACCATTCGGCCTCAAGACAGCCCCGTTGCTATTCCAACAGGCGATGTTACGAATATTTAAACCTCTTCTACATACGGCTTTGATATATATCGATGACATCCTGCTCTTCTCAAATGATGACAAAGAGCACAATCAACTGCTGCAACAATTCCATAGCATAGCCCAAGAGTACGGGATCATGCTATCAGCCCGAAAGATGATCATAGCCCAGCCCAACATCGATTTTCTGGGTATGCAGATAAACTATGGTGAATTCGCACCCCAGGCCCATCTTGCTACATCACTCTTAGATTTTCCTGATGAAAATCTAACAAGGCGAAAAATCCAACAATTTCTTGGCGTAATCAATTACGTAAGTGACTTTATTCCGCAATTATCGCAGCTGACAAGACCGCTACAGAAGATGCTGACAAAGCATCCCCCACAATGGACTAAAAGACAAACCGACGCTGTCAAAAGTCTAAAGCTAGAGGTACAGAAGCTACCGCCTCTAAAAATTCCTTCTACAGGAACGCGCATTCTGCAGACTGATGCGAGTGACAAATATTGGGGAGCTATTTTATTTGAAGAAATAAATGGCAAACGTCAAATCTGTGGCTACGGTAGTGGACGCTTTAAAGATTCGGAGATCCACTATCACTCCACGTTCAAGGAAATACTCGCAGTCAAAAAGACTATTGAGAAATTTGAGTTCCATCTAATTGGACACAAATTTCGCATCGAGATGGACATGTCTTCTTTCCTGAAGATGTTACAATTCAAGCAAAAGATGGTCCCGCATCAACATTTGCTACGATGGAGCGAATGGTTTTCGAAGTATGACTTCGAATCATTCTATTTAAAGAGCACAAAAAATACTTTTGCTGACATGCTCAGCAGACCCCCGGTGAAAGAACTGCAGATGATAATGGCGAGCTCTTCTTCAACAAAGAGTTACTACGACTTCACCGCCGGTGTGCCAGAAGACGCTAAACAGCTTATCGAAAGAAAGACTCTCCACGAGCACCTCAAAGATAAGATGTTCTGCTATCAGTCTATCATCGTATCTAAATACGGACCAGACAACCATCATATCGCACCAATGGGCATTCACTCGGAGTATCCATTTGCACAACTCTACCGGATCGAACAATCACATATGCCAGAAGAAGTCCTCTGTTTCTTTTGGTACCTCTGTTCAGTCTACACCATAGGGATAGCCTTCGACATCCTATGGCTCTACGGTTATATCAATGCCCAGCAAGGACAAAGAGAATGTTTCTCCACATTCCTCACATGGTTCGCACCTCTTTCCGTTTGGAGCGGAAAGTTACGCAGGTCAGCCAGAGCAGTCAACCTTCCATTCAAGAAGCTGAAAAGTCAAGGAAGCCTCAATCCCTTCTTCAATCCTCACACAATCTTCTTCTTTCATCGACCTGTCCAGTTCAACTCTAAGTCAGGGAAAGTTCACGCGTTACCAACACTTATCCATCACAAAGATTACTATCGAGGCGTTCGCCCAGATTTCAAAGTCAACGACACCAAGCATTATGAAGACTTTCAGATCCATGCATTTCGTCTCAATAATGCAAGGCAAACATTTCCGGTACCATTTATCCCCAACTGGACCTATTACTCAGTAGACTATCAGATGAGTCTCGATGAAGACCTACAGAGCTACATGACCAAGAAGGAAAACATTCAACTCGTTTACGAAGTCTCGAAGCCGAACAAGCAAGATTCACAGCCTCAGGAATCCCCGCGAGAATATTCCCAAAATGCACGACTCCCAGACGATTCAATGGACATGAGTATTGATGAGGTTAGCAAGATGTTTGGCATCAACATCAATGAAGAAGACCCGAAGCCTTATGAAGAACTAGATTACGTCTACAAGTGCCCAAATGATCATTATTGGTGTTGCGAAAAACATATCATCAAGTTCGAGATGGAACACTGAGTAAGATATATATATATATATATATTTAAGTATTTTGTATGTTTAAAAGTATGTAATGCGACAATGTATTCGCAAAATAAATAAATACATAAGCATGATGTAAGCGATGATGTAATCGCAGCTTATGTAAGCATGATGTCATAGTGATTTCATTAATAATTAGGTACGCAATTAATAAGTTAGGCGAGCATGATGTCAGCGCTTATGTCAGCGTACACCATCCTCCCCTATAAATATGTGTGTAACCCCTTGTGAAAGATCATCTCATAATTTCCATAAAAACCTCTCTCTAGTTTCTCTCTCTAAATGTCTGAGTAAATTCTCTCTAGTTTTCCGGAGCCTTACGAACTTCGGTTCATAAGTTCCGATTTCTATCTTCCATCCCTGAAGTCGACAATTCTGTTCCGTTAGACTTCGATAAACGCAGGTGGTTTGCCAATATGATGTCCAACACGACTTTCGTGGAGGGATAATCGTGATCATTAGTACAAAGAGTGGTTGAATTCAGAAATGGCCGAGTGAGCCGAAAATACTCCCAATACCTGGAATTGATCATGATTATTCTCCTCGTCTGTCAATACGGCTAGTCAATATCGCACCCTCCTGTGTGAGTCTAAGGATAATGGATCTTTCAAACGGGGATTTTTTTTTTGGATTTTTTTATAAATGATTTGGGTTTAAAACTCGGTTAAAATCGGGTTTGGTTTTTTAATCAGATCGATTTCGGTTTATTGTTTTGTAATCGGGTTAAGAAACGGTTTTGTTTTATGTTAATTTAGTTAGTATATACTACTTGGTATACAGTAAACCGAAATTAAACGAATTTAAATGTAGTTATGATTTTAATTTATATTTTATGGTGAAATAAGTGTTAAATTTTCGTTCTGTGGAAAACAAAACGTTAAATTTTTAGTTTGTGAGAAAATATTATAAAAATAGTTTTTCGTGTCTGGGAGAATATGAAATTTCTGAGGTGAATTATTGCGTTTTCCCCTAATAATGATACTTTTGTTTACTTTTATCGTGGTTAAGTAATCATTTCATAGTATTTTTTGTTACGTTGTTCGATATCAGACAAAGGTAAGGTAATAAAAGACAGCGCTGCGTTACGAAAACGACGTCGGCTTGGCATTCGTTCGCAGGACCCAACAACGATATTTTGCGTTTTGTTTGGGAAAGTCGTCACACGTGCGTTTGTGATTCTTTTTGAACGATTTTAGAGATATTCACAAATGAACCTTACCCAAAACAAAATTATCTAAAAACACCCCGAGAAATCAAATTGTTCAAATTAGCCCCCACGCGTATTTTTACATAATTCGATTACTATCCACTGTACTTTTTTGGTTCACTGTACAACGCAATCCTCATTTTTCCAAATTACTTTTGTTTATAATAACAACAATAGGGGGGGGGGGGGGGGGGGGGGGGGGGGGAATTGAAGATTATACATATTTAGACCTTTTTTGAAAATGTTAATGCTCTGTTTTTTATGTAATAAATTGTATTAATGAGGAACGACAAAAAAAAAAAAAAAATTGTAGTATAATGAGGAAAAGAATCATGACCGCGAAACCGACTCGGCAAGTATCCCGATTCGTTCGACAAGCTCAGGAGCAGGCCCGTGGCTATGTGAATCTCAAAGAGACTTTGGCCTGTGGCCCAATTTTTTTGAAAAAATGTTAGAGGCCCATAATTTTATTAAAGCACCATTAGAAATAATGTAACGTGAAACATACTTTTGATCAAAACTCAAAAGATTAAATTGAGGTTATTAAAAATAACAACTAATTAGAAGTTGATAAAAAATCTAGGGTAATACTCAGCCGCTTAATCTCTTTCACTTTTCTTAATCGGAGATAATCGTTTTTTTTGTCTATCTCTATTAAGAACACTACCAATTGGTAAATAATCTCTTTATTATAATTGTGTTCATCTAACATTAGTTTTGATTCTTTTATCTGATTAAGAATAATCCAAACATGATTTGAAACTTAGTAAAAAAAATACGATCTCTAATCCTAAATTGGAATAACAGGTTTATAGGTTTGAAATTCTATTTATAATTCATTCTAAATAAAAGATATGATGTGCTCAAAGTCAAGCACATGTTATGATTGTTTTGCTTTTTTTATGCAGCTTTGTTTTGTTGCTTTTATCAAATCATTGAATCGATGCATATGTTATGATTGTTTTGCTTTTTTTATGCAGCTTGACTTAACGAATATTTTGTTTAGAAGATTACTGACTTATCGTAACATTGTTTTTCGATTCCAGAAAAATATCCCTGGGTAACATGAAGAGACAATTGTCTGGAGCAGATAAGCTGAGAATTAAAAAAAAGAAGGAAGAAGAAAACAAGTCTCTAGCAGGTTCGCTATTTAGGTATTTCAAAAAGAATGAATCTGTTGATGATATTGTAGAAAATAATGGTGGGCTTGATGGAGTGGATGAGAATATGGGTGAATGTCGTAAAGAAGAAACAAATGTTCAGCCAGAGAATGTGAATGTTGTGACTGAGGAAGATTTGAGTGAAAAAGAAGATGCAGTGAATGAAGAAGACTTGAATGAAAAGGAGAGTGAGAATAAGAACGAATGTGAAAAAGGCGATGATTTCATGGAGCATTGCGGGGTTTTGGATATGTATGATCCTGGAAATTGGGAAAACATAAAAAAAGGATGGAATGAATGGAGAGATTTTATGGTTGTCCAAGGTCCGACAAAAAGACTACCAATTGATTTTGAGTTCCCAAAGAATGGTGTTAAAAGGCACTTCTCACATTTTTATTACACAAGAGATATAGGAGGTGGAAAAAAGCACGATCGACGTTGGCTAATTTATTCAAAGTCATTGAATAAAGTCTTCTGCTTTTGTTGTAAGTTGTTTAATCAGCGTGACAACTGTCAGTTGGCATCTGTAGGATTCAATAATTGGAAGAATATTTTGAGAAGCCTTAGAGAGCATGAATCTAGTCGGGAACATATTGTATGCATGAATCAGTGGGTGGAACTAGAACTCAGATTGCAGAAGAATCAGACCATTGACAAATATGCTCAAGATAAAATGAATGAAGAGAGAACTCACTGGAGGAAGGTGTTGTTGAGGATAATTTCTGTGATAAAGACTCTTGCTAAACAAAATTTAGCATTTCGTGGAAGCAATGGAAAGATTGGAGAAGATGGGAATGGGAATTTCTTAAGTTTTATCGAGATGCTTGCTGATTTTGATCCTGTGATGATAGAGCATCTTAGAAGATTTAAAGAAGGTGAATCTCGTTACCATTACCTCAGCAACACAATTCAAAATGAGTTGATAGCTTTGTTAGCTAATGAGATTAAAGCTATGATTATCAAGAAAGTTCAGGCTGCAAAGTTCTTCTCTATCATTCTTGATTGCACTCCAGATATTAGTCACCACGAACAAATGACTGTTGTAATTCGGTGTGTGGATGTTTCAACCACTTCAACTAAGATCGAAGAATTTTTCTTAACATTCTTGAAAGTTGATGATACATCTGGAGAAGGACTTTTTCGTGAACTTCAAGATGTGTTGGTTGCTTTTGACTTGCAAATTGATGATCTGAGAGGGCAAGGCTATGATAATGGCTCTAATATGAAGGGAAAGCATAAAGGAGTTCAGAAAAGATTACTTGAGATTAATCCAAGGGCGTTTTATACACCTTGTGGTTGTCATAGTCTTAATCTTGCACTTTGTGATATGGCGACCACTTCTTCAAAGGCGATCTCATTTTTTGGAATTATTCAGCGTATTTATTGTTTCTTTGCATCTTCAAATAAGCGGTGGAAAATATTTGAAGATAAGGTGGGAGGCATAACACTTAAGTCTTTATCAAATACTCGATGGGAGAGTCATGTTGAAAGTGTTAAAGCAATACGATTTCAAGCTCCTAAAATTATGGACGCTTTAGTTTACTTTGCTGAAAATAGTGATGACCCAAAAGAGCAGAGTGACGCTGAGTGCCTTGCAACAAGTGAAACACATGGAATTGGAAGCTTTGAGTTCTTGGTTTCAATGGTTATTTGGTATGATCTTCTTTCTGCTGTGAACATTGTCAGTAAGAGTTTACAATCGGAAGATATGAACATTGATGTTGCTATCTCTCAATTGAAGGGGTTGGTTTCTTACTTTCAAAAGTACAGAGATTCAGGTTTCGAAAAGGCCAAATTGGAAGCTATAGGCATTGCAGAGTCTATGGAGATTGAGGCTATATTCCCCAAAAAAGCAAAGCGGATCATTAGAAGAAAAAGACATCATGACGAGGAATGTAAGAAAGTTGAAGGAAGTGTGGTATTATCCCCAGAGGAGAGCTTTCGAGTTGATTACTTTATTCAGATTGTGGATCAAGCTCTCTACTCACTTGAAACGAGATTTGAGCAGTTTAAAAATTATGAAAAAATATTCGGCTTTTTGTTTGATTTGAGGAAGCTGCAGTCAGCGAGCGATGATAGTTTGATGGCATCTTGTACCAATCTGCAAGACTCTCTAACTCATGGGAAGCATTCAGATGTTGTTGCTAATGATCTGTTTTATGAGCTAAAAGTTCTACGAGAAGCTTTACCCAAAGAAACTAAGAAGCCTATTGAAGTGTTAGACTTTTTGAAACCGGTTGAGGATTGTTATCCAAACTCATGGATCGCTTATCGGATATTGTTGACGATTCCAGTTTCAGTTGCATCTGCTGAAAGAAGTTTTTCAAAGTTGAAGTTGATAAAATCTTATCTTCGCTCGAGTATGTCACAAGAGAGATTGAGTGACTTGGCTATCTTGTCTATCGAAAGGGAATTGGTTAAAGATGTTGTTTTTGAAAGTTTTGTTAGTGATTTTGTTGCAAAAAAGGGAAGAAAAGTATTATTTTAGAACTAGTAGTTTGTAGTTTTGTTTTAGACAAAAGGATTATTATTTATTTTATATAAATTATGGCAGATATTTTTAGTAATTAGTAGTCTTGCCTCTGGCCTTCTTTTCTCTAGCCACGCCTCTGCTCAGGAGATAACTTCTTAACCGGTTTCCTCTCTTTTTCCGGTCGAAAATCAAACCCAAGTGCATCCGACACTTCCTCGGAGCTCCATCCAGCTTTCCGGAGCGATTCCGAGAACCGACCCGCTTTAAGAAGCAACGCATCTAAAACAGCTTGATTATCTAAAATTACCATTTCACCTTCAAAGAAACCAGATGCTGACACGTGTACGATGTCATCTACGTCGGATTCACTCCAACCGCCTCCTCTTAAAACCGACCCGATCCGGTTCACGTAATCGTCGACCCATTTCGGTGTCTCCGATCTCGGTAAGTCTAGATATCTCTCCGGCGATGAAGAATGCGACGACGACATCGAAGAAGCTGAGTTTCTCCGGCGACGATCTACCGCCGCGTCACTCCAAAACTCCACCCATCTCGGAGTACCCGACCCGTGAACCCGACCCGAATCTAAGCTCGTTCTAGAGAAATTCGAGTAAGACGACGACGAAGACCCGGCGGACTTCTCACTAACCGAACGCTGCTTGGTTAGAATCTCCGGGAACGAGTCGGATCCTCTGAACACAGACTCACGCTCGAAGAAATCGGATAGATCGGACCCGCAACAGAAAATCCGGGTCTCGTCGATGTAGAAAACCGGGTTACCCGCTAAAGCCGGGTTACAAGGAATAAAGCAGTGATCGAAAATGGGTATCATCAAAGGAGCTCTTTTGAGTGCGTTTCTCGCGACCCGTAAGGCTTTTTCCGGGTCGGATGGTCTCGGGCCCCAAGATTTGCTCCAGAGAGTGTTCCTCGCGATCTGAAACGACACGGCGGCGATTGGAAGATCGATCATGGCTCGGAGATGAAGACGAGCTCCGGGAGAACGCCAGTCTGGGAAACCGGCGCCGACTGGTAAACCGGCGGTTAAAACGGCGCGGAGATCCGGTGGGAAAGCGAATGCGAACTCTGCTTCGGCTCGAGCGAATTCGGCGTCGGTTAGACCCGGTTGGACTTGGATCCTTGAAGTGTGTAAGTGTGAAATCACTTGGTCGGCGAGAGATGAGAAAGAGACGAGACTTTTCCTGACCGTTGGAGTCGTTGGTGCGGCGGCGCGAGCTGAGAGACGACGGAGACCTGCCGCGTGTGCTGGCCGGAGACCGGTCATTCTCCGATCAACGTCGACCATTTCTTTTTTGAAGAAAGAACAAAATTTGGGACTAAGAGCACTGAAAAAAAAGAGTAAGCTTTATGAGTTATGGGGTTTCAGATATGTGTGATAACGAATTGACAAAGACGATAGGCGAGAGAGAAAGAGAGAAGCTTTTGTTGATCAAAGTAAGGAGTTTCTTTTATTTATAGCAAGTTTTATTGGTGGGTCCTACTAATTGTCTTTTCTATTTTTATCATTTGGTTTTATTTTATGGAATAGTAGTATTGAAATGGTGGTGGTGGTGGTGACAAAGAAAAAAGGTTCGATTTGTGAGAATCTCTAGTGACTTGATCGACTAGACTAATTCGATGATTAAAGTTTTTTATATTTGTTTTTCACTTGAGATTCTTTAAATTTTTCATTGTTAACAATCCAAAATCAGCATCAGATACTTTTCTGATCGGTTTACACTTTTGTTTAGTTCTCTTTCACGGCTCTGATTTTTTTGGAAGCATGTAGGACCCATGAGGAAATCATGGATACGAACAAGGTTAATAAAATCAGTTTGTCACACTAATCAAACTATTAGAAAGAGTCGGTTCATACATATTTCATTTGCTTTGTTTGTTGTTTCTGAATAATTAAAGAATTTCGTGTTCAAACACTTTTAGGAACGGAGATTTATTTTTTAAATTGAAATATCCAAAAATTATTTTTGAATATCGAATAAATTATGAACCAAAGGTTCAAAATTTCTACGATTTATAAAAAAAATTTAAGAAATTAGATATGGACTGAGAATTAATTTGTAATGTAAAGTTAATCGAAGTTGCTGGTAACAAAATCTCATATTTTTGTGGCAAACTAGCGAATAAGAAGACCGTTATATTGGTGATCGCTCATCGATCTAATAATGATCAATTTGTTTGGAATTGCTTTGTCGATAGAGCTAACAAACTGCAAATAGGGGAAAGTGATGTGTCCATGCTGATGCTGATTTATTTTCCTCCAAATATTGCGAGTCTTTTAAAAGTTAAATGGTAGTATTTTTTATTTTATTTTTGTTTCAAAACTCAATACATTTCTCAATCAAAATTGAAACTTTGCTTAAACTTCTCTCAAATAGATTCGAGCTGGAGGTTATAAAACAACACAAGTACAGAACCATTTTAGTCAGCTTTATTAATAGTTCAATCATTTTAGAAACGAAAACAATAAATGATCGGAGTTTTATTAAAATTGGTTTTCAAAGTTTTATCTTGTCGAAACCAAAACCAACTACCAATCCGGTTTATAATGTGTGATTAGAGGTTTGTCCCGGATTTAGAAGCATTGTAGATAATAAACAAATGTTGACAAAGTGATTAGACGTAAGCCAATATCATTCCGACTCGGCCACGCTGCATCAAATCATGGTCCTCATTTGATTAGGGACAAAATCGATATTAATCACTGTTTGAATTTTATTTGGATTCATCCACTTAATCATAATTTTTTTTTTGCAGGTGGATTTAAAAAGTTTAATACTAACATCTTGATTCTATTGCAAAACATCATTTATTCTGATATTTTGTTTCTTTTCAAACACCTTATTTGAAAGCCCTAGAAAAATAAAAAACAGTACACATGCAGCTTTACGCGTGAATTGTAGTTGTAAAGTTGAAAATTCCACCGCTTGTGTTAAAACATTTTACTTATCTATATATATAGTTGTGATTTAATTTAATGCGATAGTGAATCTATGACCGTTGAGGCATAATCTTTAGGGGTACGCAATAAAAACGGTCACGCGACTTTAGGCCACACTACTCGGGAATCTCACATGCAAATACCAATATGGCATGGATTCTTTAGAGAAAAAATGTTTCGAGTGTTAAATCGAAAAAGCATAGTTATTTTTAAGTAGCTTCTTAAACTGTGTGTAGATAATTTAAAACTGTATAAACACGCTAGTTTGTGTATTCATTTTCTCACGTCGTCGAAGCTACCTACTATTAAAAGAATTAATTTCAAACTAAACGGTCATTTTGTCAGCTTAATCACATGTTAGGTACCGATTTTATTTTTATCACATGTTAGGTTTGCTTATCTTTTAAAATCTTTTTAAACCCTAGCTATGTGTTTTTGCATGAAAATTTATGTATAAATTCGAAAGAGTCAAATTTCAGTGGTAAAATTTAATATGTTAATGGGTCAACGGCATAGACTTCTGCATACCTTACGTAACTCGGGCGTAATTATTGGAGTACGAAAGGAGTTTTTTTTTGTCACGTTAAAGGAGTTTATTAATCTTTTCTGAAGAGATTAGCTTGTAAATTACATTTAGACTAGTTGATGTTCACACTCGCAAATCAATTAATACAAAATCTATTTTACATGATTAAGCAAATTCCAGGCGGTTTTGAAAAGACACTTGTTTTAACAACTACCAGAGTATCTACTATCTACGGTAATATCATATTTTAAACCCTAAGTAACATACACGGATTTATAATATTTGACGAAAACGGAATGCTTTTTCAATCTTGCATGAATATACTTATTAATTATACCATTTTTATTTTTTTAATTTCTTCCAATATTATAGATTATGGAGTAAAATAAGGTGAATGATCCTTATGAACGATTGTTGTGAGAAAACAAGGAACATAAACAAAATTACCAGAAAGTTGCATCGGTTCCTTTGCCAACCCAGTTATGAACTCTAAAGTGTAAGAGCTATGGGTAGTAAATATGTTGGGGTAATATATAAATTTTATAATATTATTTGTATTAGAATTGATGAAGAGAAAGAAAAAGGAAGAGAGAGATAGAGAGAGAGATTATATTTACTGTAAATATAGATCTTATATTTAGAACCTCAATCCTATATTTAGAACTCTTATCTAATATTTAATTCATAAAAATTCATTAGAACCCCAACATATTTACTCCTATTTACCATTGTTAATCATGCCCTAATTTGTCTTTTGTGAGGAGTAAAAAGACTTCCTTATTATCTCCTTCAAAGATAACATTTCGATATCCTTTTATCCAAGCTTGTTGCATAGCCATTAACAGAGCTCAAAATTCAGCATCAAGTACCGAGGCACATAACTTTCCAACGCTTTATTCCGCTTCTAAAAAGAAACCATTTTCATCACGAAAAATCCAAGCTCCAATTGAGTTCATGTCTCCTCGGTAATTACAATCGTAATTGCATTTAATATATCCCTGTGGTGGTTTTGTCCAGCGTGAAATCCATACTTTGAGTATCATTACAACTTTCAACCCGATGAAAAATCGGAGTCCATTCTTGTGTTTCAACGATGGCTTTTTGGAGATCTTGAGACCATTAATTACTTTTTCTTTGATAGAGAAGCTCATTTCTACTCTTCCAAAGTCGCCAAAGCCTTCTTTTTACGGCCAATATTCTCCCAAATAGCGCCCATTTCTACCACCATAATTATACCATTTATTATTATCATTTTCTACCATTTTCGCATATTGTTATCAACATCTAGTTAATAATAATAAGTATTCGAGCTAACTTGCTAAGTAACTTCTATGCCACTCCACTTGCTCTGTCCAGTTATAATTGTGTCCGACCCATTTCCAAAGTTGTAAAATATATCTATTTATATAGTTCTCAACGTTTGGTGGCATTATAGCATTCACATACATGACCCAACTACAGTACTAATAATTTCCCTGAAACATTGCACTTAATTCAGTTGACTTGAATCCATCAGCATAGTGATAGGGATTATCTAGCATCTTGATAGTCGTCGATCATCAAAGATTAAACAAAAAAAAAATCCCGAAAAATATGAGTTTCAACCTTAGATCTCATGATCATAAAAAGAAAAGAAAAAAATGGAGCAGAAAAGAAGATGGATCAGATCTGTAGGTAATATAACTTATAAGGGTCCGATTGGTGACTCTGTTTGAACCGAGCAGTTAAAAGTTTTTGAGCGGTTAAACAGAGGGTCGTTTGAAACAAAGCGGTTAGAAACAATAGTTAGAGAAGGCGGTTGGATATTAGAGAACATTTCAAATATAAGTTTGATTCGTAGCATTGTAGCGGTTAAATAGTATAATTAGATAACAAACGACCTTTTTATCAATCGTCCATTTGCAACTTCGTTTTCCAACCGTCTGTTTCAACCGCCCGTTTCAAACAATCGTTTCATTGGTAACAAACAAGCGGTTAAACTATAACTCGTTTACAAAAGAGATAACCATTCAGAGCCAAAAAGTTTTGTTATGCTTGACAAAAAGAGGTTTTTAAGTATTATCATCGATGACAAAGACAATAAATTATTTTATTTATTAAAATTGACCATTTTTAGTTGATACATGAGCTGATATATTATATACGGTATATACGATGTGAAAGGTTGGACTTAATTAGGTATGGGTAAGAGTAATGAAATGTTCTCATAAGGTGAAGAGTATTTGTTCTCTTGGTGTGAAGCTTTCGGAACATTTACAAGTTAGATGTTTAATTGTTAGCTAAAGTTTTGTGACATTTTGTAGGGTCCATTTGTCCCAACCACATAATCTAACATCTTTTAATGATTTTTGTAGGAGACATAAGGGCGATGCCATATTTTTGCAAGTAGATCATTGGTTATTTTAGGAATATGCATGTTGTGGACGATTGACTGAATATGTAAGAGGCAATTCATTTTTTTTTTAATAGCATAGATTCAGTTTCATCCAATGGTGACATTTCGTTATGTCCTTCTGCACTAAACACTACCAAAAATCTATATTTTTATATTTATATTTATCAAAAATTTATGCTCATATTATCACTATTTGAATCGGTTCGCACCGGAATGTTTCTATTCGAAATCTAAAAACTTTTTACTTGCTAATTATAACCAAACCCGAAGACAGATTGGTAACCTCTTTAACAAACGAGGTACAGTTCAACCGCTCGTTAACAAACGGCAGTTGAAACGGTCGTTTGCAAAACAAAATTGCAAATGAACGACTGATAAAAAACTTGTTTGAACTAGACATGAGCATTCCGATAATCATTCGGATTTCGGGTCGGTTATCGGGTTTTCGGTTTTAAAAATATAATACATATTCTAGTATTTAGAAATTTTGGTTCGATTTCGGTTATCCAAAATATTCATACTCGTACTACTTAAAGATTATGCGAAATATTTATAATTATCGTTGTTTTTTTGCATTTAGTTCGATTTACTTATTTTGAACTCGAATTATCCAAAAAAAAATTAAAAATTTATAGCTAATTAAATTGGTTATTTTATCCAATATATCCACAATACCAAAATTGACCGAAAATGTCTAATATATGAATATATCGGATTTTAAGTCCAAATATTTTTAGGTTCATTTATGTTTCATGTATTTCAGGTTCCGTTCAATTTTGGTGCTGGTTCACTTTCAAAGTGAATAATTGTAATATATATTATAAAAATTTAAATTATTTTTCAATGCATCATATTTTAAAATCATTAAAAAAAAATATTACATAATTTTATCTAATTATACTATTTAACCGCTACAATGCTACCAATCAACCTTATATTTGAATTATTCTCTATTATCCAATTGCCTTTTCTAACCACTAATTCTAACCGCATTGTTTCAAACAACCCTCTGTTCAACCGCTCAAAAACTTTTAACCGCTAATTTTAAACGGGATCACCAATCGGACCCAAATATTATTCAACTATTTATTTGAGGGAGAATGGTTCTGCTTTTAAAAAATGTCTAAACAAATTGAACACGCCGTAAAACTTGCTTATCAATTGTTTACAAAAATAAAATAAAATAATTGCTTATCAACTTGAGTTTTTGCTATATATTATAGATTCAGTTGACAACACCAAATCAAGTTTAGATTAATAGATCTTATTTCGCACGACAAATGATAAGGTCAAACATATTCGACTTCACGTGATGTTCCTTATATCTTTGACAATTATGTCGACGTAATTTATGGCAAAATCCTTGAATTCAAAGTGTCATTACAAAATGTCAATATCGTTAGACAATTTTGGGTCCTTTTGTGTGGCTTTCGACTCTATCGACCGTTGTTATATCCCTACTCCATCACAACTATCGATCAGTCAATTTGGCCCAACAGCTTCGGTTTGGTTCAATGTCTTCGTAAGAATTATGAAAAATGTCAAATCTCTTGTTGTGATGGGTTGGTTTTCTTATATTGTTTTTTCTTGTTGGTTGATGTTAAGAGAATTGACGACACTCAAGTTCGGTGTATAATTTACCCTTCAACTAGCTGAAATAAATATATAAAAAGAAAACCTAACAGAATATATAAAAGGAAATAAATATATGATTATCATTAAAGATCGAAATCGAAACTAAAGATAATATTGACATAGAAAATAGAAAATAGAAATTAACCCCACCAGCACTAGTAATAAACAATTACCAGATCTAGTAAATTTCTATAATCTAACCAATCACTTTTTTCTCTCTCTTTTTTTACCTTCTTTCTGTAGTATAACTTTATGCTAATAAAAACGGGTGAACATAAAAGTAGTCATGTAAAATCATTGTAAACTTGTCTACAGCTTTTTAAAGTATATGTTAAATAATAATTGTGATAGTAATATTTGAAACAGAAAGATATTTCTAAAATTTATATTGATTTTAGCACATTTCAAGGGAGCCACTCGTATCTATACGCAAAATGAAAATACATAAAGAATGCCTATATTATCTCAATGAGAGACTAGTATTACTAAAATATCAAAACCAACGCAAATGCTATATTAGTAAATAATTCAAAGAGGGTTTAAGCTCCCCCCATGTGCTAAATACCTTATTACCTTCCACAATAACCTATTTTATGAATAATTAAGATAACAACTAGACGTTATTATAGTATATGTATTAGTGCTAAATACCTTATTACCTTCCACAATAACCTATTTTATGAATAATTAAGATAACAACTAGACGGTATTATAGTATATGTATTAGGTACACATATCAAGTTGTTTAAAATTTTAAGCCGGTATACACAAGAAAACACATTACTTCTGTTCTCATCAAATATAAATTCAATTCTTTTGTTTATCAAAACATTTTGGATCTAGATTTATAATCTCTTCAAATCGAAGAATGCTAAGTGATTGTTTTAATTATTTTTCCATTAATGGAGTTCAAACTCGTAACTTTTTAATGGTTTAACTAGCACATCAATTGAGGTAGCGCCGGCTCACACAAATGTTATTTGAACATATAACTAATCAAACCTACAAAGAAAATAAAATAGTCGATTCTATTTTTTTTTTTTCTGATATACCTTATCGGCTGATCCGATTAATCCTGGTAAAAACGCACTGAAATGCTACAAAATAAACTTCTTCTCGAAGAACCACCACACTAACCCGAGTTTAGAATACTTTCTCACTAATAAAATTAGTCGATTCTATTTACAATGGAAGAAACTTTTTATTTTGATAAAAAGTAGAATGAACTTTATTGCTTAATTCACTACTCCTTTTCATAAACAATTCGCATTTTGGCATAATTTATGCAAATATATATCCATATATTAATAAGCACTCGTGTGGTTGATATCTCATATCTCATCTTTATAAATCGATTCTTGTAGATTCTAGCTAGGAAGGCTATAAAGCCTACCATTGTAGATGCGTGCGTGGGTGCAGTGGTCGGGGATAAAGTGAGTTCCTCATTGTTTTCTTCATTGTTTTTGAATTTTGATTCAATTTTTTATGTGGGAATGAGATTTTCGCCAAAGTGATTACTGATTATGTAGATATGCGTTTTCTTTCATTCTTTATACTGATTATTTTTTTCCCCTTGGCTATGCAATTCTACCGTTGAGCGCACGTAATTTATGGATTAATATTGTAACTTTTGGGCATGCCAAAAAGAGAATATAAATACATCTATATAATAAGAACGAGTTTAGATATATCATATACGGTGGAATCACGTTAAAAAATTGCATGGTTATTTTTTCATATATGGTAAGATCTTTTAGGATATACAATCACAGAGTAGAGTTCGGACGAGATATACGTAAGAAACAATAATTAAAACAAATATAAGAGTAGCTGAATGATATTTTTATTGACAAGAATTTTATAGATCGATAAAATTTGTTTATTTTTATGATTATTCTTAACATTTGTTTATTTTTTATGAAAATATGTGAACCTAAAGCTTCTTCCTCTTTTTTGTTCATACACTTCAATAAAACTCTTTTGAGTTCTCTCTTTTACCATTCTCGTTTTCATCTCAATAAACTCTTTTAGATTTTATTTTTATTTTTTATAAAGAACTCTTTTTAGATTTTGAATCCATCTGTTTTGAATTCTCCCACAAACTCCATATTTTTTTCTTTTCTTCATTGAAAACCTTGATCTAGGTATTTACATGTTATAGTTAAAGGCAATATATATATCATTGATCTTAATTATTAGAACATTTGGAAAACCGTATCTGTTGCGACTCATCAAATTCTAACGAACCCTCCACTCCACCACCCCACATTGAGTTTGGACTTAACTAACGTTGCCTATGTTGTTGTTGTGTTCGAACATAATGAGTCTGCTAAGTTTGGTTAACTGTCTAAATTAGACCGTCCGCTTTTATGGTTCACCGACTAGTTCCTCTTCCTTTAGTGTAGTTAGGTTCAAGCAGTAAAGTGTTAAACATGCTACACTACGTACATAATTATTGGGCCATGTGAAGCTAATTGGGCCAAAAGCCCGAGGAATAAATCCGTACCGTTTGCTGTAATCTAAAACGGCATCTTTTTGACGAAAGGACATTACGGCAACTTAAGGTCGTTTGGTAACATGAACCCACTAGCATTTCAAGACATAAAAATTAAAAAATCTTCCAACTCAAGGATTTTCTATAAGATTTTTAACTCGTGGACTATCCTTACTCTAAAAAAAAGGTAGAATCTCCATATATTTTTTAAGTAGTTTCTATTGCAATGACAACTTGGTTTTGCTTCCCTAAATTCCAGGTAAATTACACACACAAATTTTTTCTTACAAATAAAATACAAAAAGACAGATCATTATGGCCGGCCCAATAACCCTGAGTCGGCAACACATTTGCTCTCTTCTCTCTCCTTAATAACTAAACTAAATTAGGATCCGTATCCATATGTAGATAAACAAATTAAAAATTATTAATATCAAAATTTAAATGTTAATTAATAATTCATTAAATTATAAAAATATTTAAAATAATTAAACATATTCTAAAATCACTAAATTTTAAATTTATATCTTAATTTTTATGGTTTAATTCATATTATGCAGACAATATTTATATATAAATAAAATTTAAATCATATTCTTAATAAAAAAAAATTCTTACATATTATGAATTAATATTAATTATATGATAAAATTTTATAATAATATTATAGATTTAAATCATAAAACAAAATATTTATGTGAATAGTTTATAAATAGTTTTAACAAAAATTATATATAAATATGTGATTGATAATTGTTAATATCATCGGTTTATTTTCATTGAAATCTATATTCGTTAAATCTTATACTTTTGATTTTAACAATAAATATATTATTATTATTATTTTATAACATGTATAATTTTTATTTTATATAAATTTTTTTAACATTGACAAGTATAAGTAGAATATTTATATTTTTTTTGTAATATCCTATAAATATAATTACAAAATAAATATGTTTATACATTTTTATTTTTTTTGGTATATTTGTACATATAAATTTTAAAATTAAAATTTTCATATTCTTTTTAATTTTCAATTTTTAAAAAATTTCCTGTTTTATCATTCATATTTTTTTTAACTAAAATTTTATTTCTTTTCTATTTTTATTTTTCTTATTGTTTATATTTTTCTATTTTTTTCTAATTTTATTATTATAATTTGTTGAAACTATTATAATTTATGTTGCTTAACTATTTAAGATTATTAGAAATTTTTTTTTTTTATTATTTAGTTAGTTTTTTAACAATTATTTTATTTGTTTTCATTTTTTATTTTTTATTTTATTTTTTATAAATTTTATTTTTAGTTATTTGGTTAGTTATTTAATAATTATTTTGTTTATTTTTTATTTTTTATTAGTTAATTTTAAATTTTAATATTTTACTCACGTATTGTCTTCTTTCTTTTTCATTTATATAATAAGATCCTCAACTAACAATTCTCTTTCCCCTTAAAAACTTTCCAACTTATTTACCAAAAAAACCAGCCATTGATCCTGAACTCCGCCGTCCGCCGCACACTCCCTCGCCGGGGGTAGTGCGTCGTCTCCACGCGCCACCGTTATCTTCCTCTTCTCCTCTCCTAAAGCAACACTCATGGTCGCCGGATATCATCCGCGAAGAAGCTTGGTCTAAGCGCCAAGATATCTCCCGGCGCAACAATCGCCGCCGCGGAAAAAGCTTGACCGACGAAGATCTCGACGAGCTCAAAGCCAGTTTCGAACTCGGATTCGGATTCGGATCACCCGAAATCGCCGATCCGAGATTGTCTAACACGCTTCCCGCGTTAGAACTCTACTTCGCCGTACAGAAAAGCTACAACGACGCCGTTTTAAACAAATCCGCAACGACGTCGTCTTCTTCCCTCTCCGATGGCGATACAAGTCCCCTCACCGTATACCGAACAAGTATGTATAAAACCTATACATACACTTATACATAATACACAATACAAGAATCTGCGTTTTGATAATTGATTTCTTTGATTAGGCGATGATCCGCAGACGGTGAAGACGAAGCTGAAGCAGTGGGCGAGAGTGGTGGCTTGCTCCGTTAACCAATCGCCTCCGAGATGACGGCGTTAATTTAGACGTCTGTTAAACAGTCGTGGAGCCCATATTTCAACATTGTGATATTATTATTTACACACACACACGAATAGTAAAATACCACCAATATGTAATTTGGACCCAACTTGTTTGTAGATTACATTATTGTCCATTATATAAAACATGTATAATGATGCCTGATTTGGTTGATCTTTTTGTAAGTATATGTGATATATAAAAATAATAATATTATACAACAACAGAGCGCAATTTGCAAAAGTGTATATTCTTAGATTCTCTTGTATTGACTTTTTAACAGGCTTGGGTTGTTATACTATCTTACTTCCATTTGTAATATTTATGCTTGATTTTGCTTTTAATTTGGTATAAACGATAGTTGATTTTATACATGTTGTAGCCGAATAAAGAAATGTTATTGATGATGATGATGTAACTTGGTGTGATACATTATCCGTTTGACGTGTTTGAGCCATTCGAGCATGTCCAAGATTTCCAAGTAAAAACATATACATTGCCATTTGATCATGACTAATTTATTGTGGTTTCTTGGTGTGGGATTCAAGTGTATAAAACAACTTTCATATCTACTAATATTTCTAGTATGTAAAATAATGGCTTTACCGGATTATGGCAAATGGGCCTGTCTATTTATGGGCCTTGTAGTATTAGGCCCATTTCGTTTGAACGCAAGCAGAGAAACGTTTTATTTTCTTTTTGGGAATTCGACGCGGAAATTAACAGAGCGGAATAGCTTGGATCGATCTGTGCGATTCGTGTCTTGGCGAAGAAGAAGAAGAAGATATGGTTCGTATCTTCGATTTATCCTTTGTTGCTTGGTTATGTAAATAACAGCAATTTCTGGGGATTCAGATATAAGTGTTTTGCGCTTCTAGATAACTCAATTTTTTTGCATTCTGGGTTCTAAGATCTGATTCGAAAAACGGGGATTTATGCGAAAATTGATCTCTTTTCTTACACTTGGCTAGATTTCTGAGAAACCCTTATTGTGTTCTTCTTAGTTCAGATTTTGTTTATAGTAAATTGAGCTGTTTCGTGTTGGTTTCTAGATGTAAATGTTTTTGAGATTTGATGTGTTTATTGCAGTCGAGTCTGTACAGAGGTGTTTCGAGAAAAGAGAAACCGAGACGTCATCATGGTTTAACACAGCAGAAGAGGCAAGAGATCAAGGAAGCTTTTGAGCTATTCGACACTGATGGATCTGGCACCATTGATGCTAAAGAGCTTAATGTTGCTATGAGGTAATCTGGAATTTGTATGTTTCTCTCTTAGATTTTATGATTTTGGAATTTGATCCTTGAAAATTACTCTGTGATAGGGCGCTTGGTTTCGAAATGACCGAAGAGGTATTCTGAGTCTCATTTTGGGTTTTTTGTCATTCTCAAGATCCATGTCTATTCCTCTCTGCACATGAATCTGAGATATCTGATGTTGTTTGTTTTTGAAGCAAATCAACAAAATGATAGCTGATGTGGACAAAGATGGAAGTGGAGCCATTGATTTTGATGAGTTTGTTCATATGATGACTGCTAAGATCGGTGAAAGAGACACAAAAGAAGAGCTCACCAAGGCATTCAAGATCATTGATCTTGACAAAAATGTATGTATACTCAATACTTTCTGCATTTTAGGTATTATGATCTTGATTTCTCTAGAAATAAACTCATCCCTTTTGACGTAAATAAACAGGGGAAGATATCTGCTGATGATATCAAACGTATGGCGAAGGACTTGGGTGAAAACTTCACTGATGGTGAGATACGAGAGATGGTTGAAGAAGCTGACCGTGACCGTAAGTTTCCAACTTGTTTTCTCTTTGTTTATGCAATACTTGGTTTGATTTGTTTTACTTCTAAAGAAACATGATGTATATATGATCCACTACATAAATCAAATTGCAGATGATGGTGAAGTGAATATGGAGGAATTCATGAGGATGATGAAGAGAACTGCCTATGGGTAACTAAAAGAGTTTGTTCTTAAAGATGTTGATGAGGTCTGTTATTTAACTGAATCATTTATATAATATTACCCAAGATACACTTTTCAGTTTTCATCTAGAGCTTATCTGTCTAAATGGCTTTGTGTCTTTGTTTGGTACGTTCACTCTTTGTCTTTGTATCAGTTTAAGTTGTATACAAGTCTCTTTGGATTACTGGCAAAAGTTTATCAGTGAAAACTTAATGCGTTTGCATTGATTATTGATGCAGATTCTGATGATTCGAACTTTTGTTGATTTTACAGTGATTTCGCAGTCTATATTAACAATCGTATAATGAATGAATGTAGTAAGATTTCTACTCATTACACAATTTGGTGGTCTTATCTTCTTCTTTCTAGCGATATATTTATTCAACCATTCTGTAAATAGTTGGAAAGTGAAACATAAAAAGAATGAATTCAATAAGAACTGCTGATTTATAGAAGATAAGAACAATGTTGACAACAGATACAAGGGGAAAACCTTACGGTAATATTTTACCAAAGTAATGAAACTAATCATACCAAAGTCCCATACTGTGAAACCCCCAAACGAGTAAAGAAGCGGCAAAATCTATTTATCTAATGAGAGAATAAAAATTATAAAGCTAAAGGATTTATAGGAAACAAAAATTGAAAAGAAAAAAAATCCAGATCTCCTTATGAAGAAGCCAAAGCTGCTTGGGTTATTGGTATGGGTTTATATATCTCAACGGACCTGGATGAATGATCAGATTGAGGGCGAAGTGGTGGTGGTCGTGGAGGAGACCGAGGCGTTGCTGTTACAAGTCTGCTTAGCCACATATATCTGCTTGACCTTTGTGTTGTTTGGGAAGCCTCTCTCTCTAGACATGGGTTGGTTTCTGCCATGATAGCCCGACCTCCGGTTGTTCTGTTGTTGATGTTGGTGGTGGTGGCTCGACCCACCAACATGCTGAGGCCGCGTGTTCTTCTCATGGGAGGATTGTTGTTGTTGTTGCGGTGGTGGGAGTGGCTTGACGCTAGGACCAGTTGGATTCTGAGTGTTGGAATCAGACAAGATGGTGGTGGGCTTTGATGGTGAAGCTGAAGTGGTGGTACTGTAAGAGTTTGATGAATCCACCATTGCATCCGCAACTGCGGATGTTTGGATGTTGGAATATCTGTTCGGAGGAGGAAGCATGTTGTTGTTGTTGTTAAACTGAGATGATGGAAGACTGGAGCCATCTGACGCTTCCTGCTGTTTCTGGATTTGCATTGGAGGGCCCGGAAATGGCATGTAAGGCCACCGTGCTCGAACAGGCATCTCCTGAGAAGAAGACTGACCGCACCATAAAGAAAACAATTGAGTTCCATGGATTCTACGATTTAAGCATTGTTGGAAATCATAATGATGGGATCAAATACCTGGAAAGGGGATGGGTCAAACATGGCAAGAGGAGAAGGCATAGGGAGGTTCTGAAGAGACGCAGGCACAATGTTACATTGCATGGAGGCCACATTTGGATTGTTAACATCACCATCTCCTCCAACCGAAGCTGAAGACACTATGGGATTGTGTTTCCAATCTGGTTGCTTCCCAGATGGGATGTACGTTGTGCCCATGAAACTCAACCCTCCAAACTGTCCAACAGGTGCAAAGTGGTTATAAACAAACATGTGAGGAGGACCTTGAACGCCAGGGATAGCACCGGGTGGGGCTATGAAAGGACCAGTGAAGCCAGCTGGAGGAGCATAGAAGGAATCTACTCCCGAATGACCCTGCTGCTGCCAGGTAGTAGGTGGACCAGAGACTGTTCCTGGACCTTTCTGGGACTGCGATTGGTTTGGTCCCGAGTCATTGTGCGGGCCAAAAGCAAAGATGGGTCCTCTTAGCATGGGGTTCACATCATAGAAAGGGAAATGAGGAGGGCCTGGAGGAAAGTGAGTGATCATTTGGTTTGAGTTGTGTGGACTTGGCAACGGTGGCCACAGAGAGATTGGGGTGTCCACTGAGAGATCTGCTGGGAGAGAAACAATAAGAGACTCTTCAGCTTTTGATAGGCTAGGTTGCCCACCAACAGTGCCTGCCATAGCAAGAGAAATGATATCAGAAAACAAATATTTGGGAATATGCGTAAACCCGACAGAAAGCAAATATTACCACTTGCTGCTCCATTATCTAACTCTGTTCCTCTGTAAATTTTGGTTTCAACAGGTAATACTAAGGCAGATCCCAAGGCATTCCCACTGGTTTCGTCATTAGTTATGGCTGCAACAGCAATCGCTGAAGCAGCAGCTTCTGCTTCTGCTTCACAAATCTCCATGCCAGAGGATGATGGATTTCGATGCTTATTATCCTTTTCAAAATATAATGAGCTGTCGTTCTCTGTACGACCACCACAGGGAGGGATAACAGTGGACGATGTAACTGCACCTGATACAGAAGAAAAGACGCATCATTTAACTGCCAAAAAGTGCCCCTTCAAAGTGACAATTGAGGTGTCTTTGCCATCAGCTCACCAAATTGGATTTTGCCCTCGGCTAGCAATGACTTTATTGGGCTCGTGCCACTGGGAAAAGTTTTGTTCTTTAGCACGACAGACGTTGATGTCGGATTTGGCTCACTAATTCGGTTGGCACCAATCTCAACAGGAACACATGAATG
The DNA here is from genome assembly GCA_964056655.1 of Arabis hirsuta. Classification (NCBI taxonomy): domain Eukaryota; kingdom Viridiplantae; phylum Streptophyta; class Magnoliopsida; order Brassicales; family Brassicaceae; genus Arabis; species Arabis hirsuta. The sequence goes on along the minus strand of OZ053308.1, from coordinate 9,299,937 downwards.
AAGAAGAGATACAGGTTTCATGGCTTCATCAAGCTGACTCTGGGTTAGGGCCATAACCTACAAGGCAATACCAAAAAGGTTTCAGATATTTGCATAGGCATTACACCGTGACTAGCAGAGCACGAGTCAAAACATTTTTGATTTTTCTCAACGATGATTTCTTTGTCACAAATTTTACAGCTTCATGTTTTCGGCAAACCATTCTATCAAATTCATATTAAGGAAGTAACAATTTTGCAGAAAGATTTTTTTTATGCCTGCTTGAATTTTGCAAAAACATGAACCCAAGTAAAAAACAGTTAATGAAACCTTGGACAATATCTACTCACCGGCTGATCGCTAAATTCGTTACCCCAAGTCCCCACAGACGTTTGATTGTTATCCAGAACCTTATTTTTGTTGTTGAACATGAAATTTGACGCTGGAGTCTGATCATCTCTGGATATAACTGGACGAGCAGTACTTGCCTGACTTGACCTGCTAAACGAAAGTAGAAGGTAAGAAAACATAAACAGAGGGGAGCTATGCAAACACACAAATAATTTCAATTGATCAAACATAAATAGAGGAAAATACTTGCTACTCCCAGATTTTTCATCAGCATGGGAATCTGGTTTAGGGGCAGGTGTGCCTATTGGGGCTAAGGGCTGTCTGTTGGAATCGGGATTAAACTGCTTATTGTTGTTTGCAACTCGGCTAGCAGGTGGGCTTCTGTTGGACCTGGCTGCAGCCGTACTGTTCTGTACAGTTGAACGGGGTTTCCGGGATGCCTGCGGAAAAAAATAAAAATAAACCACATTTAGTGACAACTACCAAAGACTAGATAACAAATTTACAAGTAGAGCACTAGAGTTTTAGATAGCATCAGAACCTTGGATGCCTGAGACTTTTCCTTGATTTCTTTTTCTCTTTGTTCACGGCGATCATTAAACATTTGCCTTTTTGATCTTACCTCAATAAAATCATCATCATCACTTGGAGCTTCAATGCCATGTTGCTCAAAGACACGTACGATTCCACTCTGCGTAGGTGCATCACTTTCTTTTTCAGATATCAGATTTCTTTTAAGGTTTGCCTGTCCAGAATTTGGAACGAGTTGATTCTTCATGAAGGCATCTTTGCCAGGTCTACTCTCAAATAGACCCCCAGTATTGGTTGTCTGCATAGCATTTAAACCAGACACTGAGCTATCTGAAGCTTGTTTCTGGGACTTGTTGGACACAACATACTTTCTACTCCCGTTTTTTGTGGAATTTTGTGCCCTTCCATGGGCATTTCGATTATCCTCAGAAGATGGCCAGTTTGATTCCCGAACTCTAAATTCAACCCTCTGACGCCGATATCTTCTGTAACCACTAGAATCTGCCCGATAAACCTCAGCAGTACCTGCTGAGCGCAAGCCAGAATTTCTAACTGCAGTTGTGTCAGGTTGGACATGGGATCCTGATTGTCTTTCAGCTAAGTTTGATTTTCCATAACTCATTTTTCGAGAAGGTAATTCCGACTTGCGAGACAACTCTCCCTGCTTTTGAAGTGGCACAGCAGCCTCAACGTTCACTCTCGCTGGAGATGTAGTAGCATTCTTCAATGTGCCCCCATCAGAAACATCTGTTGGTCTCCTAAGAACACTGAGCTGAGGGTTTGCTCCAGAGGTTACAGCATTTCTAGCAAGCAGATTAACTGAATTTCCTTGACCAAGCTGAACAGTCGTCAAGGATCCGGGATTCTGACTCAAAGCACAGGTTGGTAAAGCATTCACCTGGACAACTGAATGAGGTGGCGGTGGCAGCACCCCTTGGGATATTGGGGATGTATATCGTAGTTGACCAAACTGAATGATAGGAGACTGAGGCTGTTGGATATGGGTAACCGAGGAGCCAAATTGGGGATGAAGAGGAAGAGGCATTTGGATGGAACCAATCTGTATGGCAGGGTAAGGAGAAGGTATCAGCGAAGGACCAGAAAACAAACCAAACTGAAACTTAACAGGCTCCTCCATCTGTGCTGAAGTAGAAGATACATGAGGAATAGCTGTCTGAAGAGATGATGGATGCAGACCAATGCTGTGAGGTGGTACAACAGGGTGAGTAGAAACGGTTGAGTTACTTGTGGAGTCTACTTTATTGCCCAACTCAAATGACTGCCGGCCACTATTTGGCTGAATTGTCAATTTCTGCATTGTGGTTTCAGTATCCTGGAAGCTCCTAGATGCATTATGCATGGCCACTGGATCAGATATTTCAACAAGTTGGGCGGCTTGTTCACCAAGGCTTGTCTCAATAGAAGGTCTTTCACCATCTAAAGAATCAACAGTATGCTGAGGAAGTGAAAATGCTGCTTCGGAGTTCTGTTGACATTTTTCAAAGTCATCGCTGGGTATTTCAACCTCCACTCCTTCATTAAAGCCTAAGACTAGGTTAGAGTCTTTATCCTCGAGATGCATCTCCTCTAGCTCTTGGGAAAGATCTATGTTCTCATCAACCCCATGTATTTTATCCTCCTCCTGATATCCATCTTCATCTTCATCGTATTCTTCTTGTTCTTGCAACCGTTCATTACTGTCAAGAGTCCACTCTTCATTTTCCCAAGATACAGAGCCTGTAGCAAGCATCAAACTATCCTTTCCAGCATCACTGGAGATAACTGGATCTCCCCCCTTCTCTAGTAGACCAGCACCTTCTCCCTTTCTGGAAGCAGCTAAGAGAGATGAATCTGCTGATTCATCCAAGTCATCATGAGAGAGATGAACTGGGGAATCAGGCGGGCTTGTAACGGAAAGTGAAGACTGAGAGTCGCATCTTCCCGTCAGCTTGCTATCGAACCGATGATGTTCATCCATACCACTTCCAGACAGTACGTGTTGATCTTGAAGATCACCTGTATAACTGGCTAGATCGGTCGAATTAGTCCTACCTGTATGGCTGTACTTCACCCCTCCAATAGAAGTTGAAGGGACAGGATGCTCAGCCTCGCTTCCAAAGGACGACTTCTGTCTAGAAGCCTGAGGAGGGGGAAGAACACGTGGCTGCCTTACTGAATACCTATGTCTTCCAAAAGGATAATAGTCGTCCCCCTCGGCATTCTGATACAACTTTTCAGGATAAGTAGAGTATGGACCACGTCGTGCACGGGCCTGACTTTGTCCCCATCCAGGTTCACCATATTGCTCTCCAAAACTTTCACGAGATTCAGATTCCATCCCATAATTCCTACCATAGGGCCTTCCATCTCCAGGAATTCTCCAACTCTGATCAACTGTATGCTCTGGGAATCCCGGTTTGAAGTAGGAAGTGGCATTGAGGTATCCAGTTGTCCCAAAGAATTCTTCCTTGGGAAAACCTCCACCTGCATCTCTCTGTGGGCTATGTGGAACATTCTCCATATTTTGCGTGATAAACCTCAAATTGCTTCCACTTTCAATATCTTCCTTTCTCCACGTAGGCTTTTGTCTATCAGGGAACCCAAAAGGACCATCTCTAGAAAACTGAGACACGGCATCATTCTCAAATGATCCAGTGGGTACTGATAGATCTAAATTTGATGACGTAGTAATTCTATCCACCATCCTGTCACTTTCCTCCCAATCAACAACATCTGCAGCCTTTGGAAACTCTTTTTCTTTGACAATGTCTAAGATCTTATCCTCTGAAACAGTTGACGAGCTGCTGCAACCCTTGGAAGCTTCAGCCTGTCTCCTGGAAATCTTTTCTTCCAACTCTAAAAGCTTTTGTTTAGCAGCTTGCTTCCTCCTTTCTTCCTCCATGAGCAACTTCAGTTTCTCCTCTTCTTTTGACTTTCTCAACTCTTCTGCCCTCCTAGCAGCATCTATCCTCTCCTGCTCGTTTCTGAAAGCAGCTTCTCTGGCCTCTTCTTCTAATCTTTTCTGCCTCTCATCTTGTTCGCGAGCCACCCGCATTCTCTCTTCTTCTTCTGTTCGAGCTAGTTCCATCATCCTTTCCTGTTCCTCGATGATTCGCCGGCGTTCCTCTTCCTGCATCTTTTGAACTCGCTCAAGTTCAGCTTCAAATGACTCCCTGACAGGATCATGAAACTCTGTTTGCTTAAAAGCCTCTTTCTTCTTCTTAGCAACACCCAGAACTGGAAATGGATCATGGACATCAAAACCAGAGTCACCAAAGTCTTTCATAAAAGGATCTTCCGAGTGAGGTTTGTCACTCTTGAAGAAGGGGCGTTTATCCCTGCAAGAAGTTAATATTGAGATCATTAATTAAGAGCTTCTTTTCAAAAGAAGTAAACAAACCTGTAGAAGCAGAGGCATACGGGAAAGAGTCATCCCCATACCTATTCTGATGTTCAATTCCATACCCATCCCGATTAAAATTTCCCCTGTTGCTGTTGGTATCTATATTATTCCATTGCTGTTTTCCTCCATGCTGATATGAAGCCTCTCTTGCTCCAGTATTATTCCAAACATTTTCCCTTGATGCTGAAATGGCGTAGTTAGTTTTCTTAACTTCTCTGCCCCTACTAGACGGCCTTGCTCCATAAATACTATTATTATTATTATTTGCAACTTCATTTTGGACTGGTGCAGAGACTCTCCAAGCATTGGCGTCCCTTCCTCCTCCACTGATAGGTCTTACTTGAGTCAAAGAGTACTTTGCAATTTCATTTTCACGCTGTCCTGATTTGTCAAAATGACTGGGAGCAGCATGCTTTTGGGGCAAGCCATGAGACCTCGAAAGATCAAAACCCCTCTCCCAAAATGGTTCATTCTTTGAATAGCCATGGTCCCTGTCCCGATCTCTGAAACCATGACTAGTGTCACGCTCATCGTCAGCCCAATCAGATCGTGGTGTCAAACGAACAAGCGGTAGTGGTCCTGGAAGATACTCCTTTTTCCTCGCCTGTTCAGATGAATGTAATCCATCTGAGAACCTGGGACTCTCGCTGTGCTCATTACCAAGCCGGCTATGCCCAGACTGGTTTTGTGGTCTCATATCTACAAGTGAACTGCCCACACCAGAGATACCTCTTGGCTCTTTTGAAAACTCTTCACCCGAAGCTTGCTTCTGTTTCTGACTCATACCATCCTTCTGTTTCTGCCCAGACACAGAAGCTGAAGGCAAACTAGCCTTCAACGACGGGAAATCTTCCCCCCTCAAAGTTGCAACTTTCTCTACAGATTGAAAAGCCCGTACCAACGGTTCAGCTGCACCAGCCCGAGAAGCAAGGCCATTATTCATCCCATTACTCCCCCTGGAAACACCTTCAACGGTATGGTTGTTTGCACCATCACCATCCTGCAAAGCTGCAGGCTTACTCCATCCCATACCGGAAGAAGCGGGTCTCGTTCCACTACCAGAGATTCCTCCACCAGAATGAAAGCTCGAAGCAGATGAATCAACTCTCTCATGCTCCTTACGGAGTGACGGAAGGTTCAAGGGGGGTGGTACAGATAGCTTCGGCCCAGCATTTTGCGAGCTTCTTGGCCGTGAAAGGACCACCATATTTCCTCCTCCTCCGCCACCACCACCACCTCTCCCTCGGTTTGCCCCATAACCTCCAGATTGATTATACTGATGATGAGGTTGATACCCATAAGACTTGTTCAGATTCACAGACGCGTATTTGTTTCCTTCTCCATGATTAGCCATATCCCGCTTCCGCCGATCACTGAACATCTCCAACGCATCAAACCCTAAAACCTAGATCTGGTTCCCCAGTCAAATTGCCTCAGATCTACTTCAGTGACAAATAATCAAAATTGGAATACAAATCGACGAATCTCCCCTGATCAAAAATACACACAAAAACAACAATCAATTTCCAGATTCGATGCTTGATAAATCGACGAATTAGGGTTTCCCCCTTTCAAATCAAGCTCAAATCGGCGTCTATGGAAGCGCACGATTACCTCCGGCGGTAGTGGGCGAATGATAATAGACGATGGTGGCTGTGGTGACACGACGAAGCGCGAGGGAACGAATTGTCGGAAAAAGGAAAGCCCTACCCCTACTACTGCCTCTTTGTCGGAGATAAAACACAAAAACCAAAAAAAAATATATATTACACTAAAACCAAAAAAAAAAAAAAAACCAAGCTGATGCACACGAGAGATAAACCAGGACAGTTTTACTCTCTTTTTTTTTATGTTTTTGACCACATAATTACATAATCATCTCTTTTTTTGCCTATAACTCTCAATTTGACTTTTATTACCCCAACCTTCAGTTGGTCCGTGTGAGATTGTTGATTCAATTCAAGCAGGACAAACATTGAAGTAGGAAAACAGAAGACATACTAGCTTGAGATCATAAGAATTCGTTACAAATTTGTTAAATCCTATTCAAAAATATACTCTATACTCTTCGATCGATGATGAAATCTTCGTTGAATCATCTTTCTTCTCGTTATTCCAAGCAAAACCCTTTTTGGAGAATCTCTTCTATGATTTGTTTTCGTTTTGAAGAATTTCCTTTCAGTGATCAAGCACGGATCTAGACTCAGACCGGATTTTAGGGTTACCATTCTTAGAGAGGAATTGAAGAGTGCGAAAAGCCTCTGTTTTGGTGATAAGTCGAGGAGTTAGAGGCAAGCTTCGCATATATCTGAGAATTTCAACGCAAGTCAGAGCTTCGGGAGAGACGATGTAAAACCCTTTGTCTCTTGCAACATGAGCGGCTCTTGTGGCCATGCTTATCAATTCTAAAAGCTCCTTGCTTTTTACCATTCTTCCTCTTTTTTTGCCTCTTCTTGCCTTCACTTCTTTTGCAAACTGTGGTGGAAAATCCATGGCTTTCGAGAGGGATAAAAAACGCAGAGACGAGAAACCGAAGAAGTAGCGAGAGAGAGAAAGAGTAACGTGAGCGAGAGGACTACTTCTGGTTATATAGAGGAAAGTTCTAGATTTTATGGAATTGGGTTTCGGAAAAAGGAAATTTGTGACCGATCTCAAACAATTTCCTTTTTTTCTACTTATGTTCAACAAATACATGTGTAGCTTGGGGGCCAAGTCAAAAAGCCCATTAACGAACATTAATCACTGAAATTGGGAAGCGATTACTTTTATTTATGTAAAGTGATTCATGCTTCTACTGTAGGAAGAATATTTACAGATGAAGAAAAATTTACTGCTCATTGCTTTTGTCAAGAAAACTTAAGAGAAACCCACTCACAATCCGACGAGCTATTGGATTTGGAATCTGTCGACACAAACGTCCGTCGATGTAAGCTACGATACCCGAAGCCACAAAATTCCCAATACCGGATCTCCACATAAACTTCAACTTCTTTTTCTTCTTGTCACTGAGTACTGGAACGATTGCAGTACTAGAAGAAGCAGTGTCATTACTCTCGGCCTCTGCTTCTTCTTTCTTTGGCCTAAGACCTGAAATGACCTTAGTCGCGTGCTGTCTCAGTATGCGAATTGCAAAGCTCACGAAGAGATGTTCACATAATGTCATCACCGTTGGTCCGATCTTCCATTCCTGATCATATTGAGATATTCACATCACTCAGTGTTCAAACACACGAGCATATCCTTTGATTAAGCTATACAAACAAGTCAAATTGGTGCTCATGCAGAAAAAAAGTGATTTGACTTTAACCTTATCTCCATGGAGACGGCGAAGAGGACGAGAGCTTGAAGGATCTCCTTTGAGCAAACCCCTGCTTTCGAGAAAATCTTTAACACGGTCTATCATCTCATCTATGAGAGAATTGCTTGGTGGGAGGTTTTTCAGGAAAACCTATAAGTGAACATGTTTAGGGAAATGGGAACTTCATGATTTCTGGTTGGTATGAATGTCTTTTTGAGAAATTATGAAATTTGGTTTCCGTCTTTTGGAAGGGCAAAGCAAATCAGAGTTAGAAATATTGTTCTTAATACTTACCTGATCATCAATGACTTTGACTCTCAGATACTCTTGTCTATACATTGTATCCAGCATAGCTTGAAGGTATCCTTCGATGTACAACTGCAAGGAGTGAATATGAGCATACATAACTAAAACTCACTACAGTGTGTGACAATAATTCAAAGTATTTGTAGAAATTAGTAAAAGTGACGGGAAGTTGCTATACGTGAAAACCTCAGCAGATGGATATGTAACAAAGCTCTATACGTCGATTTTTTCGGTTTCTTTTTCTACTCTATAGAACTGAAAATAAGATCATTTGAAATTATAAGACAAGGCCGTGCGATTTCACCTCATCAATACCAGGACTACGATCAAGCTTAATTGTTCTATCAGGCCCACCTTCCATCAAAGCTGTTCCTATCACGGAAGGTTCCATCGCCAGTTTGAGGATTCCATGGTGGAAACCGCTAACCTGGTCAAAGAGAGATATATGATTAAAGAAAAGACCGTATTCGTAATGAAATTTTTTAGCCTAATTGATCATCAGTATGAAAGGAGATAAGTTCTCACCAGTCCATCAAGACCTTTCATTTCTGCACCCCTAAGAACAGAGTCTGAGATTTCAGTGAGAGCAACGAAGATGACATTGGATCCTGCTGTTCTTAGCTGTAACATGGTGGTTCCATAAGAGTTTTTAATTGAAAAAACTAGGAAATTCATGATCGATATATTTTATGGTACGTACAGTTTTCCCAAGATCACCAAAGTAACGTCTTGTCCCTGAGAATCCTTTGTTGTCAATAAATTTGCTGAGGAGTTTGAAGGTGCCTACAACAGACATAAGCAAACAATATTTCCACCTTAATTAAGATAAGATGCATATAGAAGCCAAAAATGAAGGTATCGATACCAGAAATGCTTATTGCTTACCAACTGTCAAACCAGGGACGTTCACCAAGCCTCGAGAAGGATCAAAAAAGGCGTCAAGAGAGGACGATGCAAAATCATCAAACATGGACGCGAAAGCTGGTGGAAGTAATGGACTGCCCTTTGCAATGTAGATTGCTCTCATTGCATACCTAGAAAGCAGTTATCCAAGTAAATAATATCTAAAAACAGAGGGCAGTGTACTTGGGAACTTTTATCTTACAAACAAAAGATGCTACCATGAGTAATGTTTTACACATCGGAGAAGTAGTTCGCGAACTGTTATCAAAGCATGAGTGACCAGTACACCATTTAGCTCTACAACCATATTTTTTATCTCCGGAACCTACAGAAAACAAAGCACCGGACAAGCATTAGCTCATGAAAAAATGTTTGCATTTGAATACACGAAAAACAGCAAATTAATAAGATATGGAAAATTCGGATAACCATACCTTAACAACACTATGCAGCAATGACCTCAGAGTTTCTTGAGCGGAATTATAGCTCGAATATGAGCTCCCAGGAACAAAATTAGCAATTATCTAAATGAGAAGATACGAAACAGATGTAGAATTTAATACACAGCATAGAGTAGAATTGAAAAAGAAAACGATTAGAAAAACTGTTAGAGCAAACCTTGACTGGGTGAATTTCAAAATGATCAAAATAATATTGACTACTTTGCGTATTTGTACTGAGTGACGATCTTGAAAATGCCACAACTCTCATTAAAGTCTCTTCATCTAGGTTCAAATTGACTGGCTGCACGTAAGACATAAGAATATTAAATCCAGTAGTATAAGCAGGCATTAATGTCAATACTATCAGTACTTGAAGAATCAGAAGTTGACTCTGGCCGCTCTATTTCCTACTTATTAATTCAGACAGGGTGAGGAGAAAAAAATAAGGAGAATTTCAAAAAGAGTGACACAGTAACCGCCGGATACCTGCAAAACTATTGAGGAGTGCTTGACTTGTGTGACGTTGGAACCACTTGATACTAGAACAAATACACATTTCAATAGACAACCATTTCCGTCACTGGAATCTGATTGATGCTGACGAAGCATGGCTGCAAAGGGTGCCCCTGCCCATTTGTGATCCACATTCAGAGCCTACAGTATCCAAAGACAAAAGCCATGTCTTATTTCTGCAACCAGAAAACCAAGCCAACCTATTGCACTTCATAAAAGGATACCTCTATACATAATTGGTTAAATTTATGTTGGTCAGTGAACATGGATTGTAGACCAAAATTCTCAAGTCTTGCCACTAGGATCGGAGAATAGGACAGGACAGCTTTCTCCTCCGCATTCTGCATAAACATTTTAACGTAGAATCAACTTAGGAGGCAAAGGAGGTCGATGCAAACTAATGCAGGAATTGCTATATAATACAGATATGATGGTGCAAAAGAGAGATGTACAGTACAGACTTACATGCTTCACTTTTTCAAGTAAGTGAATTCCTAAATGGGTTATCCGGAATTGAATTTTTGAACGAGACTGGAATACTGAGTCTCCTTTAAGGCTTTTCGAAACTTCACAAATGCGAATGACTCGAGTCAGACCATCTGCATATACTTCATAACCGACCTTTACCATCGGTAGGCTACTCAATTGCTCATAGGCCGTTTTATGATCTTTGGCTTTCTTCTTTTCCAACATTAAGTGGGAGGCTATGCTTCTATGTTGAGTTGCCTTGAAAAGGGGTTTCCATGGACGGACCTTATCTAAGCTCACTTCACGCAGAGGTATCATGCCTGAAAATATAAAACTCCAGCTTTTTGGTCACTCAAACACCTATGAGTGCTCAGTATATTGATAACATGGAATAAAACTGCCGAATTTTTTTTAACCTAGTAAATCTAAGACGTTATAAAGGTTGATTATTTATAAGCAGGAAAAAAAACTGGAAGCCTACTATTACCATCAACTATAACTACAAGCTTGTGCGGAAGGGTCATATCATCCCATGCATAATCGGCCCCACTTCCAGGTCTCAGTACTTCAATCTCTGCTGAATCCTGCAATTAACAAGCAACGGGAACTGAAAGAAGAACAGAAATTCAAAAACACATATGTAGCGAGGACAATAATTAGGATGTGGCCAACCTTTTGGTAGTAAGTGAGAGATGCAGACAAGAAATTCTCAATTCGATATGGTGGTGGAATATTCGGCGGTTTTTGGAAGCGGACAGCAAGAGTTGAACCTTCTTCAGTAACATTAACAGATGCAAATTCAATTGCCCCTCTGCCTGTTTCACCTGACTGCTTTCTGAATTTGAGGGAAAAACATCCAATTGAAGTGATGCATAATGGGCCTGACCAACTCCAATTAGCTTTGTTCAACCGAAACTGAATGAATGTCAATGAATTTGCATTGTCACTTCCGTGCTTTCTGATAAAATTTTCGAACAGATGAAGTTCTTTCCTCTCTGTAGTTTCTTCCTGCAATCGTAAGGCTGCTCTTTGCTTACTTTTGATGGTGACTATGCCTACAGAGTCATCCTTCCCAGAAAACCAAAATGATAGAAAGATAAGTAAATTAGTCATGTTTATAAGATGAAAGCAAAAAAAAAAATAGGGGACACAAAAAGAACCTGAAGATAGCGTTGGCGGATGTTGATGGTCTCTTCTGATTCATTGATTACCAGATGTCTCGGAACAAAAGTCACAATCCGTGATGGAACAAGCATTTTACTTGAGACTGACTTAACAGACAACCCAAACCTTGTTATATACCGAACTCCAGACTCATCTTTTGTTCCCAAATTAATTTCTGTAAGTCCTGATAAAGCATCCAAATCCAACACTGCTTCAGTTGCCCCATGACCATCAGCCAATATAACACTAACCTTGCGAGATCTGACCAAACAAGGTGTTGAAGTAGTTTATAAAAATATATCGGTGGAACGAACTATGTACTGAGCACGGATAGCCTACCTTAAAAACCACGACCCCTCTGTCTTCTGGGGCAAATACAATCCAAACTCAGGTGGGACAATGTGATCAAGTTTCTCCAGATCTTCCCTGCATTTGTTTACTTTAAATGTAAATAGCCATCAACAGGTAAAATATATTTCGATTTATAATTCATGTACCTAGACAGAGGCTTCTGATCAGGGGGGTAGAAGAACAAGGTGCAGTCTGAGTCGTTTTTAAGAATGTACGACGTGAAAACAGCTGCCTGCACCAACCATAAAGATCTGTTTGAGTATAAGCAATCAGGAAGGAAACAGACTTCAAGATAAAATCATGACCTCCAGTATGCCTCTTTTCCCTAAAGACAATCTTAAAGAAGCACAGTATTTTCCACCGGAAAAATCAAGATCAACATCCAAAGATTCTGCATCATTCTTCTGTTTCTGTAACTTCTTAACCCACTGACCACTGTTGACTGGTTTGCAGCTTGCTTGGGAAGCAGTGAGAGTAACTCTAAAGTATATCATGTCAGGATTAGCATAGAAATCCATTGTTTTTCCGCTCTGTACCGTTGCATGCTTGCCAATGCTGTGTCTCTCTATCGAGATGAACTGATCTGCGAGCGAGATAATAATGTTAGATGCAGATATATAGGTTACCCAAAAAGCACATACTTTTCTGCAGTTACCTGTCTCTGTCAGAAAAATGGTTGCTTCGGAGGACAGGAAGTTGGACACCTGCACGGTGGGCAGAAGAAAAATTTCCTTCTGCTCTCGCAATGCAATACATGGATTCCGTTTCTCAAGCACATCAGAGGATGCATCAGGCCGTATGATAGATACTTCCCTCCCAATGCTATGGATCAGAAAATGCACCTTGCCAACACACTGACTTGTAGATGTGACAGAGCAATATGTAGTAGTCAAGGAGACGTTCACTGATTTGATAGATAACGCCCTTTTAACTCCATAACTTAATTTATCAAAAATTCCTGTTAGGCGTACCGCCTTCTCTCCTTCAAGCTCTTCAGACCATTCACTTGCTAGTGACTTCTCACTCTCAAACAAAGTATCCAAAGATTCAGGTCTGAACGAGAGTGAAAAATTACCTGCCAAATAGTTTGTGAAACTAATCAGAATGCCACTAATAACAATCACTGTGGTTGATCATCCTGTCTGCTAAGAAAACTAGACCATTGATATTACTTGCAGAACTAAAGTAGAGATATAAAGTCATTATAAACGAAGAAAGAATTGTGAGGAGAGGACATTTCAACATTACTGGAAAGTTCAAGTTATGAATATCGTAGCAAAGAAACCAAAACTCTACCAGCAAAACCTACCAACAGCTAAGGATGTCAATGCCTTCTTCAGATCCCCTGATAGGCTTATGGCATTAAATGCTGCCACTGAATCATCAATTGAACCACCAGGCTTCAGAGGTACAAAAGCAAAATCATCTCTCTTCTGCTTAGATCGTTGGAAACGTATCTCCATCGGAAGACTAGTTTCGTTATAGATCCTTGTCAAAGGAGAAACTGAGATCGATAAACCATCCTACAGGTTATAGTCAAATGCAAAAGATAAAGGAAAAACTGCATCCATCGGTTGATATTTAATGATCTTATATAAATCCTTGAGAATCAACTTACGACATACCTCAAATCCCTTCTTAATATCAACAACAACAAACGGTCCAGGATGACTCCTTGAATCTATATAACATATATAAAGTTCATCAGTAGCTACAAAATATGTTTTGGAAAACGCATGAACAGATAGGTGTGAAAAGCATCAAAGTACCTTGGAGTGATACTATCCTTGTTCTCCAAGCTAGTGTTCTGGCTTCTAACAAAGAAACGTTAATAGAAGAAGTTATGAAATTTCCAGAAGAAAGCTGGACCGCAGCCACTGGAGAAGCTTCAGATTGATGGGTCATTGAATGCCTTTGAAAAACATTACACATGATTAAGGATCTGCCATCCACATTTTTATGCAAAAGTTCTATACAGGAGTGAACTCGCTTCTCCACTCCCAGTTAGTTCAAAAGATTATTCATAGTTTAGTACTTTTATTTTATGCACCTTATGGGTAAAAAGAAGTATGCAATACACTAATCAAAAACATGGAAACGAAAATTATTTCAGCAATCTAGTCATGAGGGTACCAAAGACTGTCAGCAATCTAGTCATGAGGGTACCATAAACACATGCATCTTCCTGTTGCAGAATAAAACAAGGCATTTAGGGACCAAGGAGTTACCGAAGAAAAATTGAAGCAGTTTGCTTCCTACCAACAGTGGCAGTTTGTTTCTCATTGAAACGGCAAGTAAGATCAAGGCCAGAGAGGTTTTCAATCTGAAAAAGACGAATTTTTTCATGGTACTTCTATAGAACAGTTGCCTATCAAGGAAAAAAGTGCGAAAACTATAAAAGCATTGGACAGAAATCAAAGAAACGATAACCTTGCAACAATTGGCAAGAATAACAGAGGCTTTCACAGAAAATGGACCAGCAAACTCCAGTTTTCCAATCACAAAAAGTAGCATATCCAACGACAGCTCGGTTAGCAAGACCTCCAACTGCACATGCGAAGGGAAAAATATGTAACTAGGTATATAGCTGACTTCATGGAAAATACAGTACGAAGCTTTGAGTACCTTTCCAATTCTGCAGTAAATATGGGTAGGTACTTTGTGCACAGTATTTTCAACATCCTGGGTCTGAAAAGTTGTACGGTAGAAAGCACTAACTTCAACTGGCTGAATAAATTCCCGCCTATCCACCAGACCAAAAGGAAGAAAAATAAAACAACTACTGGAGGGAGTTCTATATAGGCGAGTAAAATGCATGAACCAGAGAAACCATACGCATCTTAAGAACCCAGGGAAAGAAAACTTCTCACCATTGGTTAGCCTGGGCATCAAAGTACAGCACTAAAATGTTTGATGTGTTCATAATCCTGGCTTTAGAAGATAGCATTTGTAAAGTTAGCTGAGTGATGTTGATTGAACCACGAAACAGGGGAAATCTGTCCCTTGTTTCTGAAAGTTCATGAACAATGGTCAGAGAAACGCCATCAACTGTTATGGTAATAGAAGGTGGGGAAGAGTTCATCACAGATAGCATTTCAGTCTCATGGATCTCAGGAGGTACCACAGATGTGATATTACGGGTTGCCAAACTTTCACGAAACACTTTAAACTTGAATGGATTTCCTGGCTTCCGGACAAATTCTGGAAATCCATCGATAAATGCAACAGCTGAATCACTTTTCTTGTTGACAAGGTAAAATGTATCTTTGACCAATTTACGGTAGGTCTCCCAGTCAATGTCACCCTTATAATTTTCGGATTCGCCAATTGATGCCCGAAAGAGTGTTGGTGCATTGTCATAAAGGCCAGAGACGTTAACAATATCTGAGCTTGAATGATAGTTTAACCGTAATGGCTCTCCTTTATTGTTTTTGGCATACAAAGATGTCAAGGAGAACCATAAGATGGATGAATTCCATCCTTGATGGCGGTGGTAGGTGACCTGCACATGAATTCAAAATTGCATAAGGGATATCATCTCACTAAAAATGCAGGGGAATTTTTTTTTTAAAAGTATCTGGCCTGATTTTACTCTGAAACCAAAGTATACTAATTATTTTCTCTCTTCTTGTTGTTCTAATAATGTACTGTACATACCCTGAAAAGAGCTCTTTCTCCGACCAGAGAATAATGAAGGGTACCAGTCACAACACAGTTGTCCCCCTTATCTTCCACTGTGAAGAACATATGTTGGTGAATATCGTGAATGGCAACAATCGCTCCTATACATATAACAATTTTCATTTAGGCGAAGGACCCAAAAAATTTATGAATGACTAAAATATTAAAATGCCTACTTACCATCAGGAACTACAGACTCAAAACCTCTTTCAGGTTCACTGTTGTGCGAAGGCCTTTCTAAAGAAGCATGTGTGCTTTCTCCTCCAGGTAACGCAGCAAAGGATGAAAGCATTGAAAGGACCATCTGACGTAACAGCACATGATAGGCCAGCAAACATGAGCATTAGCAACTATAGGAATGTGAACACATAAGGAATATTCCAAACATGATAACTATACCACAGAAAATGATACCTGCAATTCTGACAGAGAAATGGTTATATCAAATCCCAGAACAGAACAACCTCCTTCCCAGGCCTGGCTATACTGATGACCAGCATTTTCTCGTTTCTTAACAGATGCAGAGACTCGTAGGTCTTCCAAAATATAGTTTTTATAACGAGAGTGAAATTCTTCCAGTAAATTGCTGTTTGTAGAAAATTCTTTTGGACCACTAAAATCTCCTGAAATACTTGTGCTATCACCTGAACTGATTACATCCTTCTGTTGAAATGATGTTTCAAGAGGAGCACCAGACATAAATGAAGAAGATTCACTAAATGCTGGAGAAGAAAACTGAGTAATATCAATGTCCTTTTCCACGCTCTCAAGAATCTTAGAAAGAACTGATAAGCAAGAAACTTCACAAAGAAACTTCTGTTCTCTGCCTGCAGAATCAAGGGAACTGTGGAGAGTGATCTCCAGAACAATTTCCCTTATACCTCCTGCAAAATCAAGCAATTATAATCTCTTTGGAAAGCCATTTATGTATTTAGGTAGCATAAACGTTGTACAAGTGGATAAAGATAGTACAACTTACCATATTCATCAACACAGACCAAACCCACTGCAAATTGGGTGACATTCATAGAAAATGCTTCTACGAGGTACCATTTTGCCTGTTGCGAAGGAATATTAACTTCGCTGACACCTGAATCAGCTTCGACTTTCTCAAGAACTGGCACAGAAGATTGAATCACTGACATCTTACTTGAAATGAAATAGAGGTACGCAGAGTAACCGTGAATTAACCCTATCAAGGCCTCTGGTTCAAGCACAAAAAGACCACCCTGCCAGAAACATGGCAAGTTACTTCATGCACCATATAGAGCTGTCGTTAGTATGTAAATAAAGCAAGTAGTGTTTATTTATTATTTACCTCGACTATACAGGAAACTGACTGCCACTTTCTCCCAATAGAGACCGATGTTGCAAAGTTACTTGAACGACGAACTTCAAGCAAGACATTTTTTGTTGAGCACCTAGCTATAAGTAAGTCAGCCAGTGCTAAATTGATGTGTATCCAAGGAGTGGAGTTGGACAGTGTAGAGTCTGAAGCAGAGTCCAACTGGTCCACTTCTCTCTCAACCTGAACTCGGTTTGGAGAAGGTTCATTGGCTATTGATGCGTTTCCTGCAGATTCATCAGCCATACAACAGGCGTCCCTTAGAGCTAGTCGGTTTGAGCAATCCATACACACACTCAATATGCAGCTAGAAAGACATGCTTCAAAGAAGATATCATGTGACCTGAACGGTAATGATTCTGTTATAAAGTTGCCAGAATTCTTCCATATATTATCCATATATCTGAAGAGTATAGATTGGAGTTCACACAAATCAACATTAATTAGAAACCTATGTTCTTCACAAGATAGTTCAACGCATGCTTCCTGGACAGAAGACCAGATTCTGTAATCAGGTAGCTCCATAGGCTTGTCAAATTTTTCGTCTGCTGCAGGAATATCAAATATCACATCTATAGCCTTCACTTTAATGCTCGCTTTAAGTGCAAAAAGAGTTTTGTAAAAAGTCTTCTCGATCTCATGTTCCACACGCACAGTATCAGACCTCCGAAACTCTTGTCCCAGTGAATGATCCGCAGACCTAGAGCCGCTCAAACCACAGGATAGCCCAGAAACTAAGCTTAGAAGCATCTGGTACAAAATAACAAAATTTACTTGAATGCTTTTTTCATAATCTACAAGGTAAATTAGGATCTTGATGCTATACAGATGTTATCGAAATCTTAAATCAAAGAAGCACAAGGACGGGTTCATTTAGATTATTGAGGAACATAAGTGCTTGAGCATCATGTCCAACATTAAGAAAGTCTAGAAGGATCTTTTCTGACACAACACCAAAAATCATTAAGAATATCCACATCTTATCTAACATCATAAATAAAAAAGTCCTTTAGCTTGATAATATCTGTTAGCACCAAGTCTATATCCAGAAATTTATCACTTGGATTAGAAATGTACATTACTCTATAGAGCATTTTTTATCTAGTATTCCACTAATGAAGATTAACACCATCACACTATGTAAGCAAGGACAAAAGGCAAACTTTTTAAAAAGGGATATGATAATCATGCTTCCGAGCATCTGAGCACTTCCATGAGCTTACCGCAGCGAACAAAAATGGTGAGAAAAGAGATAGGAAACTAATTGCCAAAAAAAGTGAATCTGCCAAGAAAGTCTCTCTTACCTGAAAATAAGCATTTAGGTCATCCGATTTTGATACAATAGTCAATCCCAGCAACAACACATCCAAACCAGTTGAGAAATCCATAATAGCTTCGCTAAAGGTGTAAACATGCTCTCTGCAATATATTGCAGTTCCCTCAGACTCAGATGGATAGCATAAAATGTAATTGATGGCTGCTGCCAATCACAATACTTGATTGCATAATGAAGTCATGGTATATGTAATTGACATATTTATTGCACCATTGAGAGAAAGAAGAATAGTGATTCTCCGTATGAAAGTAAAAATTATCACATGAAAGAAAACATAAGTATAACACACAAAAACCCATGGAAAGAAGAAATGGACAATTAACTGTCACGTAAAGCAATATAACTGTGGATATAATTCCCTCTTTTCTTTGATCTAGCGTCACCGGAGTTTGGAAATATCTTATGGACATACACTAACTAGTTCAACGAAGCACCTAAGCTCAGTCCTATATGACATGACAACCAAAACAAGTATCAAGCAGGGAGACAAAGACAATGTTTAGCTTAGTCTAACACATATGTAGCAATAAAAAGGCAATAAATTCTCCAATGATTAGAAGGGATTAATTTGATATAGGAAGAAATTCCACACCTTAACGATGAAAAGCAGATAGTTACAGGTCTCAAAACAAAAAATTGACTCCACTTCTTTTCTGCCATTTTGCAGAAAGAACAATCAAAACCAGAAAAACGTAGGTGCGCGGACAAAGAATTCCATCCTTGAGAAACATATTTTTCATGGCTTGGAATCTCATTATCACTTAGCACCAGCTCTTGAAGCAAAGGCCTATCTGATGTTGGGTTATCAGGCCCTTGAAACATCCTTAATGGCACCACGTCAGATTTTGAAGTCGGCCAGACGACAAATTCAAAATCATGGAAATCAAATAAAAGAATATTTTTCTGGCCAACTGAAGCAACTACTTCTTCAGCCTTCTCCACCAACAATTTGACTTGTGGGCCACCAACAAGTATAGCAACCTGAATCTGTCTCTCTGGATGAACTCTATGCAAAGACAGTTCAATATTGCGTCTGTAGTTCCCATATTCGTCAGAATTCCCAACTGTTACCAAAGAACTTGAATGAACCCCTCCAGTAATTTCGTCTACAAATAAGCTCTGAATTCGTTGCGTCTGCCTAATTAGCAGAGCCATTGAAAACAAGGATGAATATTCTAAAACAATATCCAACTTTCCCAATACCATGCTGCATTTCCAGAGCCCAGAATCCTCGTTACCAATATCCTGATATGCCATGCAGCTTTTAACATCAACGAGTAGACAAGGTTTATCAGAAATTTTAAAAGTACTTTTATCCAACTTCAAGTAACTGCTGTTCCAGTTCGACCACATTTCTCTCAAAAGGTTTTGTAGATGCAGAATACCTTCATGTTGTTCATTGCCATGAACACGGTTGTTATATGTTTTGGGAAGTATGATTGGCTGTGCTGGATCCATTTCTAGAATAATTTTCACATCTTCACCCATGTGCTTCTTATTTCCTTCAGCAGAACTACTGGGATCTTTTGTAGATCTCATGAAATGACTGGTTCTTTTTGAACTAGAGGACTCAACCTTCAATTTCCCACAGGAAGCAGACAAACACTGAGTAAGACAGCCAGCAGTATACATGACCAAAAACTCATCCACCAAAAAGCAAAGAATGACAACATTTGAATCTGTGTATCCAGTACTGTCTTTTGATGTCATAAAACTTGAAATCATTTTCTCGGGGCAAAATGTGATAGAAAGTTTCCCAAGATTCACAACTGCATGAAACTCAAGAGATGCCCTCTCTGAATCATCTTCATTATTCCTATCAGTTTGTAGTTCTTGGGTCGACAGTTTCTTTGACGAGAGAAAACAAGCTATAGACCAGAACGTTCTAGTAATAAGTCTCCAGATATAAGCTAAAACAAAGGTGATCTTACACAAACAATTGAAGTGGCCATGTAGAGAAGAATCGTCATAACTATCATTAGCATTCTCAGAATTCAGCCAAGTTCTGTATCTGGCTACTCTCCGTGCCCGTGCGATTGCTTCAGCAGGGAGCTCTTTCTCGATATTAGAAATCATCTCCCATTTACGTCTTGCAGTTACAAAATGCCTTTTGTTTTCTGAAACTTTCCAAAGCAATGATTTCTCTGGCATTTTCCTGGAGTACCCAGCTAAAGATAGCAAATACTCGTAAGCATTAACATATCGCAGCCAGAGGATAACAGCGCTAACTAAATTCTGGAATGAAAAAGTGTGAGGTGAGATCATCAAGCCAGTTCTGCGAGCAGCTACTTTCCAAAGATAACGTCCATTTCTGACAGACGTGCTGTCATTGGATGAT